>JARK01001344.1:3018879-3033900 GCA_000688135.1 Ancylostoma ceylanicum
GGGGGTGTTAACACGTGTACGCCAAGTAATCTCGATGCATGCGGTCCCTGAACCAACGCTTAACCGATGCCTTTTTTCAGATCATGAAAAATGCGAGTTCCTCTGCGAAAGACGTGGCTGGGCGATGTTCTCAGGAGGAGTGGATCGCATGTTCTACACGATTGTTGGGGAGAACTCATTGGTAGTCGTTGGGATACGGGCTGTTGCAGTCGCTCCGCTGCAGGCATGCTTTAACTTTTTCGACCTTTTTGAGAGATTCAAATTCTTTGGTTTAGCCTCCCACTTTGGTCGAATGCGCACTGATGTCACTGCAGAATCAGCACTGCAAAAAAGATGCCACGGGTGCCCGAATGGGTGGTCTCTCTCCTGAGGACATCAAGAAGATGGTCGGGTATCGCGGATCCTCACTGATTCCTGTCTAAGTCTACTTTTGTTCTGTAGATCTACTTTTCTTATCCAGTTGCATAGTAGTAGCCGGGTTTAGAAGTATCCTAGGCGTGTATTCGCAACCGCGTACCACCCATATGTTAGGCTTTCTAGCTGTTCAACAGTCAAACTTAAACACGTCTCCATCTGCTCAATTTTGCCCATGAAATACTAACCAACCACCACTTCTCATCCGAACTCTAGAATCGGCACTCATCTCGTTCCACCTTCTTTCACTATTTTTGCGAATAACAAACTGTCTGGAAATACTATTTGATCATGCTAGTTGTAATTATAGACCACAAATGATTGCTGTGTACATCCATATATACCAACCATAAATCTCAGGATGGACTCCATCTCAATGCGGAGGGAGGCATGAAGTGGAATGAAATTTTTCTTTAATTTTTGTTTCAATGTGTCCTCCATCTTCACCATATCCATGTTTTTTCATGATTGCGCCTTGAGCAAAATAGTATGGCCACTAGCAACAAGAATGAATGTAAACTTTAGTCATGCTCAAGGCAAAATTAGGAATCCAGTAAAACCTATATTGGTAGCACCAGTATCGGTTTTTTGAAGTGAAAAAAAAACAAATAAATGCTACATTAAATGTAAGAAAGGAAATAAATAATATACTACATCATACACATGCCATTGCTTATCGCCTCACCAACTCTTTCAGCATTTTTGGAACAAACAAGTTGGCTAACTTCGAAGTACAAGGGGTCAGCGATCGAACACTGGTTAACACAATACGAGGAAGCAACTTAGAAGTCTACATTTAGGTTATAGTTGAGCCACTAAGAAGTGCTGTTATTGTTGTTGCTGTAAAACAAATGTAACTGTGAATGAGCTTTCAAAGTCTCACTATTCTTGATTGAACATGCGGCCAACAGAAGAAGTGAACTTTGGCCTAGCTCTGGGGACGTATGATGATGACAACCAAGATGGTTCGGCGGAAGTTGCTTTCGCTGCCTGCAACTGTAATCATCGAATTTGGCTGACATTCATGTTCAGCCTGATCGAATAAATTCGGGATAGGAATAAGCACTCTCATTCTTCTATAGATCTTCAGATTCACCTTGGTATGTTCTTCCCGTGTCTGCGATGGGACGTTTTCCGCGCCTTTTAACACATAGCTTGCTGATTCGCTTGAACACGTCGATCGCAGACGCACCTCATCCCCCGCTTCGCCTTTACGCGTTGAAGCAGGAACTGACTGAAATAACTTCATTGTGTGTGATTGCGTACAGTGTTTGCGATTGGTCCAATCAAACCCTTTTCCCAACCTTCACGATCGACTCGTACAGTGGGCGTCGATGGCGGTGACCCCTCTGCGGCCTCGAAAAGCACGCAGCGCGACCGCGCCACTCGAGCAGAAATCCCCTCCAGGAAACAAACTATGGGGTATTCTTGACAGTTAGTCAGTTTTCTTATTAGGTAACATCAAATGTGATGAACAAATACCAAGAAAACCCAGATTCGCCTTTGCAGTGACGATTCCATCGTGAGCGGTGCGGTCGTAACGCGTTCTTTTCGAGGCGGTGGATGCGCCACTGCCATCGACGTCCACTGTACTTATTCGCGCGCGCTTTCACCAAATGCACATGAAAATTTGAATGTGGGTTGGAACAAATTGACACCGAAAGGAGGGGATTTGCCGCCCAATGTTGCCTCATAGTGACCCACACCCAATCTCACTGGATCGCCACAGAACTTCATCTTACGGCTTTCCATTCGCTCTCATCTCAAGTTGTCAAGAATTCATAAGGATGGTGTGAGATAGGGTTGGCCCTTCAACAGTTACCAACTACTCATTTCTATCAGAAGATCTAAGGACACAAAGTGCAGTAAGTGTAAAAGATACTCTCAAATAACAGCAAATAAGCTTTCCTGCGAAGCCACCGTAACATGAGAATTTCAGCACTGCATATTCAGAAACGCACACAACTTTCATCCCAGGCTGTTGCTTTTGTATTTTTGTGCTCAAAAACATTTAGCATGGATGCAAGCACACTAATTACATTTACGCGTTCTAAGCATGTGTAGGTCACCTCGTCAATGCTGATCTTGAAACCGTTGTCCAAACTTAATGTTCTCCATCATAGATTGCATCTATTTCTTTCTGAACCGCTCACACACAGGCTTGATTTGTAGCGACCTCTCTTCTCTCGAGCGCTCTTCTCCCGATAAGTGGATTGAAGGCACCAAAACAGCTACCATGCACCTATTATGGATAGGATGAGATGTTCAGCACTACAAATAACCCCCTGTGCATAGCTTCAGCGAAAAAAAACCTGAAGTTTTCAGGTCCGCTAAGAGGGAAGTGTCGAGAAACTCTGCAGAATATTTAAATCAAGGGGTGGAATTCATCATTGAGTTTACCCCTAGTAAACACGATTACCCCCAAAGGTTACCCCATTTTTGGCATTCATCAAGATGTTTACCATTAAGGCACGAGGTAAAGTTGGGGGTAAAGTTTACGTGTCTACTAGTGAGAGGTAAAGTTTACTACGAGCGTTTACCTCGGACAATAAGGTGACCCACTAATAAATTCGCGCTCTGTGGACGTCAATAGGGCATGCTATGTTCAATCCCCGACGACCTCAATCAAATTATTGGATGACACGACTTCATTGGTTTGGGAAGGAGCTCTTTTGACTACTTTTCTCGATATAGCAACCTCTCAACAGTACTCGGATGCTTTTAGGCAGTGGATTGTTCCTTAAATCACTATTGTTTCGAGGGTTTGCGGATTTCTGTTGTTTTTTTTTAAAATTATGTTTAGTAATAATAATATACACGGATTTGCTTTCGTCTAAAATTAGCTGTCTACTCCGACATTTTTTTTTGCTTTGTTGCATACTTGCTTTGCACATTTGCCGACACTGTTCGAGACGTTTGAGTGGGAAGGTTTGTAGAAAAGTGCAGGTTGTGAATTTTCCTACCTAATTGTGAACTTTTATGCTTTTTTCGTTGTCATCCCATTTTCGCGCCTTTACATGGCATTGGTATTGTCCAAAATTCACCGCTTTCTCATGTTATTTAGTTGTTTTCACAATACTGCATGTTTTGGCTACACAATCGAGTCGTCAACATTTCATTAGATAAGTGCTTCATGTCTGGAGATGCTGTCTGGTGAAGTTTTTACTGTTTGAGCCAACGCATCAAAAGAAGAAACATCATCATCGAGAACCAAAGAGAACAAACATCTCGAAAGTTTCGGGCGGTTGGCCAGAGCTTGCGTGCAATTTTGCAAAAGTAACTAAATAACAGATCCAAGCGATAAACTGCGCAAAGTGGTGGAACAACGTAAGGAATTAAAGTGTGATGACAACGAAAGAGAAGAAAAAACTTCACATATTAGCGTGAAAGTTCACAAATAGCAGACCTTCAGCAATAGGTGCACAGGCATGCTAATTGTAAGTTGAATCGGAAATTGACTGAGGATGCATTGTTGAAAAGCAGAAAGGAAATGACCTAAATATGTAATCAACTTTAAACGGAATTGACGCAGTGGAGTGCGAAAAAATGAAAGGACGCTGTCCATGGAACCAGCGCTGCACAAGCGAAAACCAAAAGCTCTCTTATACTTCTTACAGCTTGCATCCATTCTCTTTCTCTTTTTTCATGAGAGTATGGACAGAGTTGGCGCAAGACAAAATATGAAGCATGCACATTAAAAAATGAAAATCATTTGCTGGATTGTTCCAAAAGAAATGATAGCGCACATTTATAGCAGCACTATAAGCAATCTTGTACCACGAACTTTCGAAACATTGACTTCTACAAAACAGCCGGAGCTGCAAAACTACAATTCAGAAGTTGCAAACCCTCGAAACAAGAGCAATTTGAAAAAATGTCACCTGAAGGCAACCGATCCCGTTGTGGAAGCGTCAGACGTTCCTAGCAGTACCTTCTGAATTGAAAATTCCCCCTAATGCCAGCAAGACGGCGGAATTCCCTTTCATACTGCGAAGGGAAGCCGCAGACTCGGAGCCACAAGGGGGATTCAAATACCATCAATGACGTAAACAGTAAAAGTAAAGGGAGGAGAACGAACAAAACACTTTTCACTGGGAAACATCAGCGATTTTGAGCAGTTCAGCAATTTCCAGAGCAAAACTAGTCCTACATATCTAATTGCAATGAAAACTACTTAGTAACTCACCGTGTATTTGGTTGAACGTTCCAGTTTGCGCTAAATCACTTGCTCTAGGCATAAAATATGAATAAGCAGGAGAATTAAGCTGGACAGAGGCGATAGAATTGCGTAAATCGTTTCGCAATATGTATGCGCGTTCATTTTCGCAGTGAGTGCAGTCACGGCCTATGCTCTAATTAGCCGTAACTGTGGGGTATACGTACCCCTCGGGGTAAACGTGTGATGAATACCTCTTCGACGTTTACCCCGAACTTTACCACGGGGTCTCATACCCCGTGGTAAACGTTCACCTCCATTTTCAATGATGAATGCCACCCAAGAACTTACCTCAGAAAAAGAGTACACATCGCTTTCATCAAAGTTTGGTTGTGGAGGGATATCGTACACGGGAGAATAAGCGCGAAGACCTAGACAGACTGTACAGAGTGAATTCGATTCCGGACGATATGATTATGCTAACCATTTTGAACACTTCCATTTTCACCGGAATCCATGATCGAACCATCTAGAGAACAACCTCCCGATGCAGAGATGTGTTTTCCATTCAACTTACCTTAAAAATAAAATTTTTCTCTATCTACAAAAAAATTAAAGGACACTGAAAATACCTTCGCCCAAATTTCGGTCAGCAGATATATAGTGTGTGGATGAATTCGGTGGTTTCTCCAGATGAATTTGATTACTCCTGAGGAGTTGGAACATAACCATGTGCACCTCTGTTTGATGCCCAACAAGAGACTACACAAATTGACCAACCCACTAGGTTTCCTGATGCTTGTGTGCATTTCCTCTATCAAATTCATCTCTCCCAACACCCTTCTAGCAGCATCAGATGAAAATTGTGGCCCTGGAATGGTGTTAGAGAAAAGAAAAGTCAAACAATTGACCAGAAAGCTCGAATCAAATTACCTATCATAAGAAGATAAGTAGTGCTACAATAAACTTACGTTCTCTCTTACGAAAAGCCAAAGTCGCTGTGGAGGTGGAAGACACTGCTTGCAATGAAGTTACGGTTGTCCTAAAACAAAATGCAGCTTTTCTTTTGAAAAAATACACATCACAGATACAACCTATGGTCTGTTAGATCTAGGCTGACGTGCATGCGCACCGCCAATCCCTCCTCTATCGTCATCTCTAGCAAGCTAGACACGTTATTGATAGCTAAAGGCGGTAGTAGGCTGTGATGCGCAAACAACGATAACGATATGGAAGAAGGGTGAGCGGTGCGCATGCAAGCCACCTCAGATCTAAAACACTAAACATGGGAGGACCATATCATAGATATCATAAGATGAAATTGGGAGCAGAGATACTTTGCTGTCTGCTCAACATGTGAGACATTGGAAGAAGATGAAAAACCTCGGTTGCTCAGAGTCGCAATCCTCTACAACGACTGGTGCGTCTGGAACATCACTGGGGTGCGAAGATGACTGCCCATCAGAAGAACATGGTTGGGACGACAGCTGTTTTCTAACGATGTTGTCAGCAAAAAATGAAAAGTCGCCTTTTATCACCCTCTTTCGAAGATCTGAATGAAATAGTTAGGAGTAAAACAAAGCTCACAAAAACATGCTTGCAAAAAGGTGTTCTATCGCACCGTCTGCTCTTATGATTTGTGCAGAAGCCTCTGTTAGCGCCTCATTGATAGAAGACGGTAATGATCTCTCCATCTTTTTCGCGGCAACCTATTAATGCAAAGACTAGCTCCTGAGTACTTATTAGTGAACGGATGATGAAACCAACCAGTGCTTCAAGATGGGTCTTCTGCTGTTTGGTGAGCGCAATGAGTACATCGAGAGCCCTCTCGCATATCTCCATGTCTACTTCAAACAGTGCCTGAATGTATGTCTTTGGGATTAAGGGCATGGGACTTACATGGGGAATGAACTATTTAAGACGAAAAATATGTATAAATCCCTCCTTGTTTTCGCACTTGAGCTGTCGTCTCTTTCTGGACCTGCCCGACACACTGATTCCAACAAAGTACGAAAAATGCTTTGAAAAGATAGTAGACTCATATTTCGGCATGGGGCTTGTACTAGTTTGCCGAACCAAATAGAAGTGTTGAACATTACATTACTGTTGATCTTGTTGACTAGACAGGGTACTGCCCTTCACGAAAAGATAGAAGGACTACCTCTGTCAACTGCGTTTATACTTCGTTGCGACGCGACTGTTGCGTACAAACAATCCGCGCAAAAGCGATGGATCCCCATTGGACGCATGCTCGAGCAGTAGTCGCGTGATGGCAGTTGAACTGCGTGACAATAGAAGAAACGGAAGGAAAGGAATGTTCCTGCGGAACTTCCGCGGGAATTCCGGAAAAATTGATTGATGAAGTCACAGTCCCTCGGGAATTCCGAAAATCGGGCTCCGATGAAAAGCCAAGCTCCGCGGAAGTTCCCAAGGTTTGTTCGGTACGATGCCCGTGAAAGTGGTATTGTTATAGTGCGTTTTGTGATGGACGATAGTTTGGAGGACACCAGAAAGAGAAAGAACGCGAGAAAGTGTGCAGCGATTGGAGAGGGATGAGAGGAAAGCTGAGTGTCCGCACGGATACTCAGCTATTGTCGCGTTTGAAACAGAGTATACCTCAGGGGTCTTTATACTGATATCGCGCGAGCTGCGCGCTCCAAAGCGCGAGTGGCACCCTTTTAGCGTGCCAACGACGTGAACGCTGTCCGATCGCATGCTATGATTGTCTGAGTCACTTATAGCACGTTATCACGACATCTCGCATCTCTTGTTCACATCTCGCCGTGATTCTGAAGCAACGGAATCCGTCTATCTTTTCGAGAAGGATAGTATGACACGTTAGCTGCTGTGGAGGACAACCTGCCCAATGGACCGTCCAAGTTGTCTGCGATACTTGCATTTTGAATCCCCTCAATTTTCGTCACTTTGCGTTTTTCTACATGCATTTTTAGAAACAGTTTGTCGAAGAGATCAGTGATCCTATGGGACCTCCAGTATGAGAAACGAGGTGGGATAGTGCCTTTAACTATGGGTGACTGTAGTAGCGGCAAAAATCAGAAGATCTAAGGCGGCATACTTCACATAACACCGTTACTGCGAAGCGTGGAAGACCATCAACCACACGGTGAGCCAATGTGCCAAGGGGCTGCGAACTGAAGAAATTAATTCTGCCCACAGAAGAACCCGAGAAATCAGACTAATATCCAGAGAATGCCCGAAGGATCCGTCGCAACCCCGATGTTCTGTTTTTGTCAGCTATGTTACAAGGAAGCATGATGGAACGCAAGGAAAATGTGAACCTCATATTCAGAGAGTGTTAAAATATCTTCTTGTCCATGTATTAAGGTCTTGGAGCCAAAATTCAAACGTTGCATAAGCTCCTTCATAATTGCGTCCATTGCAATGTTAGATTCATTCAAATCCCGAGGGCTGCGGATCGCCGGATTCGCTTCTGCCATCTGGAAATATAATTAAACATGTTTGGGTGTGTTCTATAAAAACTGCACTGTTGCGCAGAACACCTGGGTACTCAGAAAAGCTGTAAACACAAGTTTGCCTCTGTTCAGAGACCTACGTAGTGATACATGATGAGAAAACGTCGTCTAGATGAGATAATCAATATATGTACTCAGACATTCGCTGGGTTGAAGCCTCATGTCATTGAGGACCGGAGTGCTAAAATAGGCGTGGTTGATATGTAATTTCGATTTCTGTTCGGCTGTTGGATTGCTGTTAGACCCTTATAGAAAAGTGAATATCAATCCTATAGCGACGATTAACAGACGATTGCCAATTCTAATGACACCCAAAACCCGCCCATTTTGGGAATCCGAGCCTCAGTGATATGAGGCTCCAATTCGGCGAATGTCTGAGTATGGTTACGCCGCGTCAACAAGACTAAGAATGTGGTGATCGAAGCAACTAGACGGATGGTAAATGGCCAAGTAAACCGATGTCAGGATTTCTCGAATAACTCTGCTTTATTCCTCGATGTGAGGTGGTCCTAATAGTCCCGCGACGTGGCACCCACTCTCAAAACAGTGCGCCCTTGAGAATGACTGGAGAGGCAGATGTAACGAAAAGGTTTGGAGGGCGGAAAGATATTCGTTAACGTCTTGTACTTTGAATCCAGCGCACAAGTGCTTACTCTAATGTTGAATGGCAATACATTTGGCGAGGTTTGTTTGGCAACCTCGCAGACGAGCTTGCAAACTAACCAGGCAAACGAACCCCGTCAAATGTATTGCCAAACAAGAAGTCCCGTAAAATGTATTGCCAAACGAGAAGTCCTGTAAAATGTATTGCCAAACAAGAAGTCCCGTAAAATGTATCGCCATGCAAACCTTGCCTTTTGTATCGCCAAACAAACTTGAACGCGCAAAAATTTTGATAACACCGGGAATCGTACCGTGGCTCTGATATTGGGAGTCCGCTGCCTTACCAACTGCGCCATTCGAGTCCACACCGATGATGATTGAATCACCCGCTTAGAATGAAATGAACATATTAACTCGTGGAATGTATCACCAAACAAGAAGACCCGTAAAATGTATCGCCAAACACATTCTCTTGCCATCTGTATCGCCAAACAGGCTCTTCACTCATTCTCCCGTAAAATATATCGCCAAGCAAAATTTTTCCCGTAAACTGTCTTGCCAAACACATTCTCTTGCCAAATGTATTGCCATTTAAAGGCAGCACCCGCGGAAATCCTCGACTCGGAGCTGATGTGCGTGTGGTGAAGTACAGACTCAGCACATCATAAATGTGAAATGAACACAAACAATAACGGCTTACCTGCAGAGAAAATCGAACTGACGTCGTGAACCCGCCTGGCCGTGTTCACGCCTGTCCGAGTTTTCCGTGGCTCGAAGCGCCCGCTAGAGCTATTGCGGCGCATGGCGTAGAGCAGTATATGTAGTGTAGTGTATGAAATACACACCATCCACAGGATTTCGTGGCGTTAAGCGCGTATACCTTCAGCGGAAAACTCGTCCGCGCCGTGAACGCATGGAAAACAGCGCCTTCATTTCCCGTCTTCCGGCGTGTTTCACGCTGTTTCATCATTGCCTATGAGCTCATCGTCTCTGATAACCTCAAAATTCAGCGAAATCTCAAACATGAAAATTTCCGCGGGTGCTGCCTTTAACATCAGAGTATTGCGTTCTTCACCAAATCAGTTCCCACGAAATAAACTGAAGTTCCCATAAACTACAGTCCTTCTCAAAAAGATAGACGGATTGCGCGGTGCGGTTTCTTAGCGTCGCGGTTGCAGAATCGCGGCGGGACCTAGTCGACGCTCTCACTTAGAGCATGCTCTCTCCGCATCCCTCGCTCAGGTTCCGTAGCGATGGTGCAGTCGCGCAATCAGTCTATCTTTTTGAGAAGGACCGTACGTATTCGAGATGGATCAAACTTACGCGACCTTCCCCCGCACTTTCGGCATGGTGTCTTCACATACAGATACCGTCTATCCGAAACGACGAGTCCGCCCAAGCGGTTGGGGCAGCCACGCTAGCGGGCAGTCCACGTCATCATATCTACTCTGCGCATCACGTTTCATCGTTGTCTTTCTGATATCAAGCAATGATCCGGGTGTGACGTGGACCGCTTGAGCGGACTCGTCGTTTCGGATACACTGTATATGGTTGGGTTTTGCGTACTTTGCGCATAGGGTATTTTCAGTGAGGAGGATCGTAGCCTTAAAGGCAGCACGCGCGGAAATCTTTGCTCTGGAGAGTTTCCGGAATTTAGGGGTTTTTCGGGACGGTCGTCGGTCGACTCATAGACAGGAATGAAACTGCTTGAAAGAAGCGAGAAATGCAAGAAATGAAGGCGCTCTTTCCCATGTGTCGAAGGCGCGGACGAGCGCTCGTGGGGTGTGCCTGCGTCCCGCCACGAAACCCTGTGAATGGTACGCATTGCACGCGTCAGCTGCCCCAGACCACCCACGGCGATAGCGTTAACTGGCGCGTCGGGCCGTTGTATGGCCGGGGAGGCCGCGACGGCCATCGTTGTTTCTCTGCAGGTAGGCCGTCATTCTTTGTGTTCTTTTCACCTTTGTGATGTGCTCACTCTCTATTTTACCACCCACGCGTCAGCTCCGAGTCGAGGATTTCGGCTGGTGCTGCCTTTAACGCAAAAGGGAATGGTACTGTGCATGTATGGGTACGGTAGCCTCCATAGCAGAGGAGGCATGTCAGTTTGAAGGGTCGAATTTTAGAGAAAAGCGAGTCAAGACAAACTACAGTCATTCCAAAAAATACTTGCCTCAGGCACCCACCGCCCGTCCTCTAACCCGCGCTGCGCCTCCTACGCATTATCATACGTGCTGCGACGTGGCTCAGTCGACGCGCAGTGTAGCGGGAGGCAAGTATTTTTTGGAAAGACTATACAGTGAATCCGCGCCGACGAGGCCGCCACAGCGGTCGGTGGCGCGTATGCTGTTAGCTGCCAAGTCGTCCACGTCACAGCCAGATCATTAGCTGATACCGTGAAGATAACGATGAAACGTGATACGCAGATTACAGATGGTGACGTGGAGTGCTGGCAAACGTGGCTGCAGTGCTGGCAACCGCGGCCGCCTCTGGATCGCCGACCGCTGTGGCGGCCTCGTCGGCGCGGATTCACTATACCTATGGATGAATTCATAAATATGAACCAATTCATGGAAAAAAAGAACAATTAGCAACGAAAAAACGGACAGGCAAGCCCTCTTAGTCATCTTTAGATTGTTTAGAAATACCACATTGCAGTAGACTTCCAATTTTCGTCGCATTTGAACAAGTTCCCGGGGATCTTTTCCGTTTTGGTTGGAATACTGCCATTACCTCGCACTTCTTGTATGTTATCACAATTCTGATACTGTGTATCCGAAACGACGAGTCCGCCCAAGCGGTCCACGTCACACCCGGATCATTGCTTGATATCAGAAAGACAACGATGAAACGTGATACGCAGAGTAGATATGATGACGTGGACGGCTCGCAAGCGTGGCTGCCTCGACCGCTTGGGCGGACTCGTCGTTTCGGATAGACGGTATGCACTCTGAAAGTAGAAGTCGATATCGATTGTCGGAGGCATATCTGGGAGAGTCAATTTGAAGGACTTTGATGCGCAGGGCCCTGGGTACGGTCGGAGCAAATGTGCCCCTCGGACTGTCATTAATAACGTCATTAATAACGCTTCGGACTGTTTCTGTGTGGAACAGCAAAGAAATGGAACGCAGAATGATCAAGAAGCCACTCTCTGCAGGCCCGGCGCTGCAAAATCCACCGTAACCCCGCGCGCGCTGCGGGACCAACGCGCAGTCACGCCCTCCCCTGCCGCCTTCGCCAACGCCATCAATCGATCAGTGTAGGAAGATATTTCACATTCTGCTCTTCTACAGCATTTGTGAAGTTAAAGCAACCTTCAATGTAGTTGCACCACAAGGAAGGACATTGATCTGTGACCTGACTGGACGGGTCTCCCGACTTTCTATACAGTTTTTCTTTTCTACCTTCGTAGTTTTCGTTTTCTCGATGTCATCAATGGCAACTGCATTGAATCTGACATGCAAATCCAATACCAGTCCTTGACGGAGATGACAGTTTTTAATCTTCGACTCTATTCATCTCAAATATGGAAAGTGAAGGAATAGATACATCGAAGATGTTAGCGGTACTACCAACTCATGGTTTGAAAATCAAACGGTATCACGCAAAATATGTTACGCACATACCTATGTACAGCGTATCCGAAACGACGAGTCCGCCCAAGCGGTCCACGTCACACCCGGATCATTGCTTGATATCAGAAAGACAACTATGAAACGCGATACGCAGAGTAGATATGATGACGTGGACTGCTCGCAAGCGTTGATGCCTCGACCGCTTGGGCGGACTCGTCGTTTCGGATAGACGGTACATACATACAGTCGTTCCAAAAAATACTTGCCTCCGGGAACGTATGTATTGGTGGCTGAGCCCAATTTCGAGGACATGCGTGATACTATTCCTATCTGGTTTTTGTCATTATGTTGAATGGGAAATAGCAAAAGATGTGAAAGTTGGCTGAAAAGATGGCTGAGATAGAACTCGGTAAACCCTTCAGCTAAGTCTCAGCTTACTTTGCTTGCTTGCGCATAACAAACTCGATGCAACTACGGTGAAATTGCATAGCTTTAACTCCGTAGCTGTTTTGGAAAGCCAGGTATAACGCCCCATACACACGGCGACGGCGGCAGCTTAGGGCGTGGCTGCGCGTTGGTCCCGCAGCGCGCGCGGGATTACGGTGGATTTTGCAGCGCCGGGCCTGCAGAGAGTGGCTTCTGAATGATCAGGGTTGTTTCGCTCACTATTGCAAACTCCTCTCCAAGATCACATTTTCTCCGTTTCTGCTCTAATCTTATCATAGCCTTACAAGAACAGAGCTACGATACAACACGAGTACGATTTCCGTCATTAAAGCATCAAATAAACGCGTTAGCAATGGCTCCACGACAATTTCTGGAGAAAACCGATTCGATGACAAGACACCTTCCATGACTCTGCAGTGAATGGCCCCTAGTGCAAAAAAAAAAAAAAGAGAATAAAAGCTATAGACGGACTTTACAAAATTAAAAGCTTCAAAATCATTTCAAACGCCTGGCATTTCGCGGCTAAACGGAGGGTGCGCGTCGACTTCGCCCGTGCTGTTTCGCCGCCGATACGCAGCCCTCGTCAATTGTTTTTGGGGCGCTGTAGGGACTTCGCGACAGGGCTTGACGTCTCTTCACTTTCTTTTGTTTTTAGTGTGTGCTGGATCGGAAATGTTTGCACTTTTATGAGTTTTCCCAAGTACTCTTTAGTCATGTGATCGCTAACTTTAAATGTTCTCTCGCTCGAGGAGGTGATTACTGTTAATTTCAGTTGATCATCGAGGACTCTTGCCGGAGAACATGGCTGACGCAGGAGGGTTCGTATTCCTTTTTTTTTAGCACTTCCCATTTCCATGGAGTCGTCCTTGTTAGTTTCATGAATTGTAGGATTTGTCTTTAATTGGGTTGTTTTCCAGAGATGAAGTCAAGATCCCATCGGCTGCCGCACCCGCGGTTATGGACGTACAGGCCGCATTGAAGGCTGTCCTTCGTTCCGCCAGTTTTGCCGATGGACTCGCGAAGGGTCTGCACGAGGCTGCTAAGGCTCTCGATAAGTATGTTTTCTTAGAAATTCCTATTTGTTGCACACATAAACGGAGTATTTGATCTACCAATGGTCTGTTCTCTACCTGTCGTGTGCGAAAGCATAGGCCGACTTGCCACATCCGTTTTGGCTTAGTCCACCTCGGGTGCCAAAGGAAGCCAACACCCATATTAAGAGTTGTTCCTTAGGCCTTGGGTATACTGCAGCAGTATCCGCGATTTCGCTGGAATTCGAGTCTAGCGTGCTGTAAATTTCGGGCTTTACGCTGACAGTAACTTTGAATGATCTTGTTTAAAAAGCAGCGTAGCGACACTTTAACGAGTATCCACAGTCGTTCCAAAAAATACTTGCCTCCGGCATCCACCGCCCGTTTGCTAAGCCGCACCGCGCTTCCCATGCATTATCATACGTGCTGCGACGTGGCTCAGTCAACGCGCAGTGTAGCGGGAGGCAAGTATTTTTCGGAAAGACTATACCTTTAATAATCGATGATAGAGTTGCAGGGGTAGGCTGTCAGAAAGCGCCGGGATCCTCGTTCTCCTCCACTTTGGTGGTTGGAAGTATGCTCAAGGTCTAAGTGTATCTTCCGAGTCCCTCAGCTTAAGTGATGAGAGCGATAATGACAGTGGAAGAGATTAATTTCGCATCGTTTCCCAAAGATTCCTTTCATCACGATGCCTGACTGGCTCCGGGGATACTATAATCGTTGTTTTGTACTTTTAACGCTATTTAACTTGTCAGTGTTGCGGATTTCACTGTTAATCCGCTGGTATTTCAGGCGAGAAGCTCACTTCTGTGTGCTTGCCGAGAACTGCGATGAGCCAATGTACGTGAAACTCGTCGAGGCTCTTTGCAACGAGCACAACATTCCGCTCATCAAGGTGGCCGACAAGAAAATCATTGGTGAATGGTGTGGCCTTTGCAAGTACGACAAGGAGGGTAAAGCTCGCAAGGTTGTCGGGTGCTCATGCGCTGTAGTCAAGGACTATGGTAACGAGGAACTTGGCAAGCAGGTCTTGCAGCAGTACTTCGATTCAAAGAAGTAATTGTTGGTTGTTGAAATAAATTGTTTTGTTGTTTCTTCAAGTCGTATACACATTTTCTAAAAGCGTTTTATTACAAACTTCCGGAAACGTTCCTCCGGTGCTCATCTCCACACTGTCGAATCCATTAGTAAAACTTGATTAGTAAAAGTTAAGTAGTCGGGGGATATGCTTGTTCCGTTATACAATTAACTAAAAGAAGAACATCTACAACGGAATATCCACTATTTCCCGCCCCCCCCCC
>JARK01001344.1:3045291-3069366 GCA_000688135.1 Ancylostoma ceylanicum
GGGGGGGGGGGGGGGGGGTGGCGCCCTCCCTGCTCTCGCCACTGGTGTTCAGTGCTCAGAATGCTTTCAAAGGAATTAAAAATCCTGTGTCACCATGGTCATATCCTATGTGTTACTACTCGGTTGCTCATTTGTAGTATGATAACGAAAATTCAATTTTTGAAATACGAGCAGTCATGGAGCGGCCAGCATTAAAACTAAACTCTGAGGATAAGAGAATGGGAAAAGCTTGCATTTTACGGAGTTATAGTTGCTAAATTGAAAAGTTTATTAAAAATACTCAAAGGCTACTAGAATATCATTAGAATTGATCAGTGCCACAGTCCATAGGGAAGCCGCGTTAGGAAAATTCCGACATGCTACACAGTATTGAAGACCTGCTCCTCTGGCATTGATCCCCAGCAATTTTTCCAATCCACTGATTTTTTCATTCATTATCAGCTGATCAAAACGTTGATCAGAAGGGGACTCATTTTGGACACTGTGGTGTCAATTTTCCACCCTGTTCTTCCAACGATCAGTCATCCCCTTGCTATAGTAATTTTCTAGCATTTGGAACGCCTCTCCACAGGATACTGAAGCGTTGCGCAGGCATTTGCTCAGCCGCTTACCACCGCTTTAGTTGTTTTGTAGAGAATAGCTGTGTTGTTCCATATAGAACAGAGGAATCCCTATGAAAAGAACAGCAACTGCCAGCGCGGAGGTAATCTCTTGCACTGACGTTACATTTATAGTCGCTATCAATGATCACATTCCTTCCCACGTAAAACCTGAGTGTCTCGCCATTGGTGCACTCATTCTCGTCCGTTAATCCTGTCGTCCTTTAGCTCACTATCGCGCTCAGTTTGGTCATCAGCTTTGCAAGGAACCAGCCATGTTGCTACGGTCCGTACTCTTCCTGTTCTTCGCCAGTCTTCCGCTAGCAGCTTCGAGGCCCTCCCACAGCAATGGTAGGGTTATTTTCCTCCACTCTATAACATTTTGGAGACAATATTCGGGATGCTTGATAAATTATAAATCATTAATATGTGCGCCTAACACCAAAATATCTATTATCAAATAAGGGAATTAGTAATATGAAATTCGAATAAAACACCTGCTCTCGAATAAAATTTGAAATTTTGAGAGGATGGAAACTGTACTACCCCTTCTACATATCTTCTATAAAAAGCTGTGAAGCTTTCCCGTTTTCAAACACTCATATTTTCTACTATTCCTAGTCCAATATTTATTGGATACCCTCGCTATTTTCGTTTCAAGCAACAGTCGGTGCATTTGTGTCGTTCCATCCTTAAAATGCTGTACACCGATAATACAAGCTGATGCCTTGAACTGTAGCTGACCAACTTACATACTTGTACCAAGTCGGGCTTAAAATATGAATTCGTTAAACTACACCGTTGAATTTAATGTTCTATGAGCTGTGAGTACTTCGTCGCACCACGCTCAGCCTCATTCCATCACGCGATATGCTACAAAATTGAGGCGAATAGGGAACACCTGATATTCCATGGTGAAAGTGAAACTTTGATTCAAGCCCATGTAGTACGGAAGCTGGAATAATAGCGGTTCTTGCCATCGAGTTTATTTTGCAATTCATTGCGTTTTGCTAATTTCTAGGAAAGTGACGAAAAATGCAACATCGAGCATCGGGGACTCTTTTTTATCAAGACGATGAGAGTACTGCAACAGCATCCCTAATTTCAAGTTTTTTCAAAGCAGAGCTATGTATACTAGATCCGTATTTGATTGTTTGACTTCATCTAATGCGGTCGTAATATGAAATAAGTGATATGTCCATACGAAGTATGTACCTGATGATGCTCAGACTTTCTCATCTTCATTCAAAAGATGTTGTAGTCAAAGCGTGAAAAAACTTTCCGTTATGATCTGAAGTGTTAGCATGACAATGGTGTCAGGTCGTTCACGTCATGTTCACTGATCACATGAGATCGTTCCTACTTTTGTCAGCACATACACAGCCGTATTTGGAACGCATAACAATGGAAGCCATCGAGGAGTGTGTACACAGACAGCTGTGTTTTCCATAAAAAGAATTCGCTGACGTCATACGTATGTGGGATCAGCAAATAAACTACCGAATTTTAGGATGAGCTCAAATTGAAACCTTCTCAGACATTCACCGGATTGGAGCCGAACCCGATAGGGATTGGAGCCGCATGTCACCTCGGCTCCAATCCGTAAAATGGGCGGGACTCGGGCGCCATACGGTGCTATTCGGGCTACCATGGGTGCTATTCTGGCTGCCATAGGTGCTATCCAGTTGCTATCCGATCGCTATTCGGTTGCTATCCAGTTGCTATTCGGTTGCTGCTCAGTAGCTATTTGGTTGCTATTCAGTTGCTATTCAGTTGCTGACCTGTAGTAACACGTTTGTTATCCGAGTAGCATGGGCTACCATTGTCGGGTTCTAACACGTCCGCTCTTCAGAGTGATCAGATTTTCGGGCTTCCAAGACGGTAAATTCGGGTTAAACGCGTCGCTACAATGGTTACACCCTTGCCTCCGAGCCTATTTCGCTCATTGATCACTTTGAAGATGAATTATCCTGGCAGCGCTATTTTAAAATGATACAAAAATAGTCACGTTTCTACTACGGACTGGGGTAAGCACATGTCTAAAGAAGCTTACCCCCAGATGTCTGAAGATACATGCTTTTGATGCGCCGATTCCAGCAACTCCACAGCACTCGCTCAGCGTCCGCTTCCTACGCATCATGCTTGAGCGATTGCTGTAGTGTGCCGCGGGTTTAGTCGAGCCTCGTCTAACCGAGTGAGCTCCATAGGGCTCGTCTATTCTGCACCAAAGCCGAACCACGACTAAGCCTTGACATCGAAGCGCTTGTCAATATACACTTTCTGGGAAGCTGGTCGCTGGTTTCGATTTCCGAGCGAAATTGCTTGGATTATTGAGCGAAATGCTTCAGAGGTCTTTCTGAATTTCCCCGATCCATGTGTCGGAGAACTTGAATTATGCTGCCAGAAATCGACATTTGAGTAACCAAAATTCATTTGACAGTGAAGCATATTTGACAATGAGGTATATTTCACAATGATGTATCTCACAATCAGTTGTCACCCTCCACTGTGTTCGTCACTCCTCGCTCCTGGTCTAGCTCTTCCTCCCTAGCGATTCTCGTTTTCTGAAATCAACCAGTCTTCAAACTTGTCCGCTCATCAATATACTGACGCCGAAAATGTAGTCCAACGTTGAGCTCTACATTCTAAGATGCATAAACCCGCTCACATCTTGTATATCTTGAATTCATATGAATCCTAACGAACCTATTCAATGGTCCTATGTCTAGAAAGCTCGAGAAAAAAGAACAAATACACTAATAATATTCAAATACACTTCTTTCTAGTCTCATATGCCGAGCTCCACAGTAGCATGGAAGTAGCTTAAGCTATGTAATCACGTAATTGTAAACATTCAAAAATCGAGGACAGTTTGAGACATTATTTTCGGGACAAACTAGTGATTATCTCATAAAAGGTAGCACACACGGAAATTCCCCCTCCTCAGGTTTTCACGCTTTCTGGTACATTAGCGCAAATTGATTGCTTCCTGTAGCATACCAACAATGGAAACACACTGCGTTCATGCAGTAACGGGTACATCTTTGTGCTGGCTTTCAATTTCGACTAGTTTTCCGATAATTGTTTCGTGCGCAAAATCCAACAAAAACTGTTGTTTTATTGCAATCTTGGCGAGATATAGTTGTCACTTCTCTTTGCGAGTTTTCTTAATTGATTTTCTTCCCGTACTTTTGCTATTTCTATTAACTGGAATGATTCCTCACTTGCATTTTACAGGATTCGAAGCTGTTTTGCAACAATTCAATTAGTTTCTGTTGAAATTTCAAATATCTCCCGATTTTCCTCCATTAGAAGATTTCGCGAAGTTTTTGTTTTAAAGTGAGGTCCTCGCTACGTGATGCACATTTTCCAGTGTTATTTCTCCTGATGAGGTATGCAAAGGCTGCAGTTGCGAACAAACAAATGACTGATTGCGCGAATATCCTTCGGAAGTCAACCCCCATCCCATGGCTCATGCAAATTGAAAACACCTACCAACCTAACATGGTCATTAGCTTCTAAAACAGGGTTTTTGGTGCCATCGGATTGCCATAGGATATTTTCAATTTTCTGCAAGTGTTCACCACCTTCGATGTCTTTGAAATTCGCTGCGTTTTCCAAAACTCTCGTGGGTGATGGCTTTAACATTCAATCTTATTAACACATTCGCGACCTTACGCTTTTGGCATGGTGTGTCAACGCTTTTGGCATGGTGTGTCACGTGGGACACACGCACTTTTGCACAAGTGGGACCCGTGCCCAACCGCTTGAGCACGTGGTCCCAGGTGTTAGGAATTTTTCCTCTGCTGCATGGTACTCCGAAAATGCGCGAATTTGACACAAACCAAAACGCAAATTTGCACGAGCTTGAAGCTAATTCAAGAAATTAACCTGCATAAGAGGTAGTAAGTAAGTAAGTTAATCTTCATATAAATTGTTCTTTTACTTGTCAGCTTCAACCACGCATTAAAGAAGTATGAAAGGATGACCTTCTCTATACCACGTGAATTCAGCTATTAGGTAATTTTTTTCACTTCTTCCTTGTTGTTTCGATGGTATTCATGTTTGCATGTCATGACAGTGGGACCCTATTCACTCAAGGCCGTTCTTTGCATGTTCTTTCTATCATTGCTTGTTTTCTAAATGCAATTTTTTGAACGTATTATTCGTTTCATTTGTTTTTTTTTTTGCCGCTAGAGCAGAGGTACCCGTTTGAGTCGAGCAATGAATCTTTTCAAAAATGTACTCAATAAACACATTTTCGGGGAAACATGCCCAAAACGGCCATAGATGAGCAGCACCCCTCTACCATGACACGCAAACATAACCATCTTCAAAACAACTAGAAAAACCGCGACCAACTTATAGTCTTTCCAAAAAATATTTGCCCCCCGCTAAACTGCGCGTCGACTGAGCCGCGTCGCAGCACGTATGATAATGCATAGGATGCGCGGCGCAGCTTAGCAGACGGGCAGTGGATAAGCAAGTATTTTTTGAAACGACTGCACGTGGAAATTGGACTCAAGTGGTATAGTGCGTTCCACCCGGGACAATAGTCCTGGGGAAATTAGAGACAAAGAGAAATTCCGTGGCTGCGACGCGATATTGCAGCCCGGAAATGTTACCGTAATCCGAAAACATTCGTGCAAAGGCGGGAGCGCGTCTCATGGAATTGTTGCGTTATGCACTTTAGTTTTCTTTCAAACGAACGTTTGTCATATACATAGGCGCATCCCATAATGATAAAAGCGGCATAAAACAAAAACCATGCGCAAGAGGCACGGTACGATGCGCCGTGTGGACAACTCTGCCATGCCTGCGTTTAGTGTGGAGGAACGTCCAATTCGCCATTTTATGCACAAATACTCAGCTATCGTCGCGTACGGAACGCACTATAATGCTGTAGTGTCGGCATATGCTGCCAAATCGGCCCTGCCGCACCTGCGATGCTTCTCGGAGCCCGCTAGCCTCATTTCCCCAGTATTCCGGATATTCTCTGTTGCCGTTGTGAAGCGATGTTTTCATCCCACTGATCTACTGGACTCAAGCGGCAGAGAGATGGAGGAGTTGCAAGACATTCACCTTCGAGAAAGTATTGTCCTGATCAGACGCATGTGTTCTACATCATACTCCCACACTATTTCAGAAGCCGTTTTCAAGTGTCGTAATTCAGGAACTACTGTGACTGAGAAGCTATAACATGCGCGACTGTCAAAACCACCTACAGTGAGCGTCGACGGGGCATGTTTTCTGCGGACGGGTAACACTGCCACTATAGTCCTCGAGGACTGTAGCACCCTGCGTCGCCATCGCTGGCGACTTTGAGGCCGATGCCCATCGATTGTGAGCGGGGCCTAGCGACGGTGACGCAGGGTGCTTTACTCCTGCGTCGACGTCGCTGGCGATAGCTGCCACTTGTCGCCAATGTTGGCGATGGCGGATCGCCAACATCGGCGACGCACACGATCGACATGCACCGATGTCGTAGTCGCCAACATTAGCGATGGTCGGCCGCCAACATTGGCGACGGTCGGTTGCCAGAGTTGGCGATCGCACGTCGCCAGCTTCGGTGGACACCGCGATGCGCCGCCCACAATCGATGGGCACCACTGTCACAGTCGCCAACTACTGCGACGCAGGGTGCTACGCTCCACATGGAGTATAGCACTAGCCTAGAGCGCACGGCGCGATCGTGCCGCTCGCGCTGAAATCCCCGCTGCGACAAAAAACTGTGCCGCAGCGTCAGCGTCCACCATCGACACTCATTGTATGGTCTCTTCGATATAGGGTGGCGTGTACTGAACGTGAAACTCATTGAATAACTGCGTAACAACTCACCTTCCCCTCCACAGCCGCTTCTGGTCCGCTGCAAATGTAGAAATGAAGGAGGAGGGGGCGATCCCTGATATGATCATGATGTACATGACAAGACACGTGTGGACGTGTTCTGCCGTGAAGGCGTGACACGTCTTGACATGTGAAGTCTACCGAACATGGCCGCCATATGTGGCCCGAATAGCAACTCAATAGCAACCGTCGGTTGCTAGCAGCAACGCAATAGCACCCACCGTTGCTGCGGCAACGGTGGATGCTATTGAGTTGCCAGTATTAAGAGTGGGCGGAGTCGGTTCGGCTCCAATCCGTAAAATGTCTGAGTTAGTGTAAAACCGTTCAATTGCAGTAGAGCTGTTGTCGTTTCCAGCACAGGCACTGGATGACGCCATGGAAAGTGTCGATGTGAATGAGATTCGAGAAGATCACCAGAGCAGAGGCCTACGCCAAGGTTTCACACTTTGAGAGACTGAAAGGATCATGGAGTGAAGGCTTTATGTTTCCAGAAAACACTGCCAGTTGGCCGGAAGGGGACTACTGCATAATGCCTGGAAAATCGCGAGTGTGTCCTAAAGGCTTTCGCAGGGACTCCGTATCCCTAGCCGTTCCGATTATTTTCGGGCCTATGGAGGTAGTGTTTCTATAAGCTAACAATTTGTTTGCAAATACTTAGAGCACGTAGGTACTTGCAGCTTTTCCTATGTATGCCCTAGATTGGCATGATATTTTGCACAAATCATGGCCGGCATGCGTCATTGAGATTAGCCAGGGTAAACTAGCGATAGGTAAATTTGGGCGTGTGACATGCTTACCCTGGGTAGTCTCATTGATGCATGCCGTCTTTACATTGGCTTCCTTTCTGTAGCTTACCATATGAACAGAGTCAACTGAAAGTGGATTCGAAAAATGAAACTTCAGTTAAACAGCATTTTTTGGAATTTCTTGTTTATTTTTATATTTACCTTTGGGGGAAGGAGTGGTGGCGATATACGCTGGCACATTTCTCCTCAACATGTTCCTGCTGGCGCTGTTACTATACTGTCCGTACCAGCTGGAGTCAGGGGTGGGAACAAATCGTGCAAAAATTGTACAAAGATATCATTTTATCGAATTGGGAGAATCATGCGAGCCTCGACACTTTCCCATCAGCACCTAGACGCCTGTTAGTTAGAAAAATCGAAAAAAAAGAGACCCAAGCTCACATGCATGCTTTTCCTTGAGATTTCGCTGGATTTCGAAGCTGTCAGGGATGATGAACTCATAGGCAATGACGAAACAGCGTGAAACATGCCGAGAAAGGGGAAATAAGGTTGCTGTTCTCCATGACTCCACAGCGCGGACGAGTTTTCCTTCAAGGGTATACGTGCGCGTCGGACCAACATGAATTTATGCCTTATTTTTGCAAAGATGGTGGTAAAATAGTACATTTAGAGTATGAATAAGCAGTCTACTTCACACGCTGAAGCCCTTTTGTGGAGTGACGTTATTCATGGTGTAGAATACGACGTAAAGATCGTTGTTGTCAGAACCTGGCCATCTCCTGATAGAGTGTTTTTTTTGTGATCCCGGACATTCATTCAGCACCGTGATACACTTACAAGGGAGACGGTTCACATTTAAATTAGGGCAATTATCATTTTTGCACACCAAGAAAAGGGCGAACACTTCTAGATTGGACTCTGACACGTTCAATCTATTATGTGATGCTTTTCAATCAAAAACGTTTTTTAGAAATACAACGATGGCACTCACGAAGAGCCGTATATTCGTCTCGGCAACGCTGGAGGTTTCAACCTTCTTCTTAAGGAGTACGATCAGGCGTACGCCTTGCGTCTTACCGCCTGCTGTAAATACTAGTGGAGCTCTGACTTCGAAGAAAATCTAACTTTTCAGCTCAATTTATTGATCTGTAGTGATTGTACAGTGTATCCAATATTTGTTATAAATTTTGTTTTGTTTCTGCGTGAAGTGGTTTCAACCTTCTGTTTGCTTTTGGAACTCAAATGAAGTAAAATCTTAACGCCCTGTGCTTTTGTTCCTAGCGCATATCTGCACCTTAGATATCCTTGCTCATGTCGACAGCGAATCCTGCTGTGAGCCGACGAAACTGGAAGAGAATAGATGCTGTATGACATTCGCATTCAACAGCCACTCCACGCTGTTTGCTGAGACGACACGTCGAACGCGACGAGATTGACATCAGATTGATCCGTTTCGTGACATCGTCGAGCTGATTCGCTGTTCGGCGCTTAACCTCCCAGCTTTTAATTAGAAACAGTTTAGCGTTCTATGGTGAAATCACACCCCCTAGTGCTAGGCGATCAGAACAAATTTTAGGCGACTAGTAAACCTTCAGTACCTGTGCAGGTCGCATGCCCTAGTGGGACAGTCTATGTATGAAAAACGGTTGTTCTCGCTTTTTTTTCGCAGAGAGAACAACTCGATTTCGTTGGATATAGCGACAACGAGTCTGGGATTTATCTTGGGAACGAATATAAACCGAATAGTTTTGTTATTTTAATTAACAATCCAGGAAACAATTAAAACGTTCAGATGTTCAAGAATGTGAAAAATTCAATGTTTTTCTTGTCTTCCATACAGTACTATCTTTGTCTCTACTGTTGGAACTCTCGAATTTTGAAAAGCCGTGAGACTTTCCCATTTCTCAGTATTTCAATGTTCATACTGCTTCCCAAACTATTTATTGAAACAACAAAATTATTCGTTTTTCTTCGGTCTCGTGGGTGTGGGTCACGATGAGGCAAAATGGGTCGGTGTCGTCCCGCCCTTCGGTGTTAACTCGTCCCCACTCACATTCAAATTTGCATGGAAAGTATGGCGAAATCGCGCACGCGTTAGTACGAGTAGGTCCTAAAGGGCAGGGCGAGGGTTTGATTGAACCAATCGCAGACACATAGTCCACCCACTTTTGTCTCATCATGACCCACACCCATGAAACCCTATCCATGCAAACCAACGATGGCTAGCGTGACTGGTTATCCCATAGACTACGTAGAGTTGAGACGCAGCACGCAAAAGTTGGTTAGCTAACCTGATCCTTTATCTAGAGTCATGAGTACGTTGCAATATTCCTAGGAAAATTTAAAGATTCTGCCTCCACATACTCGAGAACAGGGAGGCGGTCAAGAGATACCCGACCTAATTGGCACCACCCATACAGAAATTGTCTAACAACCTATCTAGCAGTTGTCTAACGTAACCTATTTAACGGTGTTGTGTGGCCAATGATAACGTCAGAAGGTTCTTGCGCTGCCCTTGCTCTAAGTCTCTCCCTTTTCGACAATTATGGTGAGCTTACACTGCACTGCAAAAACCAGCCCATGGTTGTTTAAATATGTGAATAAATATGTGAAAGCTGGAAAAATGAATAACAGGAGTCCTGAAAAAGATTGCCGGAATTTGAAAAATTAACATTGGATGATTTTAGTTCTCTTTGTTCTCACTGAGGAACAACTCTACTAATTAGGCCGGGTATCTCTTGACAGTGACCCTCGAGAACCAGGGGAGAAGGGATGACAGGAAATTGTTCCAGAAGGTTTTTTACAGACTACTATTTTACAGATTACTTGGTGATGCTGCTAACCACCTCAAAGCAGCAAAGCATGCTTTTCTTCAATACTACATATCTCTCCAATCTTTGCATTTGTTGAAATGGATTATAAACTAGAGCCATACCATATTCTCGAACAAATATAGTTTAATCCTACATAAAACCAAGCCAGATTAGGTCACCTTATCACTATTGAATTCTCTTTGTCTTCATCTGTGCTTTTCCGTTCCATGTTGACTCAAAAATAATTGAAATGAAGTGACATATTGACCCTTGTTGACAGCGAAAGACCGCGTCTGGAGGGGAGTTAGAGAAACACTACCACAAGTACCGCAGTATTCTTCCAGTCCAAAGATCCTGTTTTTTTTTTCCGTCTGCGCGTCAGAGCAGAGTTTGACCACCACAGTCTCTCCGCCACACTCGGCGCCATTGATCTGTTTACCGACTCCTGTAATCTGTAAGGTCTACGGCGAACGCGGCTGGATTACGGGTCTATTTCGCTTAAACCTGCCCAGCTAATTGTGCAAGTCCTCACCACTGGCGAGACCATTTGCTTTGGTTTCTTTCCGTTAATTAGAACAGAATTAAAGGTTTCTTGAGGTCAATTCTCACATTACGCTGGCAATCCAACGCTTGAACTCCTAATTTGTTGCGTCGGGCACACCCTTTTCGTCCGCAGAGCACTGTATCGCCTCAAGTTTCATTCCGCTTTACAATGTGAGACATGACACTCGGTCACTTTGCCTGCGATACTTGATTGCCTTGTCGGCGTGCACGCGTGCAGAGCTCTGTTGGAACAGTGCGAGCTGTTCTTTGCAGGAATCCTGTGCTGCGACTGGTGTCGGCCCAAAAATCTTCGTCTTCCTAGTATTCTCAGGCGCTGGTATCGGTCTTTGTCTAGGATAATGCCGAGCACTGTTTTATTTTAACTACAGCTCCCTGCAGCGCTGTGTTGCCAGTGTTTCAGAACTCTGAAACAAATCCCAAACAAGACGAAGACGTCAACATGCATATCCCATCTGGTTATAAAGAACTATGATGTTCCCGCGCGTCGTTTCTTGACCTGACGTAAACGTGCGCGACAGTGCATCAACGTTTGTTCATGTATTTAGTTGTTTATTCATTAGGTGGACGTGAAAACACCGCCAGTGACGTGATTCTTCTCGCCTGTTTCAGTAGCACGAAATTTTTGGCTATTTCAGATGTTGTGAATTGTCTTTATCACGTTCATTAATTTTTATTCAATTTTTAATTTTTATTGCACTCTCGGTGCGCTACTGGTAACAACAAAATTCATGACTATTAAAACGATAGGCTAGTTTAAAAAAAGCCATGGATAAACACAAGGACAAGAAAACTTTCCAAAAATCAAACAGGATAGACTATGAACACATCAGAAAAGAGCCTGAAATTTGTTAGTGAATATCGCAAGAGATGCCATAAAACTGCTTTGCTTATGCGGCGGTGGGACAGAGCGGTATAAGTTTTGCTGATTTAAGATCTCAAATTGGAATGGGAATCGTCGATTTGATTTTGCGGTTTCGGCCGAAGAATATGCACAATTCCCCGAAGATTTTGGACAAGTTGGAAGAACTCAGGACTTGGAATAGAAGTTTTATAAGGCGTTGCCCCATGCTAACATGCGTTGTGTACTCTTACAACAGGAGTCAATCCTAATCTTCGTTTCGAACTATTAGATCCAGTTTGCTTGAACTGCTCCGTCAAAAAAGCATCTTATAAAGAAAAAAAACCTCTAAAAGTAGGCTTATATGTTCCAACTATGAAAATTTACAGGAAAAACCTCAATCTTCAGGTATTTGACCAGCCAAACTCCTACATGGTAGAGTTTGGACCCAAAAATTATGCAGGTCGCGCCGCTAGAATGCGGAAGCTTTCGTCTTTCTGCATCTACTCATTCCTAGGAAACCTCCCACTTTTGCAGCTCTCACCAAATATTTTGAAAAGTACTCTAATTGCCTAAACCCCGCCCACTACGTGGGGTGGCGCGGTGAAAATTCCGCAATTTGCTGGCTTTATTATTGAGAGTTTACATTTTGGAAGCTTTTAAGAAGACGGAATGAATCCAGTAGATGAAGACGAGTAATTTTATGTGAAATTTACTCATATGCCTCATTTTTTACCTCAAAAAATAACTGAATTCCTGGAAAGGCCGTCAGTTTTCTTAGCACATTGGACCGTTTCCAAGTGTATTGCTTCAGTTCGCAACATGTCAAGGAGGTGTACGGCAAAACTCTTTTTAACTGAAATCATTTCCAGTGTCGACTCAGAAATGGGCTGTGAAATTAAATAGATGCCCTATTTCCTCCATATCTGCACGGATCGACTAGCTAAAATTCTTATTGGTCAAATATGTACTTTTATTCATTTATTTTTTCTCGTGAGTACCCACATTTGTGGGTACTCACAGTCGACTTCTTTCAAACGATATTTCTTCCGAAAAAAATCTACATACATAACCTGATGGAGGAAGGGGTCATTTTTGGATTTTCCATATAAATGATTCAGAATAGGACATTTCGACACTAGCTAAAGGATTCAAGACTGAGGGAGCAGTCTCCACTCCATTTTTTGGCCATCCCTTTACCGCTTTTCCTTATGCAGGCAAGCTCCATCCGTTTCCTTACTAGTGAAAGCCAAAAGCCTGATCAGACACAAACAAACTCTCTCACTATAACGGTCTTGCTTTAATTTTTTTCGGAATAACACCATCATCAGAAGCAGTTTGACGACGAAGAAGCTGTTGAAACGGTCCTCAAAGCGGAAGTGTTTTCCCGCTACCAAAAATTTATCCAGCTGCTCGCTATTTTTCTGGGATCGCGCTTTTTTTTTAAGTAAACAAGTGAAACATCATTCAGAGCGCGATGGAATTCACCTCAAAAACTACTGCTTGCGACAGTGCTTTGCTCACTTCTGCTCCCGCTTTGCACTTCGATACATCCAGCCGTGTACAGTGTACATAGCGCGAGCTGATGCGCAATGTCATTTTCAGGGGACGACTTTCCGCTGCACGCATATGCGTTCTATCGATCCACTGTCTGTTTTGCTCTCTATGTGCTTACTGGGATCGATATTCGGCAGTGAAGACGAGTTTCGGTTAATACAAGACCTGAGGAACAACTACGATCCGATCGAGAGACCGGTGCGAAATCACTCGGAGCCGATTCGAGTGAACCTCAGGATTCTCCTCCAGCAGCTTGTCGACGTGGTAAGTCGAGGTCTTTCTAACCTTCAAAATACGTTTCGTTCTCGTAATCAACGTCAACTGCTCCAAATTGGTACATTTTTGACTTCAATAGGTGCAGCTTTCTCATATTCTCTTCTAAAGTTGTTCTTTCTCTTCCTGGTGTCTGGTGGTGGAGAGGGAAGAGGCAGGCATGGTGTCTCCATCTTCCAATATTTCCTGCCTCCTCACTCTTCAGCTTTTCACTTGTTCCAAGGACATTTCGAAGATTCGGAAAAATTCCGTTTGTATCCTTTGGAAAGTAGCATTCCTTCTTCAACTTCGTTCTCGGTACAGGAAGAGGAGCATGAGCGCACATCTGCCATCGCCTTGTAAGGCTGCTGAAGTAAATAGGAAAATAAACAAGGCTGGAGGTGTGCTATAATTTCTACAAAATTTTTAAGTCGTCCACTACTCAGTGAGATCAACAAATTTGGAATATTTGCTCAAATAGGAGAGCATCCTATCATTCACGGAAGAATGCAGAAAGTTACATAGATATCTGTTACATATGCAACCGTACGTGCTCCGATTTCTTAGGTGAGCAGTTCGTTCAAAACGGCTGTCGTTGCCATTGTGTTTACCAACAAAAACAGAACCCACTGTTTGGAGTGCATTGTTTGAAGTACTACATATAAATTAAAATGTCTATTTTGCTTAAAAAATTCATATGCTGTTGCTGCGAGCCTTGTCGCATTTTTTTTTCGTAAGCAATATTTTTGAATGACTGAATGCACACCACAAACCAGCGTTATATTCATACTTTGCCAAACAATAATACCCTCTAATCGAAATCTGCACAATCAACATTTTACTCTTGGAATCACTCGAATACTTGAATGATCAAATGTCTTGGCTTTTGCGGTTATTCAAATACGGGAATGAACGCGTATCACAGGTCCTTGATATATTTGGACATCCGAACAGTCGAAATTCACCCGTCTGCAGTAAAAATGTAGAAATTAATGGAGGAGGCACAGTGTTAACAACCTAATTTGCCTTACGCACATTTGCTAGGCTGAAGAGTAATGAGCTATGCGGTTCTTTGAAAAATTCGAAAACTTCCCTTTTCATAAGCAACCACTGATTTATTAGAGTGTAGAAGTACAAATACGCGTTTGTGGACTGGCTGTTGGCATCGGTGAACCTTCGCAATCCTTCAGGCCGAGAACGAGTGCTTCTTCAAAAGAATTCGCTGCTCCAGGCAAAATAGCAGTTTTTCGAGGCTCTGGCCTCGGCACAGTTTTCAAACTTGTTCTGTACGTACGGAGGAAAGCTTCGTTGAGAAAAGTAAGTGATCGCCGGGTAGTGCCTAGTCTAGGCTACGCGACGACCATATGGACGACGTCCCAGTCTAGGTTTGGAGATGAGGATGATCGAAAGTCCGATCAACTTC
This sequence comes from Ancylostoma ceylanicum, assembly GCA_000688135.1. Classification (NCBI taxonomy): domain Eukaryota; kingdom Metazoa; phylum Nematoda; class Chromadorea; order Rhabditida; family Ancylostomatidae; genus Ancylostoma; species Ancylostoma ceylanicum. The sequence goes on from JARK01001344.1 coordinate 3,059,931, forward strand.
CGAAGTTTTCGTTCAGTTACCCCTAGTTCCGAGAATTTGTAATTTGTCAATATTTGCAATAGTTACTCTCATAACAAAGCAAATATTCTCCAATTATCCAACATGAAGTGTTCTGCAGTTCTGCTGCTGTTTTCCCTATTTGAAGCCGTGTAACTCACGGAAGGACGATCCATAAACTTGGCCGGTCATAATCTAAACTTCTCCAAAAATCGAAATTGGAGACTGCTCAGCAAATGATACAAAAGCAGATGCACCAACTATTGCTAGCCAAAATTTCGTTGAGATAGCGAAATGATGGTGCTTCATTCCAACTTCTTCCGGATTGTTAGGGCAGGCAAATGTGGATACGATTCTCAGTAGCATCTCCATTTAACGAAAGGAGAGGAATAGGATTATTCTCATGAAAAAAGACCATCTAAGAAGCTTTAATTTTCGACCGAAAAAGTTACGGAAAAGCCGCATTAACTCTGCCCCAACCTGATATTTCACGCAAAGCTCTACCTATTGCGCACTCAAAATTTTTCTCTTGGAACTGTGTAGCATGATGAGTGTCGCACCATGATCTAATACATTGACCGTGTTCACCTTTCATTCAACAATCACATTTTCGGACGAGAAAAATCAAGTGATCACTATGGTGATGTGGACGCAGTTCACGTGGAACGACTACAAAATGCGCTGGGATCCAAAGGAGTACGGAAATATCACGAATATTCAGCTGCCGCACGAGTTTCTCTGGAAGCCGGACATACTACTTTTCAACAGGTTTGTCTTGACTATCTTCTACTTCCCACGAATACCCACAAATGTTGCCGTCGTTTGCTAGTTCTGTGAGGAGCAGTTTTTCCGATGCGAACGAAGTGAATGCTGACCATACCTTCACTTCCAGCGCTGACGAGCATTTCGACGCGTCGTTCCCGGTGAACTTCGTGGTCTCATGGAATGGGGACGTTCTCTGGGCACCTCCAGGCATTGTGAAATTCTCGTGCGATCTATCGATGACATGGTTCCCGTTCGATGAACAAATGTGTTTCCTCAAGGTGAACCTTCTTGTTCGTCACTTGTTTTTTTTTGTTGCTTATTAGGTAGGCTGCAGTAAGGCAAACTTTGAAAACTTAACCATGACAACATCCGAACAATACGTGACCATAAGATTGGTAACTCAACATCTGATCGTGAGCATGAAACTATAACAGAAACCTTTCTTGGTCTAAAAGAAGCCAAGGGTATTTTTCAAGCTTTCAGTCAAATAAGGCTCTAACACACCTGTGCAGCGCTTTGGAAGCACCTATCAATTTGTTGCCTAACCGCAACATAATCATCGAACTTTTTCAAATACATATATGGCGCTGCCAACTAAAATGTTTTGGTATTTGGGGAGAAAATCTAGCTTTGATGGTTTTTCTGGCAACTTTCTCCTCTATTTCACCGCCTTCTGGTGTTTTTCTTATTTCCCTGCCGAGATTCGATAAGTGCTGCTTTTCTGTCTACAATTTGAGAAATCAGAGTATTCTCATGAATTTTGTTTCTATTTCTGACACTTCCGTGAGCGCCGAGATGGGAATCGTTTGGGTCCCGGCATACTGCAGAGATCTGAACCTTTCGGATCTCGGCAATCTGCCTGACTTTTTCTTTCCTACCTTTTCTTTCAGTTTTCCGGCAGCTGCACAAGCTGCTAGCATGAAATGGAGTATCGAGTTGTAAGTCGAAAATTTCTGGTAGTAGTTTACTCATTGTACACTTTTTTGAAATGTTTTCCCGTTATCCAGTGTTGTAAGCCTCTGTGGTTAAATTTCGATCGTAGAGCTGTTCTTCGCAATTTTATTAAGACATTTCAGTTGGCAGCGTCATATATGGTCACTTCTATGACTTGATATCTGCACTCATAAGATTGATTGTGGTAGTACGCACGAACAAAGTGGAATAGCTCGGCACTTCCACTCGACACTCCCTTTCCTTTCATCAACTTATGAATTTTCCTGCATTGCTTCCTTTGGAGAATCTCTTGCTCCGAGTTTCTATCATTCGGCTTGGTAGAACACAAAAAGTCGTTCTTTCAGCGATGGCCCACATTTGCTCCAGGTCATATACTACATATTACTACGTATTAGGAGACCCTAGTTCAGATTTCGCTTTTAGCTGGCTTGCATCGCTTTCTTTTTTCTTGATTTATTATCAGTAACTTGATCTTTACATATGATTGCAACACCTTTTCCTACATCCATACCTTTCCCTAATTCACAAAAGTTATCATTCTTTTTGTTCTACATCAGTTGTCATTTTCTTAACAGCAGCAGCATTGCTCAACCGACAGGTGTAATTCTCTTCATGCTGCTAATTTCTTGATGACGTTACAGTTCTGGCATGATGCCATGAAGGGCCAGGTATGCACGCACAGATTTAGCGCAAATTATTGGCGCGTGCATGTTTTGAGCTCTATGCAGAGACGGTCAGGTGAATACGTAAGCTGTACCATAGATTTTTTGCTTGAACTACTTCTACCGCGAACAATAGACAATCTTTCAAATGACCTCTTTTTTGTCCCGTGCACAAGCTTCAGGAAACTTCATATTCAAATCATGCTTGGCATGTGGTTAATCACCTTCCCAATCCTTACATGTTCTAGTGAAATGAACTTTTGACTAGTCCGATTTCTGGGTCTGGTAGTTTGTGGTCAAGTCTCCACTACAGTAATCATATGATGAATCGAACCACCTAATAACAGTAACGGGCTAAAGAGGCGTCTTTGAATTTCACAAGGTTCCGTTGTCCTCATACGCCAAATCAGCGGCAAAACTGAATCTAATGGGTGTCCTGAAGGCTTTGGAGATTTAAAGTTTCTGCCAGAAATTCGCGGCTCTTTGAGACTGATTCAACCTCAGCTTATCGCGAAATTCCTTTAAGAGTAGACTTACGAGGCAATTCCCGAACATATCGCTTTTGGAGATTGCCTTCGTGACTACTTTTTTTTAACAGGCCTGTATTAACAGGCAGACAAGCTTAGATTTATTGTAACTCGTCCTCAAAAAGCCCAAGAAAATTCTTCTGCACCTGAATGCATTAGTAATATTACCTAAGGTGTTGATGTTCATGTTAATGATGGGTAAATATGTGGGGTGGCAACACGTTTACTATGGGTAATCCCAATGATGCATATGAATATGACGTTTTGATGTCCTCCCGTACAAGCTCCCAGGCTCGGCCACTTGCACATGTTCGCCTGACGTCAGCACAGGACGGCGGGACCCCATCGTCAAGGGACTGAGTGCAGTCAAGCGCGCAGGAGACAGTACCTTACTTTCCTGGATTTCTGAAGCGTTTCGCGCTATTTCATTAGTAGGCATGAGCTTGTGTCCCTCAGGACCTTGGGCTATGGCGACACTTCCAAACCAAAGACTTCTTTGAATGCCTCCTTTAATCCTGCCTATTTTCAGTATGGCTCCTGGACCTACACTGGCTCCAAGCTTGATCTGCATATCGACGACACAGGCTTGAACGAAAGGCACAAAATGGACCTCTCATACTACGTACAAAATGGCGAATTTGATCTACTTGGTAAGTTCTGTGTTCGTTTAGTAGTTGTGTTCCGTGATCGAATTGGTACAAGGAGGGAATGCGAGTAACTTCAGCTACGCCGGCCGAGCGAATCGAGTCGACGTTCAAGGACGAGCGCTACATAGAGGTGTTCTTCAGAATGCATCTGAAGCGCAAAACGCTCTACTACGGCCTCAACTGGATCGTGCCTTCCGTTCTCATTTCCATCAGTAACGTGCTCGGTTTTACCATGCCTTCGGAGTGCGGGGAAAAGATCACTTTGCGTGAGTTCGCCATCACTTCTCTCTCTTGTTCTGAGAACACGAGCCTATACTTTGTGCTCTCTGTTGATCTGCGGAAATTGTCGCAATGTAGGGATATGTGGAGTGCTACGCAATCGAGCGCTAGTTAAACAGTATCGGAACCCTTGTAACCTGAGCTGGTCTCTTGTCGGAATTTCCAGGAGAAAAATATTGTACACTGCACCAGTGCAATGGAGTCAATGGTGGAACACTTTTTATAATAATTAATAGGATGTGTACGCAGCTGATGTCATTCAATTCCAGTTACAGTCTGTCTTGCCCCTAAGCATTTCTGAATTGTCTCAATACTTTTCTTTTCTATGATTCAAACTTTGCGAAATCTCCGAGCACATTTTTATAGCTAAATCTCTTCTTTGGTAGCGAAGCGGTTGCTAAATAGAGGGCGTTTCTCTCCTGATAATGTTGTTGTCATTGGAAGTGAGCCAGCAGATGGGGTTTCGTGAGGACCCTGACCGAAAGAATAGAATGACAAATTGCAATTCTAGAAATAAGTTTTTTAAAGCTAACTAGTGCAGAGTCACACATGATTCTCGTTTCCGATCTGTTAGTACATTATTTTGTAGTTCTGAACCTTCTCAGTACGCTGATTCCAAGGGTGTACATGGTCGGAACAGACACTGAACTCGTTCTTTTTGGGGTATGGCCTGTACCAATTTGCACAGCCAAATGGATTTGGAGACTGCATCACTGCTGGTTTGGAAAAACAAGGCAGGATAAGGAAATGCTGCGAATTACAGCCACTGGAGCCTTGAGTGCTAGCAAACTGTTACGGGCCCGTCCCGGAAAACGGGTTTGAAGACATTTCTGAGAAAATTTATGTATACCGCTGGAGTCAGCATGTCGAAGAGATCCAGAAACTGCTATTAGCCTAACTCCAGAAGCGAGGTGGACCGCTAAGCTAGCACTCGTGTACCCGATTGCATCATATGCAGAGAGTGTAAGGTCAAACGAATGTGTTAACGAAGACATGTTTGGAAGTGAATGAATGAGGAGTTTGCTCATGTCATGATATGTTTTTTCATCCTCATGCTTTATGGGGTAATTTTTCAAAATCTCTGTGATTTGCAGAAATCACCAATCTGCTCTCCGTCACCGTGTTCCTCGGCATGGTTTCAGACATAACACCACCTACTTCGGAGTCAATTCCAGTCATAGGTGCCTGTTGCTATTTTATCTTTCAGAGTCATAAAATTTTACATAATGTTGTTTTCAGCGGTGTTCTTTTCACTTTCGATGTTGATATTGGGTTGTTCTATCATTGCCACCCTGGTCATCATAAACGTGCATTTCCGGTCTCCGCAAACCCACCAAATGGGGAAGTGGGTGAGTTGACCATACATTGTGATTCGCTTTCAGATTTCCATTATAATCCTGTGTTCGGGAACGTCATCAAGGAGTTTTTAAAATAGGGGGCTAGGCAAAGAGCTTTTTTCCAGGAATGTTTCATTATGAAGGATGGAAAACATCAAAACAATAGAAAAAGGGTTATGCTTGATTTGCAGACACAGCTGATATTCCTGGAGTGGCTCCCATGGTTGCTCCTGATGTCACGACCTGGGAAGAAGTTTGTTCGTCCCTCGAGAAATACGCCATCTCCTGCAGGTAGCCGGTATTCGAATGGCGATGAGGTATGAATCCGGAGAATTGCATCTATTTATTACTTCAAAGAGCTCAGGAAAATCTAAACTTTTATTACGATCTCGATTCCGTTGAATCTTTACCTTCTGCAAGAATTTTTATGTGGAGTGAGTATCGATGAAAGTGTGTTTTTGACCGGACTTAGGAGGCGCGCGACGTGGTTCGCACTAGAATCACCTCTATATTAGTAAATCTGAGCTTTTTTGATAGTTTATGAACAGCATTTCTTTTATTTCGTGATGTCAACCATCGAGAAAACTTACTAATAAGAAACCCCTATGGTTCGGTATGACGGCGATGATTCCAACATGAGCGACGCGGTGTACGTATGGAGTTATGCAGTAGGCATGTCATCGGTTTCTTTTCGCCGTTTTTCTGTATCAAATATTCGCCGAATTGAAGCCCCTACATTGAGGCTTCAAGAAATCATGAAATCCCGAAATCAACAATCCTGAAATCAGCGGAGATGGGGTGTCAATCGAACTACTGTTCGACGGGAGGCGGCACTGAGGAACCCGCGCCTGTACCGCCAGCCGTAATTAGTGGGTGCGACGGCCAGTAATTGACAGTTCATGAGCTGCGCTGTTGTTGGCAGCCCTCCAGGGGGTTGCGCTGCGTGCGTCCTCAGCCCCGCCCACCTCATAGGTTTCGCGCGCGGCGATCGCAACGCAACAACGCGACGAAAGCTAAAAGGAAGGTTCAGAACAGGGACAAGCATTACAGAACTACAGTGCGTTTCATAATTATAAGATCACCCCCTAGTTTTGAGTTTTCAGGAGAAGCAGCTATCAGGGGAATTTCCTGCTATTTTTGATAGATTCCCCACTTTGAAAAAACAATGTAGCCAAAATTTCGTTCCAATACCTCTTACCCTGATGTTTTTACAAATATTTCTTACTTTTCATACCGTTTCATAATTATAAGATCACTCCATGAAATTGAACAATTTCCGGATGAAAAAATGGAAATCACGGGAAAGTAATAATGCACAGCTTCTCCACGCTTCTTAGCGATCTCGAAATGTCATAGAGGCATATTGGAAATAAAATTTCTTTACGATACTGGGTCAATAACATTTCAAGCTTGTAGCAGTGCTCGTTTCAAGTAATCGACTGCTCTGAACAGAGGTTGTTCGCATCAATCTACCTGGAAAAGTGTTTTAAAGGTTGTAAATTAGGTTTAAGAAGAATAGAAGAAGTGAATAGCAGTTCAATAGCGACCAAACAGCAGTCGAACATCTTTATAGAAGTACATATGATGGGACCACTACATGAAGTAGCATTATTTTTTGATAGATTCAAATTCCGAGAAAGAGATGATAATGCCACGGGAAATAGTGCTGGTAATCGTGATAAGTAAATGAAACAACTTCTCAGGGCAAAATTTGAGAAAGAATTGTGGTGCAAACTCGATACGATTTTGTATTCAGTATTTCGGGCAAATGTGTAAAGCGTGAGCGCTTTCAGGGAAAAATTTGAAAGAGTTGAAACGTTCTTCACTTTGCTCATACCTCTACGGTGTGTCAGTACTGATCGACTCAATAAAACTATTTTTCCCTCGAAGTATCAGGAGGTTTTGTGATGTAATTAGCAAACGCACAACACTGGAAGGGAGCGCCACTTTTTTGCTGGACCGAACCCAACTCAGTATTAATTTGCTGCAGAAACCTATAAAAAACCTATGTTTTCGCCTGTAATATTCACGTTCGATTCTCCGGTGTCTGGGATCATTATACACCAGCCTGATCGTCCGGCTAACGCCGGACTCCCAGGCTTCTTGCGGTGCTCGCTTCGCTCGCATTGTTCTCTGATGTTAAATGACAATACATTTTTCAAGAGAATGTGTTTGGCAAGACAGTTTACGCGATAGAATTTTGCTTGGCAATACATTTTACGGGAGAATAAGTGAAGAGCCTGTTTGGCAATACAAAATGCAAGAGAATCTGTTGGCAAGACAGTTTACGGGTGTTTAACGATACAAATGGCAAGGTTTGCATGGCGATACATTTTACGGGACTTCTTGATTGGCAATACATTTGACGGGGTTCGTTTGCCTGGCTAGTTGGCAAGCTCGTCTGCGAGGTTGCCAAACAAACCTCGCCAAATGTATTGCCATTCAACATCAGAGTTTTAGTATGGCACATTCCCCACACCACGTCGGCCACTCCTCACCTTATCGGTACTCATGTTTTTCGTGTCTTCCCATTTCTCGGCGTCAAAGCACAGTTCCATGACTGCAGACAGTCCGACGAACTTTTTTCCCTGCTATATATGGCAGCAGAAATACACCGCATCCAGATGAACAGAGAATTGGACGCAAAGGAACCGGATCGATAACATATTTCCAAACCTCTGGGTCACCGCGTACCTTCCCACACCATTGGATCCGTATTCGGGCGTTTCCCCACTTTTGGACGCCGGCTCAACCTTACCACACCGTGGGACCCGGCTCCGGGCGTTTCCCCACTTTTGGGCGCCGGCGCACCCTTGTCACGCCGTGGGACCCAACTCCATTCATCCATCCTGCCTCTCGCCCTTCTTTTTCCTCCGCTTGTCTCTGAAACATACCCACCCGCACCCTATCTTGTGTATGACCTGATAAACGCAGACCAATAAACACCAACTCTCATTCATTTTCATTGCGGTGTAAACAACTGCTGGTCTTCCGAGCGACGGAAAAGGGACCGAAACACCTGCCAATCAAGGTAAAAATCAAAATTTGCAACCTTTTCGTACATAACTCGACGCGCTGAGCACGATGATGTACTTCGTTTTGAACGATATTGGCTGGTTCTCGTGCACACACACACATGAAGTGCCAATTAAGTAATAGTAGGANTTGCGGTGTAAACAACTGCTGGTCTTCCGAGCGACGGAAAAGGGACCGAAACACCTGCCAATCAAGGTAAAAATCAAAATTTGCAACCTTTTCGTACATAACTCGACGCGCTGAGCACGATGATGTACTTCGTTTTGAACGATATTGGCTGGTTCTCGTGCACACACACACATGAAGTGCCAATTAAGTAATAGTAGGATATGTACATAGAAGTGCACTATACAATTTTCCTTGCTGCATATGCTTTCTGAATGTTATAGCTTTAACGTTTATCTGTAACTAGTATGTAGCTTGAGCATAGGTAAATGTGCTAACAATATTCACTTTAGACACTGTTGCAGGGCTTTCAAAAAACCGCTGGAAAACACGTTGTTCTCATTGATGATGAGGAGAGGGAACCATTCATGAATGGAGACATTCATGAGGTGGAAAAAATTAGAGGTCTGTTTATCTAACGTTTCAACACCTCCAAAGCAAAATCTGCCGTCCTTTAATCCACAATACTTGTTAAAGCTCTTCGGCCGCATCTCGTTCGAAGTTCGGAATGCCTCATCGAACACAGCGCAATTGAAAGCGGAATAAAAGAGATAATCAATCTGCTCAACACTTTCAAGGTGCGGCTTCTCTTCTACTGTAAACTGTTTTTATGCAGGGAGTGCTTTCCTTCCAGGAGCGGCTAGACGAGGAGGAACGCGAGTCGGACATGCAAGCCGATTGGAAGTTCACCGCCATGGTCATCGATAGGTTTTCGTTGTTCCTGTTCACTATTCTGATAGGAGCCACTACCGCACTGGTCTTCCTATCCACTCCTCGACTCTTTGACGCCTCCCCAGTCTTTTGAAATAAGGGCCAGTCGAAGCCTGCCCACACAAAAGGCGAGAAGACGTCGGGGGAAGAGGAGCGTGTTACCTTGGTGAAGCTGGAATTTGCCTAAAAGAAGAACAGAATGCAGGCGAGGCTTTGTCTCTTTTCTATATTACAGGTGTTACAATAACAGTTGACATTCCTTGCTGTTTATTTTGTACGGGTCATAGCAGAATGAAGATTTTATGTCTTTTGTTCAGAATAGTCATGCCAGGCACATGTTGCTGCCATAAAATATA
>JARK01001345.1:0-14227 GCA_000688135.1 Ancylostoma ceylanicum
TTTGGACGCCGGTGCACTCTTATCACACCGTTGAACCCATCTCCAGGTGTTTCCCCGCTTTTGGACGCCGGCGCACTCTTATCTCTCACCACGTTCGGACGCCGGCGCCCCTTCGTCCCACAGTTGGACCCGTTCCTAGGTTTTTCCCCCACTTTTGGACGACGGTGCACCGTTGCCGCAAAAGGGGACCTTTTGCATAGCATTATCACCCCTTGTGGGCGCCGGTCCAACCATGCAGCGTCCCCCTCCCCCATCCGTGTCCTTCTTTGCCTTCCTGGCTCCCTCTCTTCGACATAAAGAATCCAACCCATCTCTTTCCTTTTATAGTGTCTGGGCTTATCTCATTTATTCCAACTGTGGTAAACACAACTGTCGGTCATTAGAAGAACTTCACATATTTGAACATGACAAAAGTGGCGCAAAACACCTGTAAATCAAGGTAAAAATCAAAATTTACCACATTTCCGTACATAACTTCGATGCGCTGAACACGATGGTGTAGGTATTTTTCGTTTTTGGTGGCTGGTTCTCGTGCACAGGCGCACACCCACACACATGAAGTGCCAATTAATAAGAAGTAAGATACAGCACACTACACGTACAGCCTAGGGAAAACAAAGCAATACACAAATGAGTAATAAACACTGTCTGCAGTTTATGGGGTGTTTAGCAGAACGCGGAAAAAATTAGGCATGTGAGGTTTTATTACATGGTCGTTTACTAGGAAGGCAGACAACATTGAAAGAAGCACGACGAATGTGTGTCGTCCGGAAAATCCAGTACTTAGAGGCTTTGATTTCATTATCTCCACGAATGATTTTGAAAGCCACAACCAAATCTGCAATTAAAGGTAGATAGTGAAGGCTTTTGAGACCCAACTTCTTTACCCTCGACTGGTAGGAGGGTAAAGACTCAGGGTAATCAGAATCAGGAAAAACGCGGTAGTACACTAATCGTGTGAACAGTTTCTGTACACTTTCGATTTTTTCTATGTCCTTTTTAAGATGAGGATTCCATACCTGGCTAGAGTATTCTAACAAAGGCAGAATGCACGGTTTGAAGAGACGTACCAAGACTCTTACATATGTACAGTGAACATTTCTAAGAAGAAGGAATGGAGTCTTTTTAGCACGGTTTACTACGTTGTCGACATGTATCGAGAATTTTAAGTTGTTTTGAATGATAACTCCCAATCTCGATTGAATTGGACCGTATTTAAAGGTAAATCGTTGTAAATAATCTATTCAGGTTTGGTACTTCCAGATGACATTAGGTAGCTCTTCGAAAAGTTAAATTTGATGTTTCACGTATTTGCCCAATTGCTCATCACATATATGGATCGGCTTAATGCTTCAAGAACCGTATCTTTATTGCTGCTGTTAAAGGTTCCAAAAACTTTGATGTCGTCAGCATAAGTAGCGACTTCAATGTTAGGATGTGTTTTGAGCAGAGCAGAAAGATCCATGATGTATATGATGAAGAGCAGAGGTGACCTCCTTGAGATACTCCCGAGCAAGAACTACGGATCGATGAGCAAACGTTCTTGCGTCGTACAAAAAATTTCCTATTAGTCAAATAGGATATAGAACATCTTTAAAGATTGTTTCTGATCCCAATGGCTTCCTTATTCGCAATAAGAAAATTATGATCGACCGTACTGAAGGCTTTGCTTTGATCAAAATACATTACTGTTGAGCATTGTTCCTCGCTTGCGGCCTCTACCCACTGAAGATAGGAACAGATCAAGTTTGTTCTCCCAGACTTCCTGTGGTGCTCGCTTCGCTCGCCTGCGTGCGGATCCAATGATCCAATCTCTAGCTAGCACACGATGGAGGCACTGCTGTACTGTGTTATTTAGTGTTAACTCACTGTATTTGGTTGACGCATAGGAACCGATTCACCAGTGGAAACGGACCGTATCGACAGCATATTCCCAAACTTCTGGGTCACGGCGCACCTTCCCACAGCATTGGCTCCGCATGCAGGCGTTTCCCCACTTTTGGACGCCGGCGCACACTTATCACACCGTTGGACCCGTCTCCAGGTGTTTTCCGGTTTTTGACGCCGGCGCAAACATATCACACCGTGGGACCCAACTCCAGACATTTCCCCGCTTTTGGAGGCCGGCGCAATCTTATCACACCGTGAGACCCAACTCCAGACGTTTTCCCAATTCTGGACGCCGCCACACACTTATTACATCGTGGGACCCGGCTCCATCCATCCATCTTGTCTCCTTCCCTTCCTTTTCCTCCGCTTGTCTCTGAAACATACCCACCTGCATCTTATCTTGTGTATGACCTGATAAACACAGACCAATAAACACCAACTCTCATTCATTTTCACTGCGATGTAAACAACTGTTGGCTTTCCAAGCAACTGAAAGTGGACGAAAACACCTGTCAATCCAGGTAAAAATGAAAATTTGCACACTTTTTGGACATAACTTTTGACGCTGAACACTGTGGGGTAATGAGATTTTTTTGGCAGGGCTTGTTCTCTTGCACGCACACACATAAAATGGCAATTAATATTAACTACCAGTCTGTCCGTCCGGCTAACGCCGGACTACCAGACTTCTATTGATGCTCGCTTCGCTCGCATACTTTACATTATATGAAAACCCTGGAGAACCTTTTGGAAGATACGAATCAATATTCACCCATGTAGAGCCAACGATCTCCTGAAAATCGCTCAAATCCGTTAGTGGTGGCCTTCTCCCGTCTCCGCAAGGTGATTCTCCTTCGTTGGCCCTGTGGGCTATTAATATTTGAATGTAACCAATATAGCGCGAATGACCATTGAAATGGCATATGTTTATCTGGCTGTTATGGTAACTAAAGTGATAAGGGTCTACTGGTGTATATAAACAGGAAGGGAGGAGGTGGTCCATTTAGACACGAATGGAAAGGACAGAGAGTGGGGAAAGAAATGATGAGGAAGTAGGTGTAGGGATGGAAGTGAAGCACGTAGGAGAGAAAGTCACAATGGCGCACTCCTTGTGTAGGATTAGACCTTGCCCCTGCACTTCTTCATTTTCCAGGCGATTCCACACGTCCGATCGCCACCCGTGGATCCATCTCCCCCCACTTTGGACGCCAGCGCACCCTTGTCATATTGTCGGATCCATCTCCCCTACCTTGGACGCCGGCGCACCCTTATCACACCTTTGGACCCGTCTCTGAGCGTTTCCCCACTTTTGGACGCTGGCGCACCCTTACCACAACGTTGGCCCCGTCTCTGAGCGTTTCCCAACTTTTGGACTCCGGCGCCCCCTTATCACACCTTTAGACCCGTCTCTAGGCATATCCCCGCTTTTGGACGCCGGCGCAGCGTTGCCGCAAAAGTGTACCCTTTGCATAGCATTATCACCCCTTCTGGGCGCCGGCTCACCCCTACAGCGCCACCCCTCATCCGTGTGCTTCTTCGCCTTCCTGGCTCCTCCTCTGCGACATAAGGAGATCCTACNCAGCGTTGCCGCAAAAGTGTACCCTTTGCATAGCATTATCACCCCTTCTGGGCGCCGGCTCACCCCTACAGCGCCACCCCTCATCCGTGTGCTTCTTCGCCTTCCTGGCTCCTCCTCTGCGACATAAGGAGATCCTACCCATCTCTTCCCTTATATAGTGTCTGGGCTTATCTCATCCATTCCAACTGTGGTAAACACAACAGTCGGTCCTTAGCATGTTTGAACATGACAAAAGTGGCCCAAAACACCTACAAATTAAGGTAAAAATCAAAATTTGCAACCTTTTCGTACATAACTCGACGCACTGAACACGATTGTGTAGGTATTTTCCGTTTTTAATGGCTGGTTCTTGTGTACAGACTCACACACACACACACATGAAGTGCCAATTAATAGATAGTAGATGATTTGTAAGTGGTATGGCTTCACTGAAATAGACTTTGTAAAAATATGGTGGTATGCCTTCAACAGTGTACGACAAGGATCCCTTTAGGGACTTCGTTATTTTTGATAGATGAAATGTGGGACAGTTTTCTTCAATATATGGGATTAAAACTGGTCAAAAGGTACTAGGAGTTGAAAATACCTCGCAAAAATAGCTAGCCAGAGCTTTGGTTTTTGTTTCATTCGAGATAAATCTGTTGCCGTTGTCGTCAGTGAGAGTAGGTGCACAAGTATCCTTTAGTTCCTAACTTTATATAAGCATAAAGTTGCTTCACATTTCTCGTGGCTGCCATTTTTTCTCTTTATAGGAAAGGAAACGTTTGAGATGGTGGTTGAGATCGCGATAAACCTTTTGATAGGATATGTTATGGAAGGGATCGGAAATTTGATGGAAAAGCCTCGATTTCTGAAGTATAAGATTTCTTGCATGACGGGGATACGAACAGAAACGATTCCTTATGACTTTTGTGGGTGTTGACATAAGTGTTGACTATTGAAAATAATTTCAAAAAGTTCCAATCCCATATATTGAAGAAAACTGTCTCACTCCCACTTCTTACCTACCTGAAGTATGAAAAACAAGTGCTCCGACTCGCCTTCGGCGAATCTCGCACTTGCACGCTTCGCGGTGTTTTGGGGTTGTTCTTTTCGAAAGAACATGTTGTTTCTTTGGGCACCTCTGGGAATCGCATTTTGTTTTTTTTTCTTGGAAAACTCCAACCTGCATCATTTCTATAACCAGTCTGGCCGTCCGGCTGATCTCGCTTCGCTCGCATTCCTTCGTAATCATCATATAACGCTCACAACCACACCAAACTCTCCAATGATGCCTTTCGTCTTCTATTTTGAGCTTTTACTATTTTCGCGCCTCACCATTCAAAGAGGACTGACCCCATTCTTCAGTTTAGTTTTTGATCGGAATAGTTCAGTGAAGCTATACATCACCGACTCGTCATGTAATGACCACAGGAAATGGCTTATGTTTTTTGTCCACTGTGGTTGATCAGAGCACCTCTAACATGAAAAAATAGGAGGGTGCGGTGTGCTCAGGCAGAAATGGCCCAGAATGAGCACAACGCGAAGGGGTTACGATGGGGACAGAAACGCATGCATGTTGCCTCACTGCTCTCTGGACTTTGGCGCCGTTCGCGCGTTCGTAGGCGCTAGTGAAGCGATTCATGTCTCTCCCATAACATCGGCGGTCAATTATCGCGACAGACTTTTTTCAAGGAGTTGCCCAACTTTCAAACGCCGACGCACCCTTATCACATATTTGCACTCGTTCCCAGGCGTTTCTTCGCTTTCAGACACCGGCGCGGCCTTACCATCATGTTGAACTCGTCTCCTCAATTTTGGACACTGACGCTCCCTCTACACACCAGTGGACACTAATCTGCTCTTCCCCATCGATCAGAGCTTCTCTTCTTTGAACCTCACCATACCTCACCATGCCTTTTCCATAGCTGTGCAACAGTCGACAGTTGCAACAGTTCCACCTCGTATCGGATGGTTGGACCCATCTCTAGGCGTTTCCCCAATTTTAGACGCCGGCGCACCGTCTTCCCAGCGTTGGACCCGTCTCCCGGCGTCCCCTCTGTTTTGCACGCCGGTGCACCCTTATCACACCGTTGGACCCGAGTCCAAACGTTCCCCCTATTTTGCGCGCCTGCGCACCCTTATCACACCGTTGGATCCGTTTTCAGTTGTCTTCCCACTCCCCTGCTGCGTGTTCTCTCAGTCGCCGACATCAGAAGATGTCCCTCTTCACTTGCCATTGACAATGTTAACGAAACAAACCACGTTACGATCAGATGAGCCTTTCCAGTGATTGTCAAAAATGATACAGCTCACGTTATAAACATGTTTACATGGTTGGATCTGATACGGTTGGTATGACCGCTCCTCAATTCCTTCAGAGCAAAGTGCGTTTCACGTCACAAACTCAAATATATAGTACTTAGACTTAGATTAGATAATCTTTTCCTTCTTCCTCAGCGTATTTCAAGGAGGTCACCTCTGCTTTTCATCATATACACCATAGATCTTCCTGCTTTGCTCAAAACACATCCTAACATTTAAGTCGCTACTTATGCTGACGACATCAAAGTTTTTGGAACCTTTAACAGCAGCAATAAAGATACGGTTCTTGAAGCATTAAGCCGATCCATATATGAACAATTGGGCAAGTACGTGAAACATCAAATTTAACTTTTCGAAGAGCTACCTAATGTCATCTGGAAGTACCAAACCTGAGTAGATTATTTACAACAATTTACCTTTAAATACGGTCCAATTCAATCGAAATTTGTAGTTATCATCCAAAACAACTTAAAATTCTCGATACATGTCGACAACGTAGTAAACCGTGCTAAAAAGACTCCATTCCTTCTTCTTAGAAATGTTCACTGTACATATGTAAAAGTCTTGGTATGTCTCTTCAAACCGTGCATTCTGCCTTTGTTAGAATACTCTAGCCAGGCATGGAATCCTCATCTTAAAAAGGACATAGAAAAATCGAAAGTGTACAGAAACTGTTCACATGACTAGCGCACTACCGCGTTCTTACTGATCCTGATTACCCTAAGTGTTTACCCTGAGGGTGGTTAAAGGAGGTTAAAGAAGTTGGGTCTCAAAAGCCTTTACTATCGACGTTTGACTGCGGTTTTGGTTTTGGCTTTTAAAATCATCCGTGGAGATGTTGGAATCAAAGCCTCTAAGTACCGGATTTTCCGGCCGACTCACATTCGTTGTGCCTCTTTCAATGTTGTCTGCCTTCCTACTAAACGACCATGATAGAACCCTGCATACCTCCTTTTTCCGCGTTTTGCCAAACTGCTGAACAAAATTTCTCTTTCTCTCCTCTCTGCTAAGAATTTTTGTCAGTTTAAGAGAACCTCATACAAAACTGATTTGTTGGAACACTCTTAGCAACTGCCTAGAAAGAACATGACTACATATAACTACTAGACTGGGCTTCGCTCGGGAGTTTTGCTATCACGGGATTTCACGCTCATGTGGATGATTAGGATACGGATACATCCATTATAAGTAGTCACCAGCCTGATCGTCCGGCTAATGCCGGACTCTCAGGCTTCTTTTGGGGCTCGCTTCGCTCGCCTCGCATGCATGTATATGTTCGTTGCTGTTATTACCTGGACTGCCCACTGGTCGTGTATACACCACATGCCATCCTCACCTGGGAAGATGGCATTCACCCTTGTTTAGACTCGTTTCCTCATGGAGGTTTCTATGCAGCATTAATTTCAAATGCTATTATAACTACGCATTGAAACTCGGTGAAACTTGTTAATGGAAACTTATCTTCTTAGTTGAAAAGGGCACTCATTTTCACCATCATGGTTACGACAGCCGGTTATTCATGTAACTGAATACAGTGGAAATGGATCAGGGCTCCTCTGAATCAAGGTAATAATAGGTATGTACAACTTTTTGCAATTTTTTCACAACTTTCCGGAAGAAGTCCGGTCATCCGACTAAAGGCGCTTTGAGTAAGCTCACGGCGTCTCCCAATTTTGGACGCCGATGCCCCCTTATCACAGCGTTGGACCCAACTCCAAATGTTTCCCTACTATCCCACGCCGGCACACCCTTATCACATCGCTGGACCCGTCTCAAGGCATTTTCTCACTTTTAGATGCCGGCGCATCTTCATCACATTGTTGGACCCGTCTCCACGCATTTTCTGCTTCTGGACGTCGGCGCACGCTTATCACACCGCTAGACCCCTTCCAAGGTGTTTCCCCACTTTTGGATGTCGGCGCATCCTTATCACATCGATGGATCCGTCTCCTGGCATTTTCATGCTTCTGGGCGTAGGCGCACGCTTATCACGCCGTTGAACCCGTCTCCAGGGGGTTCCTCACTCCTAGACGCCGGCGCACCCTTACCACATCGTTGAACCCGTCTCCAGGCGTTTCCCCGATCTGGATGCCGGAGTACCCTTATCACACTACTTTTAGTACCCAGCTTTGGAGCGCATGGTAACGCTCTTCTCATCCTTCCTTTCTCCCGTCTTCTCTGCTTTCCTCTGAAAACATACCCACCCGCATCTTATCTTTCAAATGACCTGGCAAACACTGACCAATAAACACCAACACTCAGTCATTTTCGGCAGAGATGTAAACAACTATTGGTCTTCCAAGCAACGAAGCGTGTACAGAAACACCTGTAGATCATGGTAAAAATCGAAATCTGCAACCTTTTCATACATAACTGGACGCGCTGAACACAATGGTGCAGTTTCTTTTTGACGACAATGGCTGGTTCTCGTGCGCACACACACACATGAACTGCCAATTAAGTAATAGTAGGACCAGCCTGATCGTCCGGCTGACGCCGGACTCTCACGCTTCTTTCCGTGCTCGCTTCGCTCGCGTTGCCTTCATCTCTGTCACATCACAGTGGCCATTCCTCATTTATCAAAACTCCCTTTTTTGCAAGGCCGAGGCACCCTTTCTACAGCTGTGCAACAGAGACGGACGCCAACACACCCATATCACACTGTTAGATCC
Source organism: Ancylostoma ceylanicum (assembly GCA_000688135.1). Classification (NCBI taxonomy): domain Eukaryota; kingdom Metazoa; phylum Nematoda; class Chromadorea; order Rhabditida; family Ancylostomatidae; genus Ancylostoma; species Ancylostoma ceylanicum. The sequence continues at coordinate 8,446 of JARK01001345.1, forward strand.
ATCTCCAGGCATATCCCCGCTTCTAGAAGCCGGCGCACACTTATTACACCGTTGGACCCGTTTCTGGGTTTTTCCCTCAGTGTTGGACGCAGGCGCATCGTTGCTGCCAAAGTAGAGCCTTTGCATGGCATTATCACCCCTTCTGGGCGCCGGCCAAGCCCTGCAGCGCCTCCCCTCATCTGTGTCCTTCTTCGCCTTCCTGGCACCTCCTCTTCGACACAAAGAGATCCTACCCATCTTCTCCCTTTTATAGTGTCTGGGCTTATCTCATTCATTCCAACTGTGGCAAACACAACAGTCGGTCCTTCACATGTTTGAGCATGACAAAAGTGCCCCAAAACACCTGTAAATAAAGGTAAAAATCGAAATTTTCCACATTTTCGTACATAACTCGACGAACTGAACACAATGGTGTCGTTAGTTTTTGGCGACGGGGCCTGGTTCTCGTGCACAGACACACACACACATGAAGTGCCAATTAATAAGAAGTAAGATATTCTTACCCAACTTCGGTCTGATAACCCATGTACTATCCGAATCGAAAATAAGGTGATGTTCATTTTAGAAGTGGTCGACATCGAATGCGATTGCTATGCGATTTTCACATGCTGTCGTCATCGTACTAGCACTACAAGTTCAAGCATGCCAGGTATGCCAGGCCCAGGAGTTTGGGTGCGGCGCAAGTGATCCCAGAACATATAGCTGCTTTCAGGCCTTTCTTGGGAATTGGTTCTCAAGTCTATGGAATAACATTATAAAACCAATTGGCGAAAAAGTCGTGAATTTTGTCACGGGAGCTTGGGACGCCGTCAAGAGAACAGCAGTCAGCATATACGAATCGGTCAAGGTGAACAGAACTCCCGCATGGACAGCGCCGATCCGCTGTATGGGCCTGGATAACCAAATGTTTTCCAGGAAGCAATATTGAAAGCTGTAGCTGATGTAAAGGAATGGGGTGAAACTGATTGGGATTGCGGTGCTGACAATTTTTGGCCATCAAAAGTCGCCGCGAAAGTGCTCGCACATATCGACTGCACGAGAGTATATGGTGAGGAAATCGAAATCGAAGAGAAGCATGTCCAGCGCTGCGATATCGCTTTGCTATCGTGTAACTAGTGCGCTTTTGGCGGCGCGATTCTATCGCCGCGATCTTATTGCACAGGTGGCGCATTCGCAGCGATTTCATTCCTAGTACAGATGATAAAGGTAAAACATCCCTAGTATAAGCAATCGCGACCTATTTGACCCAGAGACAAAATCGCATCATAGCAGAGCAATCGCGATATGACAATCCAATCGCAGCGATTCCACGACTAGCACAAAAAGCCGTTCGATGATACTGCTTGTAGGGAAAGCGATGCAAGTAAAACATCTGTACTATAATCAATCGCGACCTATTCGATTTAGAGACAAAATCGCAGCATATCAGAGCAATCGCGATGTGATTCTGCAATCGCAGCAATATTGAGAATAGCACCAAAGCCTTTCGACGAAGCTGCTTGCAGAGAAATGCAAGTAAAACAACCGTAGTAGCGTAACCTATCGCGATACATTTAAACTAGAGACAAAATCGCTGCATAGCAGAGCAATCGCGATGGACTACTGCAATCGCAGCGATGCTCAGAAGAGCTCTAAAATTCATTTGATGAAGCTGTTCAAAGAGAAAATCAACCATGCAGGTAAAATATCCATAGTATAAGCAATCGCGTCTTTCTTGAACTAAAGACAAAATCGCAGAGCAGAGCAATCGCGATGTGACACTGCAATCGTGGCGATGTCGCGATTACCAAAAAAAATCGTTCGATGCATCTAATTGCAGAGAGTATCAACGATGCATGCAAGAAGCATGATAGGTGCTACTCCAGAAAAATCCAAACCCGAACAGAATGCGACAGAGTGTTGGTTCATTCGGTCACTCCTCCCATTTTACGTTTCTTACGCGAAATGAAATTGACACTTTCAGATTCTGTGAAGAATTGGATGATTTACGAAGTGAATACTACAGTAATCTCTGTATAGCACCTGAAGCCTTTTGCAATGCAGTGATTTATGCAGGGCATACAGCCTAACAACCTTATAAGACCCAATGATCTTTCTTAGTATCTTTCTTAATAAAGTTTTCGTCGTTTAATGCCTTGCGTGTTCTAACTAGTTCACCAAGTCCCAAAAATGAGGACCATTTGGCGCGTCGACTCCAAAAGCACTACCGATACTCAGCGCCGGCCTTTGGATTTTGGGAGGGCGGGAATTTTGAATATACGGAAAGTGACTTCCCATGCCGCCCGCAAGGTTTGAAGCAAGCGGTGCGGGCGAGTCGGACGGGCGTCTCTAGATCCTCGATGCTATTTTTTTCACTCTTCGACAAGGGGTGTGAAAGGGACATGGACGTGATCGATACATTCTATATCGGCACGGTTGTGAATTTCCGCAAAGTCACGTGAGACTTCTTCCAGAAAAAAATGGATGGACCACTTGCCATTAGGGGGTGTGTATTACCGTTAGGCAAAAAAGGGCGTGGCCAGGCGATTCTGATTGGCGCATTCGAGTCGCCCGTCAGGCCCACCTGTTTGAACTCGTACGGCGCTAACACCGTACGGGTATACAAATACACCATGTATTGCTGGATTAACACCATTCGAGTTCAACAAGGTGGGCGTGACGGGCGGCCTGAATGCGCCAATCGGAGTCGTCTGACCACGCCCCTTTTCCCTCGCGATGATGCACACTCATCTACAGAAAGCATAGAAAGCAGTTTGCAGCACAAATTCTTGCGATGGGGAACGCATGTGGCCCAGGGCTGCGCATTAGAAAAATTTCGAATTTCGTTAATCCGTTAATTCGTTAAATTAGGCCAAAAATGGCCGTTACGCGTTAATGCGTTACTTCGTTATGTTAATAACGCACAGCCTGATGTGGACATGACGGGAGAGTTTCCACGGTCAACCGTTATACTACTCGGGGAATATTGGGCATTTTATACTAGATGCGTGCGTTTGACGCGCGTAAAGCCCCACACTTCAGATGGATGCGTGCGGTTAACGCGCGGCTAACGTATGTAGTCGGTATAGGTCACTCTAAGAGAATCCCTATGTGTTAAGTAAATGAGTAAACACTTTGAAAATTACGGATTTCCAAGCAAAATCATGTCAAAGGACCACGAAATACATGTTTTTCCAGGAAATCCAGGACAAAACATGCTGATTACCCAACATTACCAAAGGTAAGGTTCTTTTCTACTTCTACCTCCACAGATTACACCTATCATGCGATCTTTACACATTATCTTCATCATTCTCGTCGTACATCATCGCGGAAGCTCGGTAGGCACAGTACATACTTACTCGGCCAAGCAAATTTCAAACTTATGGACCCACTCAGGCTGATCTCCTCGGCTGGGCAAAAGAAACGTGGAGATTCACAGCAGATGGCACTGGGAAAACATGGAACGACATGAAGGCCGCCGCGGGAAAATTATGGAACGCCGTCAAAACCGGCAACGAGAAAGCTTGGCAGTACGTGGAAAGCAAGAGGGCGGAGTTAACTGAAACGGTTAAGGTAGGGGTGAGCCAATTTCCTGGGGGTTTCACATGAATAATGATGGGTACTTCAGAGTAAGTTGAACGATACAGTGGCGCAATGGAGAGAATACGCTGAAGACGACTGGGATTGTGGCGCTGATAAATTCTGGCTGTCAAAACTGTATACGAAACTCCTCACGAGTGCAGCATGCTTGGAACTGAAAGGTGAATGAGGTAATTTGTTCGGGGACCGATGGAGATTAGCGCAATTTATACTAGATGCGTGCGTTTGACGCGCACTCATATGATGAACGATAGCCCCAATAGCAGCCCTGACGCAGTCTCGACGCAGGCGAGACGCACGCATTGGCGGCATCGTGGTGGCCTGCATGACCCGCTTACCGGTCTTCACTGAAAATCCCAGCAATCGAATGCGTGCGTCGGACGCACGCCTGACGCACGCATCCAGTACAAATCGCCCTTCCACGACATCAAGGGGCCTTAGTAATGCCGACAGCAATTGAAATATTCATTGAGTGAGTGATAGGAGCCGTTCATACTAGACGCGTGCGTCAGTCGCGCGTCGAACGCACGCATCCATTTGCACGGGAGCTGCATGAAGTTTGTCAACGTGGCATCTCCACCATGGGAACATCGCGCATCCGTCGCATATAACCGCGATGACATAATCGCGTACGTCTCATGCGCGTCTGCGCTGCGTCAGGGAGCGTTCTAGGCCTATCCTATCTCGCACGCTCATCGCACGCACGCGTCTAGTATTAGCTGCCTACGACATGCCTGGTATGAGCTGTCCAGCAGTATCCAAGCGGTGCTGCGATATCGCACACCATTATTATCGCACCGTGATGCGACACCTAGTGGCACTCCCTGATTTTGGCTGCAGCAGCAAAGTTCACCTAGGATAAGCATAACGACCGACATTATTTATTTATTTATTTATTTATTTATTTATGCATTCAAGATGCTCCAGAATCAATAAAAAAATATTACAGCGACACATCGCATTGGGAGCAAATCGCAGCGATTTGCTATGAAAAGTGCAATCGCTGCGGAAATTATATGATGCACACCCAGACCTTCCTAGGCCAAAATGGGTCAAAACGAATCGGCGATAGAGTTCATAACGATAAAAGGTAAAGGGATGTATGTTGATTGCCACGCCACATCGCTCCAATCGCTCCCTACAATGACGATCGCGGCGATTAGCTGCGACCGCGATTACAGTGAAAAACTACAATACAAGTTCTTATGAGCAGCGTTTACAGAACAAATCAACAAAGCCTGTAGAGAACACGATCGCTGCTATAGTCAAGGCAAAAAAGGACGTGTCACCTGCGATATGGAGTAGGTTAAATAATTTTTGAACAGTTTATTATCCTGAAATTTATGAAGGAAATCCAGAAATTCATTATTTTCGCAGATGTCCTCTAATAGCTTATTTTCATGTTCTGCAATGCGCTGGACGATGCAAGATCAGAATCTAAGTCGGAGCAGGACTGTGTGTTGCCAGAGCTGTACTGCACGGCAGTACTGTACACAGGACAATTTTATTATGAACATCCTAAGAAATGGTCCTTATAAACTTGTTTTTTTTTTCTCACGAATTTCCTGGATTTTGCCGCATCCTTTCAATATTAAGAAGCAAGTGAAATACAAATTAGAAATGGAAAGCTCTACTTAGGTAATCATAAATTACCAGTAAGTCTTGCAAAATTGCAAGATTGGTACAGTAGATCCCTAAAGTGCATTGATTTCGTTAGAAATTTCAATCGCAGCAGAAATTGAGGAGTATAAAGTGCGCAAATGTTTTGGACTTTCTCTATCGAATGAAGGAACAGACGCTCCGCCCACCTTCGTGTAGAATGTCGAGGACATATAGGAACACGACCACGAAAGGGGTGAAGTTCATGAGGAGACAAAGCAGCGGCAATTAACTCATCGCGGTGGATTCTTCAGAATAGGAGAACAAAAATTGGCATGGGTCTACCAACAGGTTGATGATATGCTTGAACGCTTGTGACAGGCCTCCGAATCGCGGCGATTGCAGTGGCATTCGCGAAAATATAATCGCGTTTGAAGAAGTGTATTTAGCCTCCAAGCAAACAGCACCAGAGGAGCTTCACCCCCTTAATGATTAAATACATCAACAACTCATGATGGAATCGCTGCGATTCCTAGGCCAATCGCGGCGACCTGATTGCGTCGCTGGAAATGCACTCAGGCCACCGAGCAAGTAGGATCTG
>JARK01001345.1:14350-26525 GCA_000688135.1 Ancylostoma ceylanicum
AGAATAACCTAAATTATGCATCCTAGATTGTCGTTTCTCTTTCATACGACAATTGCACCATAGAAGACAGGGACGTCAACGCAGCTCACCAGAGGAGACCGACGGAGCATCCATTCTGGAAAATGAACACCCGAAACCCCTTGTTTTCGAAGGGGCAAAGTTCACGCCCACAGTAGATCAACGAGAAGCCGGTCCCAAAGAAGCACAGACGATTTAAAATGCGTCGTGGACGAGAATGCCGTTGCAGGCAAGTTAAAATGACAACTCCCGATGCACTCTCTATCTGCAAGTACACATTAACACATAGAATAACCTAAATTATGCATCCTAGATTGTCGTTTCTGTTTCATACGACAATTGCACCATAGAAGACAGGGACGTCAACGCAGCTCACCAGAGGAGACCGACGGGTTCTAGGATTAACGGCCGACAAACTCGCATTTAACTCGATACCGATGCTAACATTACCATGGTATTCCACGAGACATGAAAGTGATTGGATCACCGAAACTGGAGCCAACGACGATATCGGTAAAGACTGCCAGCGGTTCATCTATGAAAGTATTGGGACGTTTCAACGCCGACTTCGTTATATAGTCATGGTCATTCTGATTATATCATCAGCGCGAGCTGGTGCAAAAGCGTGATCGTAGCGGTGGTGCTCGATAAGAGTTTCATTCCACTAGTGAATGGACCTATTCCCGGCCGAAAACAGTTATCCTCATTGATGAATGAAACAATTCTAGGCTTATAGGGCAATTTATACCAGATGCGACGTGCGTGCGACTATCAGGCGCACGCATCCATTTGCGAAAGATTTTCGATGGAGACCGGTCAACGCGGCATGAAATTCTCAATGAAAAGAAAGAGCGGCCATCGCGAGGTCGCAAGCGCGTGCGACCGCTATGCGACTGCGATGCGACTAGCCCCTATTCTTCATCATATAGACGCACGCGCGTCAGTCGCACGCATCCAGTATAAATTGTCCTTATACCGCTACGCTCCCGCCATTGCATGAGCTCTCGTTGGTGATGCGTGGTGATATTAGTGATGTGGCCGCAAAGGAACAGCACTGAATCAGGATGACCACCACTATACATGACCAACACCGAAAACCAACGTCTGGACGTGGGGGTTGGTTGCTATGTGACTGAATGCACAGATCTTTTCGGACCCGAGCCGTGCATACAGATGCCCGACTACTTGCAGCTGAAGGACCAGGATCACTGTAGACTGACAACCACCCCACCGATCTAGAGAAGTTCCGAGATGACACAGTATCAAAGCTGAAGACCAAATCCGCCGACGTCTTCAATTCTGGCCTTGAACAATGCACGAAAACAAAGGCAAAAGTATTCCTCAAGCCTAACATTCGTCCTGTGTATCGACCAAGAAGACCTGTGCCATTCGCATCCCACTCAGACATTCATGGGGGTGATGGGCAGGTAGGACCCCAATCGCTCCGCCCACTTTTTGGTTTGGAGGAGCGTATCTGGACGCCCAAGAAGAGCAGAGCGTGCTGTGCATAACCCCGGTCGTCCCCTCATCNACTGCGATGCGACTAGTCCCTATTCTTCATCATATAGACGCACGCGCGTCAGTCGCACGCATCCAGTATAAATTGCCCTATATACGCCCGGCATGACTATGCCTCAGGCAAGGCGATTCTAACGCTGCGATTGAGGAAATCGCAGCGATTTTGCGGGTAAAGGGCAATTTATACCAGATGCGACTTATCACACGCACGCATCCATTTGCGAAAGATTTTCCATGAAGATCGGTCAAGGCGACATGAAATTCTCAATAAAAAGAACGTTTGACCGTCGCGATGCCGTAAACGCCTGCGACTGAGCTGCGACTGCGATGCGACTAGTCCCTATTCTTCATGATGTAGACGCATGCGCGTCACTCGCACGCCATCTAGTATAAGTTGCCCCTCTCTTGCTTTTCCCGCATTGTGGTTTCATCTTCATCATCCATGAGTCCAACAAAATGGCGGCGATCATCGCAATCGCGCATCGGCAATCGCGGCGACCGAGTGGCGTTACCACCATTGTAATCAAGCCAAGTGTTTATGCACATAATTCCACCAATTCTCTAGCATTTCCATCTTCACCAATCATCCCACCAGCAAAACCGCTGCGATTGTGTCGATCGCGCAGCGGCAATCGCTGGTATGGCAATCGCATCGTTGCGAGTACAACCACGTCGAGCGAGTAGCAATCGTGATTGACTTTCCCTGTATGCATATAATTCTGCCGATTCTATTGCATTTCCCGTATTGTACTTTCATCTTCATCGTTCATGATACCAATAAAATCGCGGCGATCAACGCAATCGCGCACCAGCAATCGCAGCGACAGAGTGGCGTTGTAATCATGTGAAGTGTTTATGCACATAATTCCACCAATTTTCTAGCATTTCCATCTTCATCATTCATTCCACCAGCAAAATCGCTGCGATTGCGCCGATCGCGCGGCGGCAATCGCAGGTATGAGATCGCATCGTTGTGAACTAGCAACATGATAACACGATGAAATTAATTTATCATGTAAGATAGACAATTGGGTCTTAATATATGTTATGTCCTGTGTAAATCACTGCAGCACAAAACGCTTCAGATGCGCGACAGAATATAAAGTTGTGCGATCCATTTTGAAACACCGCATCATCGAGATCGTTGCAGAAACTGAAAGGAAAAGTTGAGAGGAAAAAAAATTCCCAATCGCTGTCGAATAAAGTAAAGCACTGATTTTAAATTCAAACGACCGAATCAACCAACATTTGGTCGCAGANGCCCCACGATTTTGGGTCCACCCCCAGGTACAACTGGGGGTGGACCCATTTCCACCTGCATTCCACCCCCACGAATGTCTGAGCCAGCCAACCGTCAATATGGGAATCGACCATTTGGTGAGTGAAGGTGTCATTACAGCCGTCGATCACTCCAATTCGACAACTCCAACATCCAACGAACGAGTATCAGCAGAAAAGTGCAAATCTGTATATATAAAAGTGAAAGTTTGTATGTAAGTATGTGTGTATGTATGTATGTATGTATGTATGTATGTATGTATGTATGTATGTATGTATGTATGTATGTATGTATGTATGTATGTAACGAATAGAAATTGCGGAGAGTTAACCGATCTGAACCAAATTTTGCATGCAGGTCTATCATGGGCCGGCGGAGGTTATAGGCTACTTTACTCAGGGAATTATCGATTAGCTTATCGATTATATTGATTTTTCGCTATTTTCGCCCAGAGACTGGCGAAAACATGCCTTCTGGGGTTAGTCGATACGCTGAGCCCGAATATGACAACCTTTTTAGGCTATGATATCGATTTATTGATTTTATCGATTTTTTCCACTTTCGCTCGGGGACGGGTGAGAACCTGCCAGGTGGGGTTCTCCAATGAGCTGAGCACGAATATGACAACCATTTTGGGCTATGATATCGATCTATTGATTTTATAGATGTTTTCCACTTTCGCTCGGGGACGGGTGAAAACATGTCAGGTGGTCCAATATGCCTAACGCGAATACGACAATTATTAAGTTTGCACTTCAATTATTGATTAATTGGTTTTAATGACTTTTTTCTAATCGAACAGGTGAAAAAAGGTTAACGATATTATCAAACATGGTAATCACCGAAATTCAAATGGATGCACTTCAACTGGATGAATTTGCACCCTAATTAACCGCAACACCGTGAAATGTCCGGGGTAGTAGAACTCCCGAGCGGAGCCGGGTATGCCGTCTAGTAATGCAATAAGTGCGAAACCAGAATAATTTGCGGCAACATGCACCTCGGCGTAATTGTTACTTTCCAAGATGGATTACTTCAGAGCATAAATACATAAGTGAAAACTTGAATGCCACAACGTCATTTGAAACAATGGGATCACACTCATATTATGTGGTAGATCCTTGAATGAATTTGAAGCTTCCGAGATTCGGACTAATAATACGTGAGTAATAATAGGTATTGATCGATTTCCATTACCGAGAAGTTTGTGGTGGCTTTAGTTGCGGGAGGATGTTGGCTCCCTTGTTGTGTTCAGTACACAATGTAGTCTCAGGCTTTATTCGCTGGACTTGCACTCGGCGGTGCAGTGGTAGTTATGGCTCAACAAAATGGGCGAGGTTATGTACAGCAACTGGGCGCGGCCCATAAACATATCGCACAGGTCAGAAATGATGGCCCTTGTCTGGCCAATATAGAAATAGATATGTAAAGTAAACACTCTTCAAGGATAGTGCCGCCTTTGCTGGCACAAAGTTGTTCTTGTGAAAACACTGCTAGTAATCAACAAACTGCTCTTAAGCTAGAAGTTTTTATATCGGGAAAAAGAGCCATTTGTACTGGAAATTTTTTTCCTCGTGGAGTAAAGCAGAAAAAAGAGGCTTACGATTAGTGCGGCAGTAGGTACTATTCCATTCTATACTGGAATTGATACTTTTATTATTTTTATTTCCATCCGTTTCCCTAGAGTGGCGAAGGCCCCTTTCTCCTCCCCCCCCCTTCCGCCCACTTTCTAGGTCCACCACCGCAGCTGAGGTATCGATGCTAGCAGTGGAAACGACCACAGGGTGCAGGGAAACTGCTAGTGGAGTCTCTCATGAATAACGAGGCTAAGAGGCACCACCAGTGCTGAGAAAGCGTTAAATACCTGGAGCCAAAAGCAATATAGACCGTACATTCATAGGCACTTTTAAAGGCAGAGGACCACCTCGTTTCTCACTTAGACGATATCAGCATATCCTTGACCTCCTCGCCATGCTGATTCCAACAACGTACAATACTGCTCACGGGATGTCGAAAACCGACGGTCGCTCCGCGGAGTCACCGTCGCACACCGTCGCTTTGCCATAACTTCCTTAGAACTGCCCCAATCAAAGCGATTTGGTCACCATTCGATTTGTCTCGAAGAGATCTTTCCGATGGCCTACTGAATGTCGGGGTAAACTTTCATTTTCCTGGTTTCTCCCAACTAATCGATATATCGATCGATCTCTTGTAATGAAAAGGATCAGCACTAGCGAAAACATGAGCAATGAACTAAAACTCAAGCTCAAATTTGATTGTTTCTACCAAATTAAGGCAAAAACTCTCAAATGCGAGCGTCAAGAAGCACATCGAGGCAAACTCCACGCTGTACAAAAGACATTCAATTTTTTACGCACTTCCTGCTAGATCATGCTGTTCCAGAAGATGTAGCAAAGTTGGGTTGGGAATAATTTTAGTCCCGAGAGAACTCTTCGTCTACTTCACCCTCTGCAAGTTAGGATGCTGTAGGACCACTCATCTCAATTTTATGCTCGCCCAAACTACACACTTTCGTTGTGCTTTGTGGGAACCTCGATATTGAGGGAGCTACAGGTCGCTTGTGAGAAGAGCTACCAATCTTTTATGGGAAACGTAGAGCAAGCAGTATGTGTAATTCCAAAAAATGCAATGGAGATAGTTGTAGATGTTCTCGTTTGCCGAGGAAGGCTGTGCTAATTTTGCTGAAAATTTAGCCGCAATCCAATAACAGTCTGTACCAGCCCTAGAAGAATCTTGGGACGACAAGTGCCTATGTACTCTGAGAGACTTTGTGAAGGGTGTCATCCTGTGCCAAAACCAGATGTTTCTGAGAGGTTCAATTTCTCAGCACTATTGGGTGCGCCAAAGGGCCTCGTAGGGCCCTGAGGGTGGGAGCATGCCGCATTAGAGGTGGCTCCCAGGTTCGATGCCTGCCCAAGAAAAACTTTTTGCAAAATGTTCACTTTGATGGAAGAAGCCCTTATGTGGGCGAACTCGTGCATGTTTCGACCACTAACGGATCTCTAATGCGAAAAATGGCGCGATACCGAAAGGAAACGTTTATAAGTGGTCAAATATGCACGAGTTCGCCCAAATAAGGGCTTCTTTCATCAAAGTGAACATTTTGCAAAAAGTTTTTCTTGCGCAGGCATCGAACCTGGGAGCCACCTCTAATGCGGCATGCTCCCACCCTCAGGGCCCTACGAGGCCCTTTGGCGCACCCAATAGTGCTGAGAAATTGAACCTCTCAGAAACATCTGGTTTTGGCACAGGATGACACCCTTCACAAAGTCTCTCAGAGTACATAGGCACTTGTCGTCCCAAGATTCTTCTAGGGCTGGTACAGACTGTTATTGGATTGCGGCTAAATTTTCAGCAAAATTAGCACAGCCTTCCTCGGCAAACGAGAACATCTACAACTATCTCCATTGCATTTTTTGGAATTACACATACTGCTTGCTCTACGTTTCCCATAAAAGATTGGTAGCTCTTCTCACAAGCGACCTGTAGCTCCCTCAATATCGAGGTTCCCACAAAGCACAACGAAAGTGTGTAGTTTGGGCGAGCATAAAATTGAGATGAGTGGTCCTACAGCATCCTAACTTGCAGAGGGTGAAGTAGACGAAGAGTTCTCTCGGGACTAAAATTATTCCCAACCCAACTTTGCTACATCTTCTGGAACAGCATGATCTAGCAGGAAGTGCGTAAAAAATTGAATGTCTTTTGTACAGCGTGGAGTTTGCCTCGATGTGCTTCTTGACGCTCGCATTTGAGAGTTTTTGCCTTAATTTGGTAGAAACAATCAAATTTGAGCTTGAGTTTTAGTTCATTGCTCATGTTTCCGCTAGTGCTGATCCTTTTCATTACAAGAGATCGATCGATATATCGATTAGTTGGGAGAAACCAGGAAAATGAAAGTTTACCCCGACATTCAGTAGGCCATCGGAAAGATCTCTTCGAGACAAATCGAATGGTGACCAAATCGCTTTGATTGGGGCAGTTCTAAGGAAGTTATGGCAAAGCGACGGTGTGCGACGGTGACTCCGCGGAGCGACCGTCGGTTTTCGACATCCCGTGAGCAGTATTGTACAGCTTAAGTCACAGAAGTGACAAGAACCCTGTCTTTGATAGGGTCAAAGTACCCGCTTTTTGGAGCAGGAGCGGATCCGCTCCAAAAATCGGGCACTTGGTGCTGGCTGCCCGCCACGGCAGCAACGTCAGGTGAACACGTCCTGTCTTGTCCGAACGATGAGATCAACGGTGATACACGTCTTTGCACGTAAATTTGTTCCAGCGAACTGGTACAAACCCCGTCACGGAAAACGGGGTTTAGAGAGCATACTGGGACATTTCAAGTACATTGCCGGAATCAGCGCATCGAGGAGGTTCGGGATATGTTAATAACTCGAAAACGATATGAGGTGGCCCTCTGCCTTTAAGGCCATTATTCAAACAGTCAAGGCTCTCAAATTGATTTCCAGCTTTGTCTGTCCATTGCCAAGATCCTCGCTTGCTGCAAGCTTATTCTGGAAAACAAAAAAAAAACTTTTTAAAACTTGTTTAGGCCAGGTTTCCTTGGGTACTTTTTCGATCTCCCATCTCGTAGGGATCATCATCCAGAGCTGCTTGTAGGCGACTCGTCAACTTCGGCGACCGGCGGCCACCGACGCAAAATGTTATACTCTACGTGGGCTATAGCCTCCCCCCCCCCTGAGCGATTCATATGTAGTAGATGAGGTGCTGATGTGACTCAGGACCTCCATCGATGATGCAATTTCCTTCTCCTGTACAATGGAGCCTAGGTATTTGCAGTGCTGCACTTGTTCTAGTTCCAAACTATTTAGATGCACAGTTGGTGGTGTTCCATCCCCTGTGAGGACCTTCGTTTTCTCCTCGTTGATAATCAGAACATATGGTTCTGAAATCTCGCCGATATCGTGGAGAGTGCTCACACCTTCAGCTTCATCATTTGTGAAAACAACTATGTGCTTCGGCCCTGTTTTTCACCACTGCACAGTGTGCAATTTCGCACATCTAGCCGCTCAAAATGTATTTTTCGAGCTAGCGTAGCAAGTCGTGATTACTGCACCAAAGCATTCGCTGATAGTCCGCGCACACGATATAAGTGTTTATTTTGCGACCGATCACCTGGCAGGGCATGATTAGATAACGGAAAGATAGCATATAACTCCAACATCGTTCACGTAAAACAGATGAGCACTTCATAAGTTGTCTCTGTCGTCTGTGTTGTCGTCTGAACTTCCCGTTTGGGAATCTTCCAATAGATCTTGGAACAAGCTTTCATATGAACTAATAACCATATTTCTCAGGCGTATGGAAGTAATCCAAACTTGGCCGAGAAATGAGCGACTAACCACTTGACCCATTCGAGTTTTCGGTTAGATCTAAAAAAAAGTTCCACGAGATTCCGCTTAAAAAATATGTGTAGAGGCTAGCAATAATCTTCTTGTATACGAGCATGTGTGTTATTTTTGCGACCAGCTGCGACCATCTACAGAAAACACTTATATGTAGGCATGTACAGATAGTTTCGATAATTTTCTAGGAAATGGGGTTGCAGCTTCGCAAAGAGTTCTGTTTCCAGAATGTCATTGCAGGTAATGGTACGAAAGACTGTTATGAGTCACCTGGTTTATCTGAGCAACACCTAAAATTCGTTAGTTTCCTACCTATAGCGCACATGATGAGAGCAAGTGAGGGAAGGCAAATCTCCACTTTTGAGGTTACAATTTGGACAAAAAAGCATTGATATCAGGGAAGTAGAGACGACTCGGAGAAAAAATGATATAAATAAAAAATTTGGTGAAGAAAATCCCAGTTAAAATGGAATAACACCATCTTGAAAGACATCCTGTGCTGACCCACCTTGCAGGCTACCACCTTCATCAAGCCCAACCTTAACAAATCCTGCCGCATTTCTTGAGATTTATAAAATTTCTACGTAAATTAACATTCCATGACTGAAGAGGCTACTTATATGAGCAACAGCACTCGAATTACAGTTTTCTTGATTGTGAAACCTCATAAAATGTCTAGCAGTTTACTACGTGAGTTCTCGTCACGCCATTCAATTGGAAATTTTTACAAACTCGAAATTGGAACGCATATACATGTTGCAGTGGCTTATTTGTTTGCAGAAACGCTTAAAGGTTTCAATTTGTATGGCCCAGCAGCTGCGTGAAAAATTAGTCCTCAGTACATGTTTCGCACTCATGGGCTCTATTTCAGAAATGATAGAAACTGCCCTTAAACCTTGGCTTTCACAGGTCCTGTGCAGTGCTTAGAAGCAGCAGAGTAAACAGAGTATATCTACTGAAAAGTAAGGCATTTTATACATCGGCTCTGCAGAAAATAATTTTGATCGGCTAGATGCTCGAAATTGCCCACTGTGCACTGTCCTCATGATAACACCCACAGCCGTATTGAACAGAAGAGGCTTTTATGTTGCAGCCTTGTCGCAATCCCGTGGATATAGAGGAACTCTCCGACATGTTCCCTCCACCATTACTTGTTAAAGTATGAATATTTGGTCAGATCGACCTCCCCCTAAGGGTGCATGTGACACAGTGGTACGAGGCTCGATGCGCAAGCATATGGTCAATGGCTCGACCACATCTCAAGCCAACCAAGCCATCCATCCCTCCGGGGCCGGTAGTTTGGTACCAGAGGAGTCTGGGAGGATGAAGAACTACCTTGGACCATCGGATGCACAGCGCAAGTCACTATGTACTCGGACATTCGTGGGGGTGATGGGCAGGTAGGACCCCAATCGCTCCGCCCACTTTTTGAGTTGCGGGAGCGCATCTGGACCTCCAAGAAGAGCAGAGCGTGCTGTGCATAACCCCGGTCGTCCCCCCATCCGCCGGAACCCAATAACGCGCTCGGGGGACAGCTGCGAGGGCACGTGGGGGAACGTGTTTCAATTGTCGGGGGTAGGTGCCCCACGATTTTGGGTCCACCCCCAGGTACAACTGGGGGTGGACCCATTTCCACCTGCATTCCACCCCCACGAATGTCTGAGTATATGTAGGGCACATACACATTCAAAGCCTCCACGATGCTCAGATGAAGTCGAATTCGTGGCGCATCCCACAAACGGGATTGATTATCGCTGACTACTTTATCCTTTTCATCCTCTTCCTGGTCAAAAACCTGCTTGTTCCTGACGCGCGGTTTCTTCGCGTCATTCTTATATTCTCAGCTGGACAATTCGCATAAAAACCTTCCCAACGATGGATAGAAGAATTATACCACGGCAGTTCTTGCATACGTGCTTGCTTTCCTTCTTCTGAACATGTACGATAATTACCCGTTTCCACGCACTGGGTACTAACAAGTAAGTACATGAGACCGAATGAAAACCGAATAATTTTGTTAACTTAATCAACAACCAAAGAAACGATTAGAACATTCAGATATTTGGAAAAATATTTAAAAATGAGATTACTCTAAACCTCTTCTTCTCTTGCATACAGCATCGATTTCTAAACTTATTCGGAATCGAATATTCTGGCTTTCGAATACCGAATATTTCGAATGTACCGTAAATTAAAATTTCCCTACTTTAGAGAATAATAATGTATGCATGAAAGACAAGGGAAACCTAAGTTGTTTATTAAATCAACAAAATTATTCGGTTTTTATACGGTCCCAAGTATAGTACTAAGTGTAGTCGTCGAAGAACTGTGTCATCTCCCGGGTTAATGCTTCTGCAGTCACATTGTCGCATCCAGCCGATTTCCCTCGCTCTATTCTGGCTACAGGGCTCCCGATTCCCTCGATGTCAGGCGGCTCGCTCTTGCTTGCGTATGGAACGTCAGGAGGACTAGCATAGGCGGAATAGTTGTGAAAATGGGTCTCCCAAAGTGGTAGTTATTCGTAAAAATCGGAAAAATCGAGGGTTTAAAAGTGAAGAAAGTCCATCTATGGGCGTCGACCGGGAGGAGAAAAGAGAGAACCCGCCTCTCGAGCCAGATGACGAGGATATCGTGCCGTCAAAATGTTGCGGGTTTGGTGTGAGGGCCTACAATGTGATTTTTTCACTTTTTCGATGGCCTATTCCATACTGTAAAAGCCAATATTTTTTTTGAAAGCTAGTAAAAATGGTAAAATTTCACATTCCCATAGCGCATCAACAAGCCTGAACAAGTCATGTAATCATATATGAAAATCGTCCCTACATGGGAACGAAACTTAAAAATTTAATAATTAACTTTTCGAGTTTTCTGGTGTTTCGACACTCATTTTCAGGATTGGATGGACGCACCGCTCCTAAGCGCCGTCCCACACGTATTCTACATAGCTGTGTTAAAGGCAGCACCAGCCGAAATCCTCTACTCGGAGCTGAGCTGCAATTCGTAAAATAGAGAGTGAGCACATCACAAATGTGAAAAGAACTCAAGGAATGATGACCTACCTGCAGAGAAACAAGGATCGCTGTCGCGGCCACGCCGGGTTTTCAACGGCACGACGCGCCAGTTAACGCTATCGCAGTGGGTGGTCTGCCGCAGTGGATGCGTGCAATTCGTACTATTCACAGGGTTTCGTGGCGGGACACGCGCACACCCTACAGCGGAGCACTCGTGCGCGCCTTCAACAAGTGGGAGAGAGCGCCTTCATTTCTTGCGTTTCTTGCGTTTTCACGCAGTTTCATCCCTGCCTATGAGTTTGCCGTCCCGAAAAACCCCGAAATTCGGGGAAATCTCCAACGCAAGGATTTCCGCGGGTGCTGCCTTTAAGTCGGCACATATAGGGACTTTTGCAAATGCCATAATTATTGCGACTTCTTCACTAGCATTTTTTTGTTAAAAACTGACGTTTTGAATTGTAAAGAAAGCTATAAAGCTATAGAACGGAACGAACGAAGTAAAGCTAACAGGAGAAAAAAATGAATCTGAAGAAAGAAGTCAGAGAAAAGCAGTTGTAATCACGGAGGGGCGGAAGTGTTTAAAATTTCAAGTCCCGGTAAACGGAGAACGAAGGTGCTAAAATGATCGTAAAGTGAAAGGCGTAAAATGGAATATACACACACTCCTGGATGTAAGCGTCAGGGGAACACGATTCTGCTCAACCCAGCATTTGCAGTGGAATCTTTATAGAAGAACTAGACGGTATACCCGGCTTCGCTCGGGAGTTTTCTACCCCCGGCTTTTCACACGGATGCGGATAGCTATTGATACTAATACATTCACTCGAACTGCCGACGAACATTTCGATAACCATCATGTTGAGTATTCTCGGTAGCCCTTTCGTCATCCACACGTAAACAAAATACCGGTATAAAAAATTAATCAAATTGGTGCAAAACGGTTGTCATATTCGTGCTCAGCGTATTCGATA
>JARK01001345.1:41848-53373 GCA_000688135.1 Ancylostoma ceylanicum
CTTATGACGCCCTAGCGGTGATGTCAAGTTTCCTCGTCTCTTTGTGGCCATATGTTCCCTGATGCGCACGCTCAGTGTCCTTCCGGTTTCCCCTATATAGAGGTCGTGGCAAGATAAGCATTCCAATTGATACACGACTCCCACTTTACTACAATCTCCTATATTTCCGTGCGGACAAACAACACATTGCTCTGTTGTACAATGCTTGTCGTAGAGCCTGTTTCGAACCAGCTGCTTTTTGATGTTATCATTAGGAATATTCACTAAGATGACATCATCACTCGAGTTGTGCATTGCTGGAAGGCCGCGCTAACTTCGTCCGAAAAGAATGGTAAGCAAAGTGGGAGTTTACTGTTTCGAGGTGTTCGACTCTGAATACCGGCGCGTGATGGTCTACGCTGGTATTGTGTAGTCGTGTAGCCATTGCTGTTTGCTATCTTCAGCGCAATTCTCCTGGACTCGTACCGTTCTTCTTCTCCTGTGCAAAGCGATTTTGTGGGTATTTGGACCCACAAAATCGCTTTGCAAGATATGCATTTCATGTCAGCGGAGGTGTACAAAATACGGCCTATAATTAGCTGCGTAGGTGGACCCACTGATCGAATCTCCTGGTTTCTTAACAAAATTGTAAGTCAATTACTCGCCAAAATACCGTCGCATTTGTCTAACACGGAACACTTCCTTCAACATCTGCAAAAGGCACGGTTTGACCAAGGCTGTGTAGTGGAATCATTCGACGTCACATCGTTGTATACAAAAGTACAGAACGATGAAGCTCTGCAGGCCTTGTCAGAACTGTTAGACAAACACGCTCGGGATATAAACACCTTCGGTTTGAGTAAAGCGCGCATACTGATCCTCATTCGCGAATGTTTGAAATGAACATATTCAAGTGGTCTGGGAAATACTTTTCTCAGACTGGAGGACTTGCCATGGGCCAAAGGCTCGCGCCTGTCCTCGCGATATGTTTTATGTCCCGAATTGAGAAACCAATACTTGCTCGTTTACCAGTCATGTACTGCCGCTACATTGATGACTGCTGTGTGGTAACATCAACGCAGTCTCAAATGGATGAATGTTTCAAAATTCTGAACGAGCAGTCGCAGTACATAAGGCTTACACGAGAAACTCCGCGCGAAGGGTGGCTTCCCTTCCTTAACACTCAGATAAATCTATCGAACGGTATCATGCGAGTCAAATGGTACCGGAAGGGAAGCTCCAAGAACATCTTAATTCACGCGAAATCTTCACATCCTGCTCCTGTTAAGCGTGCTGTTGTGCGAAATATGTTCAAAACAGCAGCGAAATTGTGCACAGGAGAAGAAGAACGGTACGAGTCCAGGAGAATTGCGCTGAAGATAGCAAACAGCAATGGCTACACGACTACACAATACCAGCGTAGACCATCACGCGCCGGTATTCAGAGTCGAACACCTCGAAACAGTAAACTCCCACTTTGCTTACCATTCTTTTCGGACGAAGTTAGCGCGGCCTTCCAGCAATGCACAACTCGAGTGATGATGTCATCTTAGTGAATATTCCTAATGATAACATCAAAAAGCAGCTGGTTCGAAATAGGCTCTACGACAAGCATTGTACAACAGAGCAATGTGTTGTTTGTCCACACGGAAATATAGGAGATTGTAGTAAAGTGGGAGTCGTGTATCAATTGGAATGCTTATCTTGCCACGACCTCTATATAGGGGAAACCGGAAGGACACTGAGCGTGCGCATCAGGGAACATATGGCCACAAAGAGACGAGGAAACTTGACATCACCGCTAGGGCGTCATAAGATTGAAGCGCACGGGGGGAACGACTTTGATATTAAGTGCAAGATACTGGCGTTCGAAGACGACATCTCGGCTAGAAAGGCGTTGGAAGCGGCCTGGATCTTCACCAGAAATCCAGGAATGAATAGTAAGAATGAATGTCTATCAATAACGACCGATCTCCTGCCTTTTTTATCGTTATGTGGGCTATCGACTGTAGATCACATAAGATCCGGACGTTCAGTACCAACCAGTCGTCCGTTACCACGATCACGAAGCAGTGCGGACACTTCCGCAAAGGGTGGAACGCCTGGTGGGTCTGACCTCTATCACGAGTATTCTCATCGTACCTTGCCTTAGACAACGCCGAGAACTGGCAAAGCAGGATGAGACGTTTGGTCGTACAGAACACAAATAAAATACCACTAGAGCCACTTTCAGACCTCTGAAGAAGACGGCATCGTCGAAACGTAAGGTCGAAGTGAATAAATTGTTCCACCATACCAACCTGGAGTGGCAAACAAATCTTATCATTATCAGTTCCTGTATCATTTTTCACAACCAGACTGACGAAAAAGTTTCATAGTTAGCGCTTGAATTACCGCTCAAGAAAAATGCGGCGAGCATTAAGGCTTAATGATGTCTTAAACTGAGCGGTGCAAAAAAAGCCGCCACTCATGCGTGTGAGGCACGTATGTATTATCTATAGGTAAAGAAATAAAACCCAGACAAACCTTCGGAACTTCCGCGGAGCTTGCTTTACTATTGGAGCCCGATTTTCGGAACTCCCGCGGAAATATGACGTCACTAATCAATTTTTTCGGAACTTCCGCGGAAGTTCCGCGCAAGTTCCGAGTGGAGACGCAGAGAAAATGGTAGCTTCAGAACTTCCGCGGAGTTTTGCAGCTTTCGGAACTGCTGCGGAGCTTCGAGACAAATGCGACGATCAAGGATAATATCGTACCGAACAGCATATTTTCATTCAAATTTTGCAGTGATATGTTCTGTCTTGACTTCAGCTGGCGATGCAAAAACTCGCAGTGAAATATGAAAATTTTTTGATTGTTTTCATCAAAAATCCATAACAGGATAATCGAATAATTTCATTCATATTAACGATTTTCGGGAAGTGTCATGCCAGATGGTTGTACTCCTGGGATTGTTCCCAAAACTACGAAAATTCCATAGATTTCCATAAAAAACGAATTTTTCCATGTTATCACGAAAGACTAAACCTGACGCAGGTACGTAGCACAGTCAGAGGGCATACCTGCTTGAGAATATCTATTGCAAGAGCAAAGCTGCGTGAAGAGTAGCTACGGCAACGTCACGGAGATGCTCGTGAGGTGTTTCGGAGCCTCATATTTTTGGTATCGAGAGATGTGGAGGCGTCCATCGCTCGGTGTTACAAGTTGTACCCATTCACCCGAGTTGCCGTTGATTTCATCTTGAGCAAATTACGCCACCATAGGTTGATTTCGGAACTTCCGCGGAGCTTGTTCGGAACTTCCGCGGAGCTTGTTCGGAACTTCCGCGGAGCTTATTCGGAACTTCCGCAGGTGACCCGACGGAAGTTCCGAAAGTTTGTCTGGGAAATGATCATTAGAAGAATACTGATGGATAGAGACATAACGAAATAAATATAGAAGAAAATAAAGAACATCCACATACTTTCAAGTTTCATTTTGTAGAAGATCTCTGGAGAGACGGAATAAAATGACCGTATAACAGTTAAGGGTTCTCAGTACAGACCCATCTCCTAAACGGGCCAGCAGATACGAACAACCCGCTCACCCCTGGGCTCACGCACTGTCCCCATGATTCTACATCTACACCTGGAACGTCCCTCAAGTACTACAATACTGCTCACGGGATGTCCAAAACCGACGGTCGCTCCGCGTATTCACCGTCGCTCACCGTCGCTCACCGTCGCTTTGCTATAACTTCCTTAGAACTACACCAATCAACGCAAATTGGTCACCATTCGATTTGTCTCGAAAAGATCTTTCCGATGACCTACTGAATGTTGGGGTAAACTTTCCGCTTGCCGGTTTCCTCCAAGTAATCGATATATCGATCGACAGCGTGTGATGCATCGGATCAGCAGTAACGGAAACACGTCCAATGAACCGGAACTCAAGCTCAAATTTGAATGTTTCAGCTGAATAGAGGCAGAAACTCACAAAATCAAGCATCATGAAGCAGAACTCGGCAAACTCCACACTCTTCCGTAGACATTCAATTTTTCATGGAATTGCTATTAGACCATGCTGTTGCCGCGAATCTAGAGGACTTGGGTATTTGAGAATTTCGGGCCCGAAAGTACTTTTTGTCTATTTCATAACCTGCAAGCGCGGCCGCTGTAGGTCCACTGATCCCGATGCTGCGCTCCCCCAAAATACAGACTTTCGTTGTGCTTTGTGGAAACCTCGATGTTGAGGGAGCCACAGGTCAGAAGAAGGAGAAGAGCTACCTATCTCCTATGGAAATCCAAAAATAAGCACTACGTGGGCTTCTAAAAACCATAGTAGACGTAGTTCTAGCTGTCCTCTTTTGTCGAGTAGGACTATGCTAATTTTGCCGGAAATTAAGTCACATTTCTACAACCTCCTGTGCCGGCCCCAGAAGGGTGTTGGAGCAATGGGTACCTATGTTATCTGAAAGACTTCGTGAAGTGTGACATTCTGTGCCAAAACCGGAAGTTTCTGAGAGATTTAATTTTTCAGCATTGTTGGGTGCGACAAAGCTTCTCGTAGGGCCCTAAGGGTGGGACCATGTCGCATTTGTGGTGCCTCCCAGGTTCGATGCCTGGCCAAGGAAACCTTTTTGCAAAATATTCACTCTGATAGAAAAAAGCCCTTATTTGGGCGAACTCGTGAATATTTCGATCTTTTACAAAGGTTTCTTTCCAATATTGTGCCGTTTTTCGCATTACAGATCCGTTACTGGTCGAAATATTCACGAGTTCGCCCAAATAAGGGCTTTTTTCTATCAGAGTGAATATTTTGCAAAAAGTTTCCTTGGGCAGGCATCGAACCTGGGAGGCACCACAAATGCGACATGGTCCCACCCTTAGGGCCCTACGAGAAGCTTTGTCGCACCCAACAATGCTGAAAAATTAAATCTCTCAGAAACTTCCGGTTTTGGCACAGAATGTCACACTTCACGAAGTCTTTCAGATAACATAGGTACCCATTGCTCCAACACCCTTCTGGGGCCGGTACAGGAGGTTGTAGAAATGTGGCTTAATTTCCGGCAAAATTAGCATAGTCCTACTCGACAAAAGAGGACAGCTAGAACTACGTCTACTATGGTTTTTAGAAGCCCACGTAGTGCTTATTTTTGGATTTCCATAGGAGATAGGTAGCTCTTCTCCTTCTTCTGACCTGTGGCTCCCTCAACATCGAGGTTTCCACAAAGCACAACGAAAGTCTGTATTTTGGGGGAGCGCAGCATCGGGATCAGTGGACCTACAGCGGCCGCGCTTGCAGGTTATGAAATAGACAAAAAGTACTTTCGGGCCCGAAATTCTCAAATACCCAAGTCCTC
Organism: Ancylostoma ceylanicum; assembly: GCA_000688135.1. NCBI lineage: Eukaryota > Metazoa > Nematoda > Chromadorea > Rhabditida > Ancylostomatidae > Ancylostoma > Ancylostoma ceylanicum. The sequence continues at coordinate 47,169 of JARK01001345.1, forward strand.
TAGATTCGCGGCAACAGCATGGTCTAATAGCAATTCCATGAAAAATTGAATGTCTACGGAAGAGTGTGGAGTTTGCCGAGTTCTGCTTCATGATGCTTGATTTTGTGAGTTTCTGCCTCTATTCAGCTGAAACATTCAAATTTGAGCTTGAGTTCCGGTTCATTGGACGTGTTTCCGTTACTGCTGATCCGATGCATCACACGCTGTCGATCGATATATCGATTACTTGGAGGAAACCGGCAAGCGGAAAGTTTACCCCAACATTCAGTAGGTCATCGGAAAGATCTTTTCGAGACAAATCGAATGGTGACCAATTTGCGTTGATTGGTGTAGTTCTAAGGAAGTTATAGCAAAGCGACGGTGAGCGACGGTGACTCCGCGAACTTAGGTGGATGCTCGCCGGCTCTGCTCCTTCGAAGAAGCATAGTACCTAGACTAGGAACCTCAGCGCTAGAGCGCAGCAAAGGTTTGTGCAAGCTTATATCAAAGGCGGGTTACCCTGATAGAGCCTAGTAGTAAGGAGCAAGGTGACGAAGCCGAGAAAACTAACGCAGGTCAACCCCATTAAGTGCACGAAAATCTGAAGAATAGATACAAAAACGAAGTGAGAGATGAACACAGTGTTAGGAAAAGAACAATGACATATGCCTCTAGATCACATCTTCAAGACCAAGAAGGTTCAGTGCGTCAGTTTTTGCCAAGAGCCTTTTGAACTTGCTGGAATCGTGTGAGACCATATTAGCAGGTAGCTTGTTCAGGTAGTGGGCAACACGACAGCAAAAGGAGTCTTGAAGGAAATTAGGTCTTGAAGGAAGTCTTGAGGGGGGAGGAGAAATTAGGGAACAGAAATTTTAAAATTTTGGTCAGTCTTCTTATAAATTCCTTTAAAAAACAAAAAATGGAGGAATACTCGATAACACGCACATGAAAAAATACTGCATGAATTGCTCTTTCAGGAGCTATCAAAAGTTAGGCGGAAAACGTTCGGCAACACATTCATAAAAACATCGAAACTTCAGCGCGCATTTCCAACTGAACACCCTAATATTTTACTGAAAATAGCAAAAAACGCCAACTACACCGAGTTTCGTGTGGAACAACTACTTTACTTGCATTGTCGTGGCAATTATCATAATAATTAACCAACACTTCAAATAAATTTAAATCCGACACAAGTGTGTAAGACGATGAAAGTTCCCAACTTCTTCTAGTCATGCTCATGTAAGCATAGAGAGATTTCATTCTGCAGAATTTGTTGAACGAAGCGATGAGGTCAATTGCACAATTTATCAACGCTGACTTCTGCAATTACCGCACAGGGAAATGCTAGGAACAACTATTTTGCTACTTACAATCACTCATTTTGCAACTATTTATTTCATTTTTGACGAGGAACCGCTTGAAACAACTACGTAGTTCACCGCATTCAGATTCAATCAGAACGTTACTCTTCAGATGGCTCTGAATTTATAATCACTGTTGGAGAGGCTTTTATTTCATTTCTGAATAATTTTCTCATGTTTTGGTCATTGTTTCTTTCTTAACTACGCCGCCAAAGCCCGCCCAAATCTCGGAATCCTGGCCGTCTTTTGGCCGTTTTGCAGCCCGCAGCTTGGGCAGAAAGGACCATGGATTGAGCAACTTGACAAATAATCAAGATGAACGTTCTAGGTAGATTCGTTTCTCTCTCTTATCATAACGATGGGCGAGGTTATCATCACCTACATATATAAACTGACAAAAGAACGGTATAAACACCCCTCATAAACCCTCCCAAATTATTATAATTCTACCGACCGCACCAGTCGAAACGCGGGCGCAACAAGGTTACCCGTACTTCGATGGAGCCTAGCGCTCCAGCGCCTAATTTCCATCGACCACCTGCCCATCCAGTGCAATCGGCGGCGGCCGGGTTGCCCGCGCCCCCGACGGGTCGTTTCGCCTCCTGGTATCGATCGCCCGTATGGGCTGCCACCCAGGCGACAGCCCCACCTCGTGAGCACGCGGCGCGGGCCTCCCACTTGCTTCTGCGAACTACCCTCAAGCGCCGCTACTGGGTGCTCTCATTATCGGTTTATTCTAAGCTTTTCTTGAGTTTCCATGGAATTCCATGCTGTCATGGAGAGCGCGGTTGACTTCCCGTACTTGCTCAGAATGGACAGCAGTGTGCGTGTACCACCCTAGGACACTCCCATATTAGCACATGTCCGTTGATTAGCAATTTGGGAGATTTGTTAGGTGGATTCTCTTCGTTGAACGCTAAATACGTACATATTTAAGACTCTTCTAAAGTAATAGCTAATCGGGAACTCACCTAACCTATGTGCTAGCTCATTTGGTTCGCCCGCGGGACACCAGTAAATTAATGCGTAAGATACTGGCCAACAACTAACACATATTATCACAGTGTGATTTTTATTGTTAGATTTTAGTCTCTTCTACCTGCTGGTAACGGTGGTGATATTTGTTCCATACCAATTTCGTTTTTTTTTTTCAAACACGATGATAGGTATTGGTATTATAGTATGTATAGTACTATTCGTGGATATTATCGTATTACTACTAACTCTAGATTGGATGAATGCTGAGAAATACATGAATACGAGGATTGAATAAATTTGATAGTATCGATAATACGATAGTATTCGTGAATATTACCTGACTTTTTGGCTACCTCCTCGCATTGTCGCACACTTTCCCGCGTCCCGTTTCTCTCTGGCGTCTCTCCAAGTATGTCCCCTAGAGAGACATGGAGGGAGGGCCTTTGGGTCCCGTGAAAAAATGGGCGTGGCTAACGATGCCCTATGGATACGCGCGCTCTGCGCCAGCGGTAAGTGACAGTCAGACAGGCTCATACGAACATATGAAAGCACATGTTATTAGCGTTGTAGAATTGAAAAATTCTAGTAAATCTTTGAGATTACGTTCCGATGTTTGCTTGTAATTCTCTTCGCATCAAGATTTGAAATGCACAGACTTTTAGAACAACTTTAGAATAATGTGTATCGTTGTGTTCGTTAGGAATGTTCAAAACGTAAGAACAAAAGAAACAGACTATTTCCTCTTATTCTTGAATATGAATCCATTGAGTGTTTTCTTCGGAATTTGTGCAATTTCTTACGTCCGCATGAGCCTGCCTGGGCTGGGATGCATAAAACGCTAACCATGGAAACCAACGATGGCTAGCGTGATTGGCTATGCCACAGACTACGCAACGTTGAGAGACGCGGAACGCAAAAATTGATTAGGCTAACCTGGTTTGGCTTGGTTTTGCGTTCATGAATCCTAGCCCTGACTGTCACTTAGTGGTGGCGCAGCGCGTGCGTATCCACGGGGCATTGTTGGCCACGCCCATTTTTCGACGGGACCCAAACGCTACGCCGCCGAGAGACATACCATACCACTGCAGACATTTCCTATAAAGGTCCCCATAAATGGCAGAATAAGACGTAGTTTGATCATGATTTCTTGATTCCATGCTTTCGAGCGGCTGTGTTCCACTGATGTCTCTCGCATCTACATGAGGAAATAAGTATGTGAACTGGTGTTATAAAGTTGATGGTAGAAGTGTGTGGGTTGTGCTAGTAGATATTCTAGTAATTCACTTTGACCTGATAATGCTTATAGCAGCTTAAACGAGCCTTGTCTTTGAAAGACATCGATTGTTCGAATCTTCGAATGACATTTAAAAACACTCAAATACTCGAGTCAGCCAGTGTTTTGCAGGTATCGAATGTTCGAATGATTCGCATATTCTAATCTCTCCACCATTTAAAGCACCAGAAAATGATTATGTTGATCGGATGTTCCAAATACTGGGGAAAATTTCCCAGGTCTTCTTTCATCACAATGAAATACTGCACAGACAAGAGGAAAACCTTCAGGAGAACAAATAACTGACACAGATAACACCGAACGATGCTTGGGAAACGGTTTTCGCGGGAAAAGTGCATATTTCGACGAAATTCTAAAAAAAATGTGAACAGCGCTTCAAGGATGTTTCCACAAGCCCAGATTTCCAAGCTGAGCCGAACGAACCCCTTCCAAGTACCAAATTGGAAAACTCAATAATGAAAGGACTGAGATTGTAGAGGGGGGGGGGGCATTCAGGTTTAAGCTTAGGCTTTTGTTTAGCTATGGTTACGTACATCCGCGGCGGCAAATTGCAATAAATAAATAAATAAATAATTAAATAATTGCCGATGAAGTGAAGACCATCCATGCTATTCAACATTGAAGTACGTGCCGAGAACGTATTTAAATCTTCGATGGTGCCAAAGTAAATGAATAGCAGTTGCGAACGGAGAAAGGCGCTGTACGGGTAAGGCAAAAACTGGTTGCTTTCAATCTGCTCTTCACTTAAGAAGACATTCATCACTTAGAAAACACTTTGTGCCACCTATCACGGCGTCATTTCCGTAGGGCTTCCTTAGTGGTTCAGATTATCTGGGTAAAGTATGAGAAGCCAATGCAGACAAATATTTCGCTCTTACCCAGAAAGAGAAAACATTTTTGTGATTCTGTGCGTTGTCTTGATGGGTGCCGCCTTGTGCCACGAATTCAGCGCTGCATTCTCCCAGATTCGTTCACTACCAATTTAACCACCCTGTGGGATGGATGGCTCAGTTGACCGAGGGCAGGGATCGAACCATCGACCATGCGGTCGACTGCGCGGGCCTATTGGCTTCGCTATCTCTCGCGTCGTGTGGGTTCGCTATGCTAAATTTCGTAGATTTGCGTAGGCACACAGAGTTACATACATAGCTCGATTTGAGGTAAAGCGTTATTCATAGTGCGTCGGAGTCCGATCCCGTCGGATAACAAATGATACGTATCGATCCACATCGGAATCCGACGTGTCGGACTCCGACGTGGATCGATACGTATCATTTGTTATCCGACAGGATCGGACTCCGATGTGCTATAAATGCAGCTTAAGCGACAGCGATTATGCGTTTTTATGATCAGTCGTCTGGTCCCGTAAGTTGTAGGCAAAAGCAGCAGGAAAAACAAAGGAACAACAGCGAACTCTAGGCTGCGACGTCGCCGAAACCATCGCGTCGTTCCTGAAGGAAAAAGTATAAACAGGACGCGACAGAGATAGGCGACGTCGCATCGCGATCGCAGACGCCAACTCCCACATTGCGACCTCTGCTTGCGCATGCATCTACTCGGGGCCCATCGCATTTGAACAGATTGCTTGGACGCGACGGGCGACGAAGTACAAACACTCCTTAATGGATATGTAGCTGAATATACTCGCTCTCTACAAGCAAACTAATGAGACCTACAGCAGTCACTCTCATATTTTTCCCAATTCCTTAAAAGTCTGCAAGACTGGAAACTGTGAATGCAACGTACGTACGACATTTCGTAACAATACCTACTCAAGCACTCGCGCCAGCCGAGCGGCTAGCGGTAAACAGGCCCACCCGGTATTGGGCGCGCCGCTCGGCCGGTCTCTCGGGCGAGCCGTTTTTCCAGTGGCCGCTTGGCCGGCACGAGTGCCTAAGTAAGGAGACATCAAAAATGTCAGTGAGTATGATATCAAGTTTTGCAAGCAGGCTATAATAAGTGTAGAGGTGTGCCGGGATTCAGAGGTGTGGAATCGCATTGAAAAATTAAGGAATGCACACATACGGGTCCAATCTTACGCAAATATCCTATCATCGTGCCGATGATGCTCCCCGCGACCTCATCCATATCAAGGGACCCTAGAAGGCGGGGCCCACCTTTTGGCACATACCCCAGTCTTGCACAATTACTTGGCCACGGAAGGCCGCTTGCTAATAAATTCATCTGCTACGTCTCTCTTCGCCAGAAGTACAAAACCCACTGAACCACTCGCATAAGAGTTTTCGGGCAAAAGACCCAAGAGACTCTCGCATCCACTGTACATATCCATTGTTAATTGAATGATTTCCAATGCTCACAGCCCCGGGGCCTACCAAAGAGCGTCACTTTGTGGAGATGAGAGAAGGTCTGGCGGATTTGAGGGAATTTCAGGAGAGCGTTGAAACTATTTGAGGGGGATATAGGTATACCGCGAAAGGTTTTCAGGGTTTTCTTTGCATTCAGTGTGAAGTATGCGAGCGAAGCGAGCATTAGTAGAAGTCTGGAAGTCCGGCGTCAGCCGGACGGCCAGACTGGTTCCTACATAAAACGACAATATGCATTTTTGGCAGGCAGCTAATGTTCCTGAGTC
>JARK01001345.1:53554-73212 GCA_000688135.1 Ancylostoma ceylanicum
ATAGGTGTATATCTCCCCGCTGCAGCCGCATAAGTCGATGATATTCTTGTTAGCGACAGTGACGTGGGAGAAAGCTAAATGTTGCGGACATCCGTACTGCTCGAACTACAGTACTATAAATCCAAGTAAACTCGAAGGATAAACGTACTGCTCAGGGATTTCCCGAATCGAAGCCTCGTGCCATTGAAGCTCGAGTTGCTAAAATAGGCCGGGGTTTGGGCGTCATTCGAGTTGTTGTTCGGTTGCTATCCGGCCGCGATTGGATTGCTATTCGGATCCTATGAATACCAATCCAGTAGCGACCGAGGAGCAACCAAAAGGCTGTTCTAGTGACACCACAACCTCGGCCTCTTTAGCAATGCGAGTCTCAGTGATATGGGGCTTCAACTCGAGGATGGCCTCAGTGGGTCAACGCGTTTCGACGCGGGTTAACGAGTGAATTGATATCGTCGCTTTGCCAGCAGTGCGATAACGATTGACCTATGTGGTGGCTATGGCTCTCGGTTGTTCCCGTAGGTTCTTAATTGTTGTGGATGAACTGCGACCATGTTGTACATTGTCCATCTATGAATTCTCGACATTATAGTTTGTAGTTTCAGAGCAATGGACGAGTGCTTCGAATCAGTCAGAACGCATGATTTTGAAGAAGATGAGCATCCACCTTTCAATAATGTCAAACATGAAGACATGGATGAGGCAAGTTACTCAAATGCAGAAGGGGATCTGGAGCTGGATCTGCATCCACACGCGAAAAAAAGCAGGGTAGGTTAACCTGTTGTTGTGAACTTGTTGGACTGCTATTTATCTCGCTGAGAGTATAGTCGAGTTCCATCGCGGCGATAGTTGAATATTTGTGCATATTGCTTGTTTCTCGAGAGAAATTCACCCCCTTTTTCTTTTGAGAAATCCACTCTTTGCAATTTCTGCAGTCCTCCACGCGCTCTTCTCTGTAGCGTTGCACCAACTATCTTTGCCAGGGGGTGGTGCAGGGTTTGGGTCCCGTCGAAAAATGGGCGTGGCTAACGATGCCCCATGGATACACCCACTGCGCCAGCGGTAAGTGACAGTTAGGCAGGCTCTTGCGAACGTATGAGAGCACATGTTCTTAGCGTTGTGGAATCAGAAAAAAAAATCAAATAAATTGTTGAAATCACGGTTCACTGTTTGCTTATCAATATTTGAACTGCACAGACTTTTAGGACCCAGAGGCATTACCTATTCATTTTGGATGGTCATTATTTCTAGCGGAGAGAATTACAAGCAGAGAGTGAACCGTGATTTCAACTATTTATTTTTTTTCGATCCAATAACGATAAGAAAATGTGCTCTCATACTCTCGCAAGAGCCTGCCTGGCTGTCACTTACCGCTGGCGCAGAGAGTGCGTATCCACTGAGATCGTTGGCCACGCCCATTTTTCGATGGGACCCAAACGCCCTCCCTCCTTGCCTTAACAGATTACATTTCTGCTTGCGTCCCAATTACTCAGACGACATCGAATTTTTGGTTTTGGGCGTGGCTTAGCTTCGGGGGAAACAAAATGGGTATTTGGAATAGATAAGTAATCCAGGTGGACCTTAGCAGCAACCTTATTGTATTAGTAAGGGTTTCCGGCAATTATTATTTTTGTGTTTCTTTAATTCGCTAAAAATAAATGGCACCGTTCTGCTAGTTTTTCCCCAAAATCCAAAAGAAAATTCTCGCTTTAACTTCGCCTACGAAGGTTTTCCGAGGTGCTGGACACCAATATCGTATCCGTTTTTATCGTAATCTGATTTTGTAGGCTTACGGTAGGTATACTGTAGAAATCTGATAAAATATTCTCATAGTTTGCCATGGGGGTTATTTGGGGTGCTGATCACGAATATTGTACCAATTTTGTACCATACCCCCAATTTCGTAAACAAACGGTAGGTATATGGTAGGAAATTCGGAGAAAATGCCGCATCCAGATGGAAAACGAAGTTGGTGCGCAAAATAAGGTTGATAATCGTAATCAGCGTCTGAAACAACCCCACTATGCAAAATTTGAGAGAATTCTGTGAGTTACCGTGTCTACAGTATAACCACCGTAACCCTACAAAAATGGGGTTACAGTACAAAATGGATACGAAATTCGTGCTCAGCACTTCGGAAAACATCCCTAGGCGGAGTTTGGAAGAAATTTTTTTTGAAATTTTAGGGCAGAACTAGCCGAATGGGCAGAACTAGCCGAATAATGCCCATATATGTATAATTATTTCATTGACGGTTGGTTAGTACCAAATGCTGTGTTCCAGCGCGAGTATCCAGCTGGAAGATTCCTGAAAAAAGAGCTGGAATATATTGCTAAAACGTATTGCGACAATTACAAGACATTCTACTATTCAACCGTTAACGGTGGGAAGGACAAGGACTGTATAGCTGTGAGTTTCTTTTCTTGCTTGTTTTTTTTTTCTTCGCTGTTTGCGCAAGGCTGCAGTTGAATTCCACTGGAAGTGTGCATAACACCCTGTGTTTCTGTTCCACCGCACATCGACTTTGATAGTTATCGATGTCGATGGATATGAAAATAAATATCATTTGACCGATGGAGGCATGCAGTGGGCGTCGATTGCAGCGGCCCATCCACGGCCTCGAAAAAAAAGAACACCCCACAGTTTGTCGTCCTAGAGGGATTCCTTCCCGAGCGGCGCGGTCGCACCGCGTGCTTTTCGAAGCCGCAGGGGAGTCACCGCCATAACCTCGTCCGTTTACGGACATCTTATACTCAGCCACAGCGCTGGCCAATCGCAGCGGGCGCACAAGGTGGCCTTTCTCAGCATTCTCTATATGCGGAAACATTGGAAACTGATTCAATTGCTTCTACAAAAGGTGTCACCTCTCGGAAGAGTCTCAGACGAGTTCTATGGATATCTCGAGACTGTTAAGGACGTTCAACTCTAATCACACCAATTGACTGCAGGTCCGCTACATCTAATCGATGCAGAACGGCCGCAGAAGAGGATTGCCCGATGATTTCAATAATATTTCGTTCTGCTGCGGGCCTCCTGATTCGAACGGTTCTGATAGACCTTTTGTGAGGTTGCCTGAATAGCATTCTGCGGTCTAATGCTTTGTAATTTTCCCTTATTCCTATTTCCAAGGGCTTGCATCTAGCCACGCCCCACAACAATTTGGGTATTATATGTCCCGCAACCACAACAACGACAACGGTAATTTATCAATTCGCTTATTTTCTTAAATTTCTCACATTTTAGAGAAAAAAGGCATTGCTCGTAGAGATGGCGGAGCACATCTCAGCATTGGGCGACGAGCCAAGAACTGTGGAACAAGTGGAGCAAAAAATACGCGATGAGATGAAGCGTGTCAAGAAGTACTTGATTGCCAAGGTATTCCGCTATACTTTCGAACTTTTTGTGTAGGAGGATATGGAGTTTTCATTGACAACAAAACGCACCTGGAAAGTTTAAGCTGGTTTTCCGACGTTCTGGACTAGGTTACCCACTCCACCAAAGCAAAGACGTGATTGTTGGAGACTTTTTGGTGCACCTTTGAGTGTATTTCAATAAACAATAAACAATAAATTCAGCAAACAGCTGATAACATAGGAACGAATTGAGTAGCGGTTTCATTTACGAACTGACGCATGCGTTTTGTATACAGTCTGTTCCCTGGAGCGCGCACTGCAGATCACGCTGATCGATCACTCCTGCCACGCCACCGCGTTCGATTGGAGCGTGATCTGCAGCGCCCGCTCCAGGGAACAGATTATATATTGGAGAGCAGAATATCTTTTCGAGAATAACAGGGAAAGGGAGTGAAGAGTTCCTACTCAAGAGGAATGACTCGTGCATAAGTGAAGGGTATCCGATCGAGGTGCAGAATCATAGGTAGCAGAGCATTCTGAAGCATGGAAAACTTGACATGTGTTTTTACATGGCTGCTGTGAAAAAGTGTGTCGAGAGAAAAAAGGCATAGTCCAAGACGAATTTCAACTATTTTCTTCTCGCTCCGGTACAGAACAAGTCGTGGTTTATGTCAGAGGATCAAGGGAAAAATGGGTCCAACAAAACTGATGGAAATTGCGCAAATTAGAAATTTCTTTGAAGTCTCTTCAGATTTATAGGAATAACAGGAGAATGCTCTTGAAGAAAATAGAAAAAAATGCGGCTCCTGCAGATGCATAGATGTATTGAGAAAGTTCTGTTCTTATCGAAAAAACGGTTTGTGAGTCCAAAGTCCAAACATTCTCAGGCCATTGTTGGGCAAATGGCGAAACAGCGTGCGCTTTGGAGGGAGATGCGCATTCGGAGTGAGGATTTTGACCATCAGTTAGAGGGTGGAAAGAAGAACGTACCTATGTACACTTCACAACAGTACCTTCTTCACACATCGATGTTCACCCTCGCTGGATAGGAGCTGACTTTCTTCTCCTTTGGAAGTGCTTTTCATCCTTATTGCACTTATTATTATTTTCTTAAAGGGAACTTCGACCGTATAAGCCTCTAAGGTCCGGCACAGTTCGCCGATTTCAAAAATCATGCAGGTTCTTTCGTTCTTTGCCACGCTGCGATGAATGGTCAATTAGTTTTGGGATGGGGTCCTTCCGCAGCTCTGTCTCCGTTTATATCGTTATCATTGTTTGCGTATCCTAGCCATCATCTCTTGCAATCAGTAAAATGAATGAAAACTGTATTTCCGTTCTCAAGGACTTTGTAGATTCTCACTTTTCACACTGGAAGGGGCTGAAGGCAGCATTATTTCAGAAGCACGGCAGACAGTACGGCAAGCGAGAGATCGTACTGTCGTCGCCCCAACAAATGATTGCGGATATGATTGAGCAAACTACCTTAGAGCCGTTCAGACAAAAAATCTATGAATCACATGGTGTGGAGGATCCAGTCGCAGTGGATACTTCCAATGTGGATATGCCTGCCGCAGGTAGATCACCATATATGTGTGCGTTGTACATGAGTACTCATATATTCCTGTCAGGATCGTCGCTGGAAGTCAGTCCGCGAGGAGGAAGCCAACGAGCCACATCTCCTCCGGTGCTGCGAAACAGAAAGCGAAAAATGTCTGACCAGAGAGACGAGATGTCCAGAGATTTTGTGGAGAGGAGGTGAGCATTTAATTTGTTTCGCTGATCCGTGGGAATCTTTCACTACCGCATCAGTAGGTCTCAGTGGCAGACGCAGAAAGTCGTTTAATATATTAGATGTTAAAAATGTTAGTTTCATTTATTATGGTTTTGATGGTCTTTTTAAAGCAAATTTTGCGAATTTGGAGCCTTTTTCTAATATATTTGAAGCAACTATCGTGTGTTTTTATTGATCATTGCATAACTCTTCTGACATGGATTACAGCATTTTCAGCGCCCACACCAGGCGCGACTTCGACTTCGAAGGTCTAAAATGTCGAAGGAGAACTCTCGAGGAGGACTTGCGATATGCACGAGCTAAGCTGGAGGCCGTCACAGCGGAGCGTGACTTCTGGATGGCAAAGATTGACGTTCTGGATCTGGAACGCCAGTACTGGATGAGCGAACTTGAGCGGAATCTAAGAGAGCGATATTGATCGATGTGTATACCTGAATGACACGGATGCAGCATCAAATATGTGGAATTCCTGTTGCATAGGTGTATATTTTCTCTAAAAGGCGCCAGATCCTATTTCTTCTTACAGTGGATTATTGTCTCATTGGATGGTCTTTGATATACTAAGTCTAATGTTTTCTGAAACGTTTATTTTTGCGATTGTTTAATAAGAAAGTCAAGGCTCATGATAATCCCACCAATTCTTCCCAGGCAGTGGTTTCAAGTCAACGATGAATTGTGACTACGCCTCTTTTACCCCGAATTTTAACTGCGTATATCAGTTTCGTTTCTCTTTTGCGGGCTGTAATCGCGTTCTCGCGAACGTGATTTTTCTATGGATTCCTCCGTGTAATTGTGGATTTGATTATGTTGTGAATTTCAATGGATGAGAAATTCGAGCGGGAATGAGTCTTGAAATGGAAAGAAGAGTCTTCTCATGTTGGGCGAAAGGATTGCTTCTGACTAAGCTACCTGGGTAAGCGCAAACGACGTATTTAGCAAGAACATACAGTCGGTCTCAAAATGATTGGCGGATGAGGTGGGACTTACTCGGTCCTCTCACTTGCGAAGGGCTCACCAACGATTTTTTACTATTCGGCAAAAGTATTAATCTGCAATGTTAAAAAGATGACTTCCAGTTAAGCGATAAATCAATATCCTCAGCGAGTTGTTCGCCTCAGACGTCCAGAATTTTCGCATAGCTGACAACCACCGAGTGGCAGTGACAATGATAAATGGCATATGTTATCGACAATGACTGTTCTATACTTTTTAAATCTCTATTCATTGAAAAGGATGGATAAATTCGGAAAAATAGTTGAAAAGGAGAGAAGCTATTTTTTGCGCTACTCTAAAGGACACATTTTATACTCGAACTTGCTAGTGTCACATCCATAACTTAGCCAGGGCCACTCGCAAGTCACGTGACAGCTTTTCTCGTCATCACCATTCCAAGCGTTCGATTTGTCTGCATCGTTTCTCATGCATGCCTACATCTTAGCATTGGCTTCAACATTCTCGTCCGCCATCTGCCTTCACAGCTACACATTCCTAGGTTTTGCTTAGCCTTTGGACTAAGCGACGGCACTTTAGTTCAGAAAGCACCATTTCAGTATTTCGCGAAACCGTAGCTCACCCAGAGCTTAACGAACACTGTCTATGTCTATACGCATTCAAAAGACTGCATAAGTTTCTGAAAGACGTAACAATAGCGCGTACTTCTAGAATTGCGCCGAAGAGATAGTTCCTCAAGCATTCTTGTACTATGCCGTGCCGTGAAGAAGTCTTAGCGGATGAGGAAAAGCTAAGCATTTCAAATTCTTGACTTCTGCTTGATTTCCCGCAACGGTCTTAAGTTAGGAAAGTTGATCTGTCCATTGGATTCGATGCCTTTTCACGTTTTCCCAGCTCGTCAGAAAATTTTCTGTTCTGAGCGGGTTTTTGCTTTTTGCTCACACTTTTCAAGCGTATTCTTTGAATATAGCCTCATTAGTCAAAATTTTTAAGGCAACATAGAACAACCTTTAACTCATTGGCGACCGTGTGGCTCACCGGTGAGCCACACTCTTCTAATTAACTGATGGACCCCATTTTCGATCTATTTCAAGGCGTTTTTGCACGACATCGATGCAATACTCCTGAACACTGCCTTGGAAGCTGTTGTTTAAGGCATACTGCTTTCTTATTGCAACAGTAAGCATGTAAAGGATAATTTTTTGGAAGCGAAGAAAAATGAGTCTCATTTCCTGTGTAGTAAGAGGAAAAAATAGTTACAGAAGTGGCATTTTTCTCACACAGAGCACTTCAGGACATCTTGCACTCCTCTTTGCATTGGAATGATGGCATATAAATTTGCGTTCCCTCGCCACATTGCTTTACAATACTCAAAACATCGAGAACGAACTTCTTGCGGCCTTAGAGGAACGAAACCGGGATTGTATGCGCTCTTTTCTCGGCTAGCGATGACAGAACTCTTCCAAAACTAGAATTCCACTCAATTCTTCGAAATTATCTATTCTACATTCAGTATTTTTGTCGTAATTGTGTGAAACCATGCGCTGCCGCGCTGCGGAAAAGGGCGTTGGTCCCACGTGGCAGATACGCGAAAATGGGCGCAGTCGTCAATGGGTTAATGTGAATATTTGTTCATTTACGACATAAGTGAACAACTCATCTGAGGCGGTATTTCACATGGCTCTAATATTATATATGTCTGTGAGAAGCTCCAGTGTTCTGGACCCATTCGCAAGCGCCGCACTTTAAAATCAGTCGGGGAAAAGAACTGTGAAATCGATGGAGTAGACACCCAGGATTGCACCATGAGAACGATGCGGGAGTGTGTGAGCTACTGGAGCCTTTTATATGAAAATGCGTTGTTTCAATGCAAGAAAATAGAATGTTTTGCGATTCTTCATGAAATGAAAGTGCTGTGAACAATTTACATATTTCGGACGTGCAAATATTACCTTTACAGGAACACTGAGGAAACCCATGTAAAAAGGAAACGCGACATCGACTTTAGGGTCCAAGTTCTTCAACAAAAATAAGCTGTCCATTCCGGATGAGCAACGAAACGAGGTTACAAAGTCATTGGAAACTCGCAAGGTCACCGAGAATCATCATTGGTGACGAATGAAGTCTCCTTGCTAAGGATAAGCATTCAAAGAGCTTTGGGCTCCGATTGGGAACCATCAGTCCTCGGACCGAGATCCTGAGGAAACATCCCTTGTAAACATCCACGAAAACAAGGAATAAAGAAAGGGGTTGAACCATCATTTTAGTGAAAGAAAATGCAGGCTCTTCGCCGATCCCCACCGCATTAATTATTCTTAACCAGTTGCAATCCGAGTTGAGCCTCCGATTATGAACTGATCCCCGAACATTGGCCTTGCCGACCTGTGGCTCAAGAATGGGTCAAAACCAAACACGCGTCACGAATGGCTACTCCCGATGAGGAACATTCATGCCCCCTCTTGTGACTAACACATTGCCTCTTTCAGCCTATTAACTGCTTCACAAGGTTTCAAAAGTCGCCAACAATTGCCAGGCTCGGCGACTACGCTTGAATAGCCACTTCACAACTGCGTGAACTCTATGGCTGAATAATAGAATATCCTAGTCATCAGATCGCAGGATTCCTTCAGAGCACCGTACACCAAAAGCAAGGTGTGCATTCAAAACTGGTGAATATCTCCAAAAACCGCGTTTAGCAAATAAAGATTGAGGCCCGTAGCTGAACTAACGGGTGTACGTAACAGGCCTCAAAAAGCTTGCACTGTACCTCAGCAGCTTCCGCCAGGAGCAAACATTTCCTCGTGTTCCACTCGCATTCTGGATTATTTTATTTTTTCTCGACAACACTTTGACGCCTTCTCCGTGACTTATTGAAAAGTGCTAAATTTGGGAAAGCAACGAGTACTTTCGTAGCATCGTGGAGCAATTGTTCCTAGCCTCCAAGAATGTAGAAGTAGGAACTCGAACTCTCTCGAAATTTCTTCAAAATGACAACAGGTTTCTTAATCTGTGTGTACCCGAATGGATTACTGAAATCTTGGAGTGATTCTGCATACACTCAGCCCAGTATTTCGCATTTTCAAAACACTGGCGATACCGCACGTGTTACTAAATTGAGTGATTATCAACATAATATTGAAATAGGTAATCATGACTTATAATAACGCGCTTATTCTGTATGTGTGGTGAAAGAAACGAAATTCTCTGATTGGTCAGAGATGTTGATTGCGAGATCGTATCAAAAAGAAGAGATGCGTATGGTGAGGTTCAAAGGAGGGAGAAGAGCTCCAATCCAGAAAGTCCTTCCAATTTATATCAAATTAGGAATTTCCTAAGGCTATCGAATAAGCTTCCGAAAGTTCGCTTTTTTCACCTTAATTCTCTGCTGTTCGGGAAAGTGTTCGCACTCGGAACGCTGGAAACCCTTGCGAGGAGAAAGGCGGTGGAGAAGAATTCTGTGTAGACCAGCTGCACACAGCAGATATGGTTATGTCCGCCTACCAGAAGCTAGTCGAGAGTTCCAACAGTCAGCATCCTCTAAAGAGCTTGCCAATTACGAATTGTCATCTTTTGCAGTCTCCGTAATGGAGCCTTCGTCGAGGGTTTTTGAATGCCTTAGAACGTCTGAATACAAAAATTTAGGTGCAATTGAGTTGCCGTACAAATAACAACAGTAATCTTGTAAGGCACGAAATTCGCTTACAAATGATTGTTCCCACCTAAGATGGAAGGCATCATCAAAATTACCTTGGTGAACGTGTTAGCATTGTGGTAACGATAGATAGGTAAAACTGGAAGGTATTAATACGTTCATCTTGCTCTCAATGATATGCACATGTCGGACATGGCCAAACAACAGAAAATGGAGGGGAAACAAACAACTGTATGTTCTAGAATATCTAGAAATCTTGTCAAATGTCATTTTACACAATTTATAGTTTTTCCATCACCTAGTGGGAGCAAGCGGCAACTGGAGGTTCACAGGACGTCAAAAGGGATTCGGTTTTCTGGAAACATCGGTAACTCTTCACTGTACGATCGTCCCTGATGCTGACAGCTCGTCAAACTTGGGGTCTAATTTTCTACGGCTACCTGCTCACACTCCAGTAAGAATGAAGGCTTTGCATCCCAACCGCGCTACCGTAGCCCGGCGAGCTGCTTTCGAGCGGTCACTTCTCCCTGGATTACGGCCAGCTTTGAGTGCGTCGCGATCAGCTGCCACTACTGGTGACAGCTACGCCACGTCGTACATCACCATGCCATATTAGCTATGCAACGAATTTCGCCGATGCCACCCCATTCTGTCAGGTTCCTTCTTTGCGTTTGAGCGATGCGCCTTTTCGGATTCTCTACTCAGGTAGGTAGTTATTTTTCCCATACAAGCATCCAAACACCAGAGGAGATAAGATGGTCCTGCTATAGCCTCGACAGCCATTTCGACGACGCTTTTTCTGCTGCGCTAATAGCAGCACATTCCCCTTAGCACCACAAAGGCCGTAAAGCCACCCAAATTTGATGTGGTCGTGATGGGCCACTAATTTCTCGGGCGATCATTAGCGCTGCGACTAAGAAGAGATGCTGACAAATTGAATGCCCCGGGGAGAGCACATAATGGAATCAGGGATTTGAAAGCTCTAGTGCGTCGTCGGCTCTTTTTTGCGCGTCAGTCGGGCCGACCGCACTTCAGAAAGAGGCTGCACGCCCAGCTGCATTCTGTGAACAGACGTTTGGCTTTTCCAGTGTCCGCTTCAATTTTTATGGGACATAGTTTGTCGCGTCAGTGATTTCAGTGCTACTCCCATTTCTGTTGCTAGGCCGTGCACAGCATCAGCACATGTGCAACATTGCGCTTTCCGCGTTAGGGACAAGCGCGTTCACGGGCACATAGCACCGTGCTCAACCGATTGAGCACTTGATCCAACGTCACAGGAACTTCTTCTTTCCACACAAAACGCTGATTTTTCTTTCTAATACTCTCTTCAGTTGTAATTGTTTGAAGTTACTTTCATGGTTGTCGTCGTGTAGATGTTTTAATCATTGTGGATGCTGCGCGCTTGCACATATATTAGTGGATAAGTTTAAAGCAGCCATGAATACCTCAGGAAAATATAGCCGTTGTAAGAGCGTGCTCAATCGGTTGAGCACATTGTCGCCATTGTGTTATACGTAAAGCTTGTGACCACGAATCTTCCTGCCGTGGTTTTCGTTCAGACCGCCAACCCTGTAAGCTTACGATGTCCTATCGTGTGACGAGGAGGATGCACACTCACATACACCGACTTTCCATGAAATTTAGCCTGGCTTCGTATAGTTTGGAGGGGGGAGCTATTCTATGGCTGTCATGGTCATAATGAATTTCAAATGATCTATGGCTTTTGTAGAGAATTTGCGAGTATTTTCCAAGTATTTTAGGAAAGAAATTGTGCAACTTGATTGCAAGTCGACATTCACCTCCATTCGCTTGCATTCCCAGCTAAGATACGGAGATACCCATGTTGTATCCCTCTTTTTCGTTGGAGTTCAGCTGATTGAGGTACAGCAGCAGCCGTAGAATCTCAAAATTTTCGTGGGATTTGGGGCATTTTCGCATAACTTCTCTGAGACTGAGTAGTTTGAAAAAAGGAAAGCACTTTCAGACTCAAAGCAATGCTCTCCGCGTGCCTGCACCCAATTACCTTGATTTAGAGCTGTATTTTAACAAATCCGTTGATTATGATCTCGCCTACTAATTAGGATCAAGCACAGAAAATTCCAACATTTTTTGGCTTCATCTTTGAGAAAGAGAGCCTCTAGGAGTACTTTCATTGTGACCACTGAATTCACGATGCGACTTCGAAAGCCTACATTTTCCTCGAATATCACATTTACCCGAACAAAGGGGTGGATTTTCCACCTGCCAGAGCGGGTCCTGAGAGCTCAGGCTATCCTGTCGGCATGCTAAGGACCAAATTATTGATGGGCGTGGAATAAATGCTCAACACAGTTGAAAGATAACGCCAAAAGCTTGCTGAGAAGTGAACGAAGTGACAAGAAACGGCCGAACGGTGCTGAAGTAACTCAGCACCTAATCTGTTCTGTGGAGACGTTCTTCACCACCTCACTTAACCGTCAAAGAGGGCGCGACCAGGCGTTCATATGAGGGATGAGCGGATACGGTATTCTTCATTACCAGGATAACGGTGCGGATAACGGTACGGATAACGGATGGGCTAAAAATGACCGGATAACGGATACCGGATAACGGACAACGGATAAACATCTTTTTAGTTGCCATCACCGTAGCGAAACGTGATTATGACGAAAATTTCGTGAAAAAAGTTAGTACAAGAGGTTTTACCCCTCACAATATGTAATAGCTGCTCCTTTCAAAACCGAAACTTTACCAAGAAATCGTCTTTAGAGGGATTTTTTTTTGGCGAATATCATCTTTAGAGACAACATGAAGAAAAAATAATTCTTCGATAATGTTCAGAGAAAGGCCGCTTCTCGGCGCTCTGTCTAGGGTCGGTGCGCCTTTTCACCCTTGGGCCAGCTCAACTTGGTAAAAAATCCCGAACCAGTGTCCCGAACCCGTGCACAATTTTTCTTTTCGGCCAGCTAAACTCAAAATCAGTGTGATGCAGCCTTTGCCGCACTCAGCGAATGGCAGTGATTTTTTGCGATTTTCTTTTACCAATTTTTTTGGTAAATGTTTCCAGTCGGAATATTTGGACTCACACGTGACTCACACTCATCGTCTAACCATTGGACTTGATGAATTAAAAGACACTGATGTCGAAGAATCGAAACTCATAGAAACTGTTCAGAGAAAAAACTTTAGCGCCTATGATAGAGCTGCAGAAAATGTTCTGTGGATGACTTCTCGTCCCACCGCCCCTGCAGAACATCACGTGCAGTTGAATCTGCCCACTTCTGCCTTATCCGCACAGTTATCTGGTGCCAAATGCCCGGAGAACGGGGCGAATATCGGGTAAGCAAAAACACCCCGGATAACGGCTAAACGGACAACTGGATACGGATAATCCGCTCATCCCTGGTTCATACCCGGCAACGATCTGCGTATATCAAAAAGGTTGGTTCGTGAGTGGATCACGCGAACTTCTAAAAGGTGATCGCGTAACATAGTGGATAGAGCGGTTGTTCGCCGTTCTGCTGATCAGGGGTTCGGATCCCGCCCTATTCCCCGCTTTTAAAAATACTATGCCGCCAACCCGTACAATCGCTGCACTTATCCAACAAACACCGGCTCAGGAAGTAGTCCGGATGGGCTCAGTGGTTAGAGCAGCGGATTGCAACCCGTCCCTATCGCTGGTTCCACTCCGGCGGAGATTCAAAGTTAAGCGCAGTCTGCTCTGCAGTTTCTGCGATGCAGTGTTTTATTAGGTGTTTTAAGGACCATATGAAATGTCACACGTATGTGTGCTACATATGTAGGTTGTGTTGTGATATTCTGAAGTGGAAGCGCTCGTTGTAACTTTTCGCTTTGCTCTATTCCTAGTCGGGTCGCTGTTCCAAAAATGGAAACGGGAAACCTCGGCTCAGTTATCTTCATGATTCACAAGC
This sequence comes from Ancylostoma ceylanicum, assembly GCA_000688135.1. Taxonomy (NCBI): domain Eukaryota; kingdom Metazoa; phylum Nematoda; class Chromadorea; order Rhabditida; family Ancylostomatidae; genus Ancylostoma; species Ancylostoma ceylanicum. The sequence goes on from JARK01001345.1 coordinate 67,208, forward strand.
AAAAAATGAAAGCCATTGGAACTCTCCTCTACACTGCCTCTGTATTTATAGACAATTTTTTCATTTCCTACAATCTTTTTCCGTTAAGTGGAGTAGTGTTCCCATTTTTTCCATTATATCGCACTACTATATGGAGCACCTTTCTTACATTCTGGTAGTCTTCGGAACTTCTGTTAGTTAGCCAAAAAATAGCCGAATTTGGAGATTTGGACCTGTACTTTCTCAGCTGCAAATGTAATTACACTTCCATGGAATTCTTCGATTTGCACTCTTCGACCTTCCTGTTGGTGGTTGTGTACTGCAATTTGCTCATTTTCACGCTACTGCATGCGAAGGATTCTCCAAATGCGCCTGTTAACCTGGAAAACCTGCGAATTTCCGATTTGAGGTTCCTAGCGATTACTTCATTGTGCCACTCATTTCTATACCCTAGCAATCAAATTTCCTTGACTTTTCAGCTGCTAAAGGTGACAGCTGATTTTTATATCTGCCTTCGGCTATATAAAAAAATTTTAAAAATCTCTAAATCAGCTTCTACATCACACTCAAGTTCACCCCTTAGTTGTCGCCTATCAAGATGTTTATCCACCCATGAAGTTGCCTATATCCAGCAGCCCATGGGTGTAAGGTTACCAGTCTTATCAATGATGCACCACGGCCAGGACCGCATCATCTCTATATATAAAGTAGAAAGTCTGTGCGTGTGTATGTATGTATGTATGTATGTATGTATGTATGTATGTATGTATGTATGTATGTATGTAATTAATAGAAATCGCGGAGAGTTAACCGATCGGGACCAAACTTTGCACACATATACATCTCGGGCCGGCGGAGGTTTTAGGCTACTTTAGATTATCGATCGGTTTATCGATTTATCGATTTTATTGATTTTTCGCTATTTTCGCCCAAGGGCCGGTGAGGACGTGTCTACTGGGGTTATCCAATACGCTGAACACGAATATGACAACCGTTTTGCACCAAGTATTGATTTATCGATTTTATTGATTTTTCACTATTTTCGCTCAAGGGCCGGTGAGGACATGTCTACTGGGGTTATCCAATACGCTGAGCACGAATATGACAACCGTTTTGCACCAAGTATTGATTTATCGATTTTATTGATTTTTAGCCATTTTTGCCCACGGGTCGGTGAGGGCATGTCTACTGGGGTTATCCAATACGCTGAACACGAATGTGACAACCGTTTTGCACCAAGTATTGATTTATCGATTTTATTGATTTTTGGCCATTTTTGGCCACGGGTCGGTGAGGGCATGTCTACTGGGGTTATCCAATACGCTGAACACGAATATGACCACCGTTTGTACCAAGTATTGATTCATCGATTTCATTGATTTTTGCCCATGGGTCGGTGAGGACATGTCCACGGGGGGTTCTCTAATAAGCTGAATATGAATATTTCAACCACATTCCACGAGAGAGTTATCGAAAAAAAAGATAGAGTTATCGATTTTGTCGATTTTTCTGCCTCTACTTGGTGATAGGTGTAAACCCGCCCACTGGGGTTCTCCAGTACGCTGAACGTACGTTAATATGGCGAGGATTTTAGGGTTAATTACCTACAAAACAACTTTTCTTACTTTCTGACAGAGGTGAATTTCTGGGCTGATCATGAAAATGATCAGCACTATGCAAGGATCGTTGGGTTTAAGATTTGTCGTCGTCAGCGTTAAACTGCCGGGAGGAATGAAACACCCGAGCGAAGCCGGGCATACCGTCTAGTTAAAATTAATTAGGGGAAACGTGTTAACACCCATGAATTTACCAATCTTTAACAAAGGCATCAAAACGCTTACTCTTGGTAATCTTTATGATGCGTCCAGGTCTAGGACACACGTCTATTACGTAGGAGACTGCAGTGGTCTGGATGCGTTCGTATATGCGGCAGATCAAGGATAACGAATGTGATATCATCTGTGGATGCGCAGACAGCGAGAGTCAGAAAAGGCAGGCGGTGAGCGCATGTCTATAACACCGAACAATGCTCCTAGCGTCTACCACTGCTAAGTATGTCTAGCAGCTGTTGCTTTGCGTCAGTAGTGGCAAGAAATCCCTCTCAAATTTCACCTCCTGTCATTTAGGCATGTAAAGCAGATCTTCTATTCCCGTTCATCCTTTGTAGCTGGTGTAACATCTTCCAAATGTGTAATCGTTGTCAATGTATTACTTATGTATTCCCGCTTCCTTCAATGTTGTTGAGAGGTTTCCGCAAAAATATTACTTCTATCCAAGTTTCTCGCCTGCATGAATGCCTCAAAAGAGGCTGCGCTTGTCGAGGCCCAATTTTCCAAGTAGAGCCAGCACATGCATAACACGCACTGCAACTGTGAGGTGCGGGAGAGTGGAATTATTCTAAGTATCCATCGTGTCCTAAAGACCTAGTACCACAGAGCAATTATGAGAGACCGCTACTAGCGCACCCTTGGACTACTATTCGAGAACTTCATGTAATTGCTTTTAAACAATAGGCCTTTGTTGGTCGCGCTGCCATGCGCTCAGTGACGATTCCGAGAGAAAATGCGTTTTCTCTCTTTCAGCAGACGGCTGCTGTGGCTCCCACATCTAGAAAATTAGGTACTGTCTAAACTGTTCTTTCGTTTTAGCGTAAGACTGATCAAATTTGTGACCGTGAGGTAAATGAAAGTCAAAACACACAGCGAGTTACAAATGAAATTTGCATATGGAATCGTCCGAATCCAAAAATCACATCTTCCACTGATTTTGATCAGCATTCTTCGTAAAATTTAGGAGCTTTGGAACCACATTAAAATCTCGGGTGTCCGCTAAAATTCCATTCAGATTCCTGAACTGTTACCGTAAAACCTCAATCAGAGGTGTGGGCGCTCTAGTGACAGCTTCTAAGTTATCTCACGAAGAACAAAGTAGTGCTGCCATCCTTTCATTGAGCAGTAGCACTAGTGGTTCAAGTCCTATCGCGGAGGAGTACCGAATGCAGATTCGGAGCACTCTTATCTCTCAGTCAGCACGCATGGATAAACGAATCCTTAGCCTATTCACTTAGTCTTTGATAGGCACTAAAACGGCCATCAAACGGCAGCGGAAAGTGCTAGTTGTTCCACGGGCAAAACACCGACCGCAGTTTATGCATCTGAAATATGGTGGTAAATCGTCGCGGCAACAAACGCTTTCGTTGATGAAGTGCTTTGTCCGCATGTCTCGGGAACGTTTGGCTGCCCAGACACCCAGATATCGCTCTCTTATTCAAAACTCAGTGAATATCAATTTGTTTTGTGTTTTTGACACCGTAGCCTTAGTGCGATTCAACTTCGTAGCTCTTTGGGTCATTTTTTGTCGTTGTTTTTCTGTGCCAGTTGTTCTGTGATAACAAGCGTTAACCCAAAACCGCCGTCGTTGAGGTAATTGAGGTAAGCTTCTTTGGGAATCCATTTCCTTCCTGAATGAGATCTTCCTATTTCTTCATTTTACATATACTTCTTCATTGCGAGAGTGCCTTTGTACTCTTTAGGGAAATTGTGCGTTTGGAGAGGGGCGGAATGGTGGAAGGAATCCACCCAAATAACCCAGAAATTCATTTTCCTGGACGAATGTGTTATTAATTTGCGTAGTGTAAAGGCTTGCGAGGAAGTTTTAAGGCAGATTACTCCATCCTTGCATTTCTTCTGTAGTGTCACCACGCAGCTCTCTCTAATTGTACTATTAGATCCACTGAAGAAGTGAGCTCTGCCTTTTATTCAGCGCAAAATTCATTTCTTCTACGCGCATTTGATTTTAGGAGCACTTCCTCCGAGTTTTTCCCTTGAAGGGTGATTTTGCGCTTTTTCAAAAATCCACGCACTAATTTCTAGCGTTCTGTTGTAAAAGAGGCATTTCTGCGTTCACTGCGGACAAAGTGCTTGAACTGACGAGCACATTTCGTAGCACGTTCCCGGTTCCTTGTTTTGCTGTTGTTGACAGAGAACACGACAAAGCAGAGGTGTCGCATCGAAACTTGTCGTTTCGGCGTTCTTTCCGATTTCGACGACCGCCTGTTCCACTCTTTTATGAATAGAGCCATTATTCTTACTCGCACCCACGACATCTACACAATGAGCCGCAGTCAGCCGGCCGAACATTGTGTCAATTGGTGGTGCTGTTTCCCCTTCCAGGACCCACCCACTTTCCCGTTGCTCGATGGCCAACCAGCGTTTTGCTCTCCGGTTAGCTAGAGCTGATCGCCATACGTAGTTTTTTATGAAATTGTTTGCGAACTCCCTTCCTATGGTGATTTCCATGCGTTGCCTTTCTACTAGAAGGTTGTATCTATGAGCTCATCTACACCGGGAGGGTGCCTGCCCGCTGTCTATCAACGTTTTTGCCCGACTCTCATCCGTAAATTGGCCATAGATGAGGCCGATAGCCCGAGCGCACGCGACCTTCTTTTGGATTCGAGCAAGATATGCCCGTTTTACAAGCTGCAGCCCCTCATGCAGCGTTATTTCTTCAAGGATAACATGTTCCAGCAAGAGAACCTTCCGTGGAATTCCCTAGGGAAATACGATAGTCGATGTTTTTTGATGCGTATCTCATTTCATTCATCATAGCTGTTGCCAATGGTGTTGTTATCATCTCATTTGGGCAGAGAATCTGATGAGTAAATGTCTAGAGGACCGTGAGAGTTCTGAAGTTTTTCACAAATGGGATTCTTGCTTCGTTCTTTGTTCGTTGTTGTATCTGGAGGCATGATGCTATTTCTTCTTGCGCTTTTTTTTCAGAGTACAGAGCAATGGATAATCGAAATATCATGTTTGGATTTTCATTCATTGTAAAAGTAGGCAACACTCTCCAACAGATTCCTACCTTTTTTTGTTTTTTTTTAAATCGTGGAATTTACTCTTGTGCGCATCGCCCTCGGCGCATTTTATCACCCACATTAATTCAAAACAACCGTTAGCAATGGCTAATCACGCGAGTTTCCACGAGAACCATCGGGAAGATGCCGGGATATGAGTAGCATACGCTGCATCTCCGCGTATGGCATCGATAGGGCAACTTGTTGCAAGAGATGAATTTTGTCCGTATTCATGTATATACACATAGATTCACTGTGCATTGTTGGTCGCAGATGGGGTGGGTAGAAGAGGGTGGGAGGAGGGGGAAGGAAGGGAAATGTAAGAAAAGTTCCCTAAAAAAGAGGATCCGGACGGCCAAATTCTCCTGCTGCTGTTAAAAATTGCTTCTCAGTTGAAATAGAGAAAAGTAAGTATTCCAAAAATGAGCAGGACTACTTTTTCATGGTAGTTGATGTATTTACAAACAAATTGAAGGGCGGCTTAGAAGCGAGTCTTTTCGGTTTCTTTACGCAACCTATCAGCGCTGCCCACCTAAGGATTTCCCTGCAAGAAGGTATTATTTCAGAAAAAAAAGGATGTCCCGCGTGAACATTTTTGAATAAACATATTGATGTAGCGATAAGACTAGGGATAAATCTACAGTGAAATCCAAACGGCCGTAGATAAGGAGCGAGACCGCGGCGTTCATGGGCAGAGATGCAGGGGCTCTCCATGCTGGCTCTGGTTGTCTACTGACGATGTGGCACTCGAGTTCTCTGCTGGTGGCAAGCAAACAACCGGAGTCAGCATGCAGTACCCCTGCGTCTCCGCTCAAGAACACCGCGCCGCGGTCCGCCCCTTGTCTATGGTCGTTTGAAATTCACTGTATGAAATCTGGAGAGTAATCTCACCAGGTAGGGATGGGGGTACATTCATTGGAAAAAATTGCCCCAAATATAACAATCAATTTATGAGTCAACTCATAAACTTAAACTAACCTGACTCGAGTGACAGGAGAGAGAGAGACTGGGCGGGGCGAGTACTACAACAACCGAGCGCAACTAGGTGAAGCAATACCAATAACCATCCGGTTACCACCGGGGCGAACAGCAGAACCACCTCAAACTTGGGTAATTAAACTCATTATTGCAAACGGACAACTACATATATGTATAGAAAGGGCCACCCCCC
>JARK01001345.1:73564-84065 GCA_000688135.1 Ancylostoma ceylanicum
GGGGGGGGGGGGGTGATGTTGGAGAGCGGGTGAAGACGTAACGCATAAAGAGACACAGAGAAGATACAACCAACTCTATGTAGAAAATGAGAACCTGACGAGCGAGCTCATACATCTCAGATTCTTTCTGTGTTTGCATTTCTTTGCCACCCACATTTACATACTTACGTAACTTAACACCGTAAGGGCACTCATTCTGCTCTCTAATCATTCACTCGGCAGTACCCAAACAGGAAATTGCAGTATGGCTCATTGAAAGGCCTCACTTTGATTCCTCGACCGCTATCCCTGTTTCCAGCACTTAATCATGACTGCCTCCACTCTTGTTCTCCGGGCCTAATCGTAAACAATTATCCATTTAATGGCCATATGAGCGAGCATTTCCCTTCTAAGCTCACGGCTCTATCTCTCCGCTTCTGCACTTTCAAGAACTTTGAACAAGGACTACGTTTGTTCGGAATGTCCATTACATCAATTGCCCTTTGCAGATGTCCATTGAACTGAAGAAGTCTACCAACTCCGAGAAGGCTCGCCTCATCGCTGGACATGCAACGCACAGAGCCGGGCAGGAGCCAATGATAGGTTTGGTTCCACCTATTCGTAGGGTTTCTGGTGGTGAATTTGGAAAGTAGTTTACAATTCCTTGCTAGACCTAAATGCTCATTTTATCGTCGAAAGTCGTCGAAAGCATGCGAAAATTGTATCTTTAAAAAAGTGAAAAATACACGACAGTTTCCGTTGGATTCAGAGCTTATGAAGGATGTATGTCAGCAACACTCTCACCTTATAGTATACAGTGGACATCTTTAGTTAACTATGTAGTAGCCAATAAAACACCATGTAATCATAGACGAGTGAGCGTCAATGGATGCGCATTTGAAGCACGCGATGCGGCTGCGCTGCGCGTAATGAACTCGCCACCCTAATGACAAACCAGAGTCTCCTTTAGAATTTTGCATCCTTTTTGATGGCAAGTATCAAGAAAACTAACTAACTATCACGAAGACCCTGTGGTCGGCTAACACGGCGACAATTCCAAAGCAAGTCGCGCGGTCGCACCGCGTGCTCCCCTAACTCGCGTGAAACGAAATTCCATCGGCATGTGTGCTACTGTTAGGCGAGTATAGCCACTTTCCCAGTATTATTTTTCAGCCCTATGGATTTAGATCCGTTACAGAAACTGACCGCGAAGTCAGTGACGTGAAAGCTGTCGTATTACAAGGAAAATAATCCTGTCGGAAATAAATTTCAATGATCTGTTCTGGATATTTCAAAAAGTATCCCCATGTTACCGTTCTTTGGGTTTCCGCTCGTTGACAAAGCTAGGCCAGCTATGAAACAACGAGCCAGCCACAAAAGCACTAACTTTCACAGGATCATGGATGAAAAATAGAAGGTAACTCTCAACTCTGTGAGAAATCCGCCCGTAGATTCCAGTAGGAATGGAGGCGAACGCTGGAGCTGTGATTTGAAGAACAGAAAATTTCATGGTATTTACTCCATTTTTTACCGCTCAAATCCCTGTTTTGAACAGGGACTCACTGAGAGAAGAACTCTTGTTGATTTTCTCCTCCACCCTAATGAGCAGCCTCTGGGGAGAAGTTGGTGCGAGCAAGTGGTAGGGAAAGGAGGGGAATGGATCTCAACCCTAATTCCTTCTATCCTTCTATTCGGTTGAGTTTTGGGGTTCCCAAGACAAAGTTATTGTCGATTGAGAGGGAACATTTCAGTTGAAGCTGTTCGATGAGATTTTATCTTGATGTCATATGGTTAGTCAGTAGCTTTACTTTCCTGTTTTGCCTTTCAGATTACCTTAAGTGCATTTCAACTTTTATGATTGGAATCCAGCATACTTGGTTTTGAACATGTGAAAGAATTTTCCATTGTTTTATATCGTTGTCATAACGACGTCGTTGACAGCGTCTTCCTACTTCGAATAGTTGACGTTTTCGCCCAGTCTCCATGAAGTTTTGCTGCTTAGGACTCCTTCCTTTGCAGTGCTTCCCATGATTGTTCCCAAGTTCTAACAGTGAACAATTGCTTGGTGAGTAATTTGTTGAGATTTAAAGCTCTAACATTCTCTTTTCTGAATTGGGTGCTTCAGCAGCTATTAATTATTTAAAAAAGTCAAAGGGCTTCTCATTGTACATCACTTTTCAACGTCACGTTCACCACAGAGGAAAAACTAGAATATTTTTTAAAGCGCCATCTTCTCCACTTTATTTTGCTCAGGAACATGAAACAAATTATTGTGTTGTTATACGCTTCCTTATATGTGAGTTTCTAATCACCTAATGGTTTCCTAATGCGGGGAGGGGCTGTACTATGTACAGTGGGCGTCAATGGCGGTGACCCGTCTGCGGCCTCGAAAGGCACGCTGCGCGACCGCGCCGCTCAAGGTAGAATCGTCGCCGTGGTGGCGAATCTGGGTTTTCTTGATAGTTGTTCATCGCATTTGATGATAATCAATAAGAAAACCAAGTGACTATCAAGAAAACCCCATAATTTGATGTTCCGGAGAGGGTTCCTGCTCGAGCGGCGCGGTCGCGCCGCGTACCTTTCGAGGCCGCAGACGGGTCACCGCCACTGACGCCCACTGTATGTACTGATTTCCCAGAATGAGGCTATTTTTAAAGAGCTTACGTCAATGCCCTGAACGTCGCACCATCATCGCTCATTCCATAAATGTTCGCTAGCTGCTGAGAGGCGAAGAAAACCTCCCGAGTCATCCATTACAATCTCCGGCGAACGCCAACAAACACACGCTTCCCACGTCTTCGTACGCACTTCCCGATCCGCTGTCAGACTGACGACCGACAGCGGCCGTCGTTGGCACCCAAGCCGCTCGTCGATTGCTTTACTGCACCACTCAGTTGAGCCTCAGAGCTGTGTTGTTCTCAGTAACCCAGCGTTTATCCAACGATTACTTCAAGTCGATTTTTAGTAGGGGAACTGGGTGCATTGCCTGACGCAAACTCTCAACAATCTTCCAATCCCTGACATGGATTTTTTCCCTGGATTTTGCACAGAAATACATCGGTTTCGCAATAAATGCATTAGTAGACTGGTATGTTTGCAGTAACAAATCTGCACATAAACGCTCCAATTATCTGCTGCCAGGGGTAGGTCGATTTGCGTTTTGCAACACTCTAGCAAAGGCAAAGTTTTGATCCATTCATATCCTACAAATCTCTCCTTATCTGTTTGAATTTAACCTCCCTTTTTTGGCAATATTCAAAGATTTACTTATTGGAAATCTCAGTGAGGCTTCAAATATCAAATATGACTTATAGTTCGAACATTCCTCAGTGAACGGAGCGATTAGCGACAAGTTCCGATCAGAGCCGTACAATCACACAATACTCTTTTCTCCCTTTCTGTTTATTTCTTCTTTCTTCTTCCTGTTTTCTGTGTCTTTCTGTTTCATGCCATAATGAAATTTGATGCATACCATAGTTTAACTGCTCCTCGGTCTTCCATTTTTAGAGGATTTTACTAGTACAAAGTTCCTACCATGCACTGTATGCACTAGTCAAATCTTCTTTATCCACCCACAGGTAACGACTAGCGATTGGCATTGTAAAAAATTGAAGGAAAAAAATAAAAACAGGCCTATCATTGATTCACCTCCATCTGGATGCGAGTACGTAGACCAGGAGCAGAATGGATACTGGTATCCTCCACATTCCAGTAGATAATAAAGGAGTATAATCGATAAATGAGCAGCAAATAAAGAAAACTCTACATAAGGGCCGCGGCAAATATATGAAAGCCACTTTACTTGTTCCAGAAGTGTCCATTCCTCCGCAAAAGTCCCACCATCACATCACTTAAATATGCGTTGCTGCAGTTCCTCGGTCAGAACTCCTCATGTATGTAGTCCTAATGGCAATCGCTCTGGAACAAAACATCCTTGTGGGCGTTGGATGACAAATTACGGCGTCCTAGGCGTTTTGTTTGTTCTCCTTTTCGATTTCGGGCGCAAAAGGACATTTTATGTTGGCCAGTTCTCGGAATTCCTAGAAAACTCTGATTTTCAGCTATCGCTCTCTCTGACATGGAATATGTGATGAGAACGGCAAGGTCAGCACGTTGTTCGACAAGGTAAGCGGTTTTGAACTGCTCTTTACTTACTGTCGATAGTATGTCTGAAAAGTGCTAAAAATTAGCTTACAATTAATGCTATATAAAATGTATTACTCCTTTCCAATGTGATTTGCAGGGAACGAGAGCCTGGTTGCACATGCTGTTGTCACCTGAAGTCGGCTGTGACTGTTTCTCCTCGTACTGCTCATTTCAGCGCTGAAGGAGGCCTTAGCATGCACAATATTATGAATATGAGTAAAAGTGAGTTCAACCTCATTCTCCGCTTGGTTTTGTGTTCCGCGAGCGTGAGCGTTCCGTTTTCAGTTGTTTTGAAAATTATAGGCAAAACCTCCTCAAGGTTTCATATACACCTTTGCTGCTCTCGTTGACCTTCTCCGTAAATATTATATGGTGGGCGTCAGTGGCGGTTACCCATCCACGGCCTCGAAAAGAACGCTGCGCAACCACGCCGCACGTGCCGGAATCGTTGTCGTCAGCCATCGGAGTGCTATTTCTAAACGTTTTTCTTCCCAATTTGATGATCTTTTCACTTTTTCATTTTTCGTAACGATAAATAGGATAATGGCAGCCAACGACGGTCCTGGCGCGCGCGGCGCGGTTGCGTGGCGTGCTTGTCAAGGCCGTGAGTGGGTCACCGCCGTCGACGCTCACTGTACATGTGGTCATCCATTTCCTCTTTTCAGCTCGATTGGCCATAAAAATCACCTGCTCAGATAACACTCTTTATCGAGTTACGCCAGTTTACGCAATTGTTGAGCCCGAGGAGGTGATAGTCTTGAATGTGAGTTCTCATTATTGACATGGAACGCATGAGACAGAGCGTTTCAGCTAATCTTGAATATCTATAGGGGATTTTTCAGATAGGTCGAATTGAAGGTGTGGCTAAAAAGGACCGCCTTGGAATTCTTATGATTGATTACAGCGGCACTGGTAACGCTAAGGACGCTTTCAAGGTGAGATTCCTGGAAACATTTCTGGATTTTCAGTTTTATTGTTCTTGTCAATTTTTTGGATAGTGCTACGAGTAGGTAAAAACAGCTATTTCCAGCGATCGGACTTGCGGCCAGTTACGATCAATATTCCCCTCATTGTTAAAGAAGCCTGATGTTAAGCATACTCACATGGATGATCTACCCTGCCTACGGTTTCCGAAGCACTGAAACTCCATATGGCTCCATTTTCTGTAATTATACTGTTGCTTTTTCGTTTTTATTACTTCGCCAATTAAAATTTTTTTCATACACATGCCTTCTCTACCATGTTGTTCGAGCGCTACCATTCTTACAGACAGTGGAGAATGGTGTTTTCTAAAGACCTGAGAAATAACAGGTTTATCTTTGGAAGAGGGAAATTTATCGCTAGAGTCAAGATCACCTCCCTCTACTGTCGTATATGACCCATTTTCTAGCAACAATGACAATCCGTTCAAGAAAAGAGTTATTAGAACATGTGTATAAATCAGACTTAAAAGTGTTAAACTGATTTAAAAGTTTTGTTTAGCGTGTGCAAAATCCAGCTATCCATCTTCTTTGTATTATTCAAGTGGATTGAGCACAGTTGAGAAACTACCAGCCAACTTCCCCACAATGCCCTGTTCATCTTGCAAGATATCTTATTCAATCTGCTCACCCTGGTTGCCTTTGTCAAGCTCGGCGACCCACCCATACAGCATTTCCAATATCTCATTTCCATCTGCGATCCATGAGAAGCAACGAGCAGCTGCCAGTCCATAGAAATTATCCTTCATAAACGCAGCATCGATGTTACGTGTTGCTCTTTTAAGCATCCAGATGCGAATTCATGTCGCAAAATTCCACGGATCACCCTAGTGCCCATGACATTGGTTTCATGTGAAGCCAAGCCAAAAACAGTGTTCACAGCAGACGTTTTAAGCTTCCAGCATTCATGAAATTCGGCGCAGGATAACATTTATACAATATATCCGCAAAGGAGAACTGCAGTCGCGGCCGTAGAATGTGAAAATTTTCGCCGAATCCGCATTGCTCGAGGGGTTTGCGGCAATTTCACATAGCCCTTTTGAAAGTGAATGACTTGAGAAAAGAATGCATCATGAGACTCCGGGCAATGCTCTTCACATGCTTGGACCCAATCCTCTTTGGTTTTGAACTGCTGTCACCAAATATCTAATAGCCTTAACCGCGCCTACTAATTGGGGTCGAGCGCCCGGCTACAACTTTGACCCGATCCAATTGGGCGCCATAACGACGATCAACTGCTCTTTCCACTAAGCTACACGCACACGCCTTAGCAATTCTCGCGATTCACCCACAAAAAAAAAACTTTTTTATCCACCTCAGAAATTTATGCAAAACGTTGCCGGATGCCTCCCTGGACTACCCGATGGAGATACTGGGGACGTCGAGCAGTGAACCTCGAACACTGCATCACAGAAAATGCATGGCAGAAACTGCTCTTAACTTTGGATCTCCAACGGAGTGGAACAAGCGACAGGGACGGATTGCGATCCGCAGCTCTAACTACTGAGCCATCCGGGCTACTTTTTCTGCAGGCGTTTGTTAGATAAGTGTAACGGTCGAGCGGGTGGGCGACATAGAATTTGCAAATGCGGATAACCGGGCGGGATTCGAACCCTTGCTCACTAGAACGACGAAAAGCCGCTCTAACCACTTGGCTACGCGAACACGTTTCAGCGGTTCGCGCGATCCACTCAAGAACCAAACATTTTGATTCATTGATTGATTTTGATTCATTCTGCGAAGATCGTTGCCGGGTGCTCGCGACCTCCTTGACGGTTCAGTGAAGTGGCTGGGAACGTCTCCACAGAACAGATTAGTTGCTGAGTTATTTCAGCACAGTTCGACTGTTTCTTGACATTTCTCTAACTCTTCAGCAAGCTTTTAACGTTATGGTTTAACTGTGTTGGGCAATATGTCACGTCCGTTAATAAATTGGTCATGCCGCTTGCATCGCCTGAGCTCACACGACTGTTTCGACAGGTGCAATAGAAATACTCCTAGATGCTCTTCCCCCTCTGAAGAAGTTATACGAGAATGTCTCAAACCCTGCAAATAACGCGAATCGGGCGAGAATTTTCAGATTTTACGGCTGCGACTGTAAGATATAGCCTACATACTAAAATTATTGATTTCAAAGACTCTTTCTAAGAAATTTCCGCCACACCTTTCGTGTCCGTCGCCAATAATGAGCCATAAGTTACGAGTATTAGATCGTATCTCTTAAGATACTTTGTAATCTCACATCCTACTCCAGACCGCTAGCCGGCACTGTTTGGTTTTCACTTCAGAGCTCGGATGCTATCGCATCTTTGAGCAACTGCACCAAACTAATGTCGCGACTATCAGCTTGCAAGGTTAGCCCATAGAGTGTTGAATGATATTTGAGTATTCTACCATTCTTATTTTTCTTATCCGATATCCGACTATTCGTGTGCGCATTGTTGAGCATCTCGAAAATTTGAATAATTCATATTCATTCTCATTCCATTCGTTTTACAACATGCTGAAACGAAGGTTTAACGCTGTAACTTATCTTCTATGTGGGTACGTAAAAAGCGTAAATGCATCACCTCACACCCATCCCCGCAGCTATAGCACAATTCCAAGTGACGAGCACTGGTGACAAACAACTATTCTAAGCACCTCTTAGACCCATTACCTCGGAGAAATATGTATGCATGAATTGTCCAGTGTTTCTCCCAAAAAAAGGATGTCATCAGTTCATGCGATTTGAGGTCCACAAATGTATGCTGGCGTCTCTGTCTTCTGTCGTGCTCCTCTTGCTCATTCCTCGGCTTTTTCTCAGGGAGGGAATTATGTACTTCGATGAAGAAACTTTCAGCGATTCAGCAGTACGAAAAATTAGGAACTTTTACTGGAGAGCAAGGTTGGTTGCATACCTAATTCATATCTATTTATTCACATGTAGAAATATGTATATCGAATATACCGTTGCTATCACTATGTTTTTTTTTTTTTTTTTGAAATAAGACACAAGCTTGCTTCAGTACCTCGTGGGATAAAATATTGGGTTGAAGGACATGTTTCGTCGTCCTTTCCTTATGAGCGTTATTTTCCCCACAAGTTTACTGAACTACACCCTTGACAAGCGGCATTATTTTCATGATTAGAAGAGACCACTAGTTATTTTATGAGCAACTCCCTGTGAGAAGACACGAATCGGAAAAAATTGGAGAATGGAAATTGGCGATTGCTCTTTCTGGGTAGCAAGAGCTTCTGAAATGAGAGAGAAGGTGTCACCATGCAGCAAAATTCTTCAAGAATGTAATGGGTGGTGAACCATTCGCCAGCAAAATTATCAAAACGTAAGGCAGGTTCTGGAAGTAAATTTCGGCCGATTTTGGCAGCGCAGAAAATGGGTTGTGGATATGGATGAGGGATTAATGGAACATTTCGTCCGCTACATACATACATACATACATGCAGGTAAGCTCCGCCCCTTGCCCCTACCAGCAGGTTTTTATGGATTATTTGGGGGGGGGGGGCAATCCGAGCGAATGTTGGGTCCTCTTTCAATTGTAGCATTTTCCCTACAGGGGCGGAAACGCTTTGAGTTGCATCAGCCGCCTTTAGACTAAAGCGAAGGTGTTTATTTTTACCAGCTAGTAGTTCTACTCCCAATGAAACTTGGGCAAAATCAAGTCATACTCTGAAAACATGTATAAGAGGAAGAAAAACGCTCTTGAATGACGATAAACATTAGGCTTCACAAGAAAAGCAAGGGAATATAAACAAAATTCCAAGAAAAAACGAGGGAAGCTGTTTGACCGACCTAATAGATCAGTGAGGAATGGTCAATTAATCTTTTGCCTCCACAATTCACGAAATCCCACTTAATTTTCCAATGAATTGTATAAACCAGTAAGTGGCATAGATGAAGGAAACCCATACCTCTGGTCACGAATAGCATTACTTGCAATAATCACTTGTTTACTGTCTCTTCTAAAATTTTGCTATCTCATGTGGAAAAAGCAGAATGAAAGAGTGGACATTTTCATGAAACAATCATATTTCCAGAGAAGAGTCTGAAACGGTGAATGCGTCGAAGAAGTGGATCGTGTTGACGACTTCAAGTCATTCTGAACAAGAAGTTTCGGTAACCAAGCACCTTGTGAATAAGCCGGAAAAAAACTAGTTGATTGTGCGACTACATGGAATTGTATAGCAGTTATTTATTCATTTGAAAAAAAAATTCACTGAAATTCTCTTGTTGGCTTAGTTTGTCGGCACTAACAGAAGAGTAATTTGACTATTCGACTGAATCCAAGATTTACGTTTTCTTCCTAGAACTAATATAAGGTGGAAAAGCGTTCACATATGTCCGAAGGCTTGGCTTGAACACCTCCATTAAGGAATAAGGGACTATATATTAGTTGAAAATGCACTACAGAGAATAAGCAATGTGAAAAACTTTATTTTCCAGAGGATCACCTCTATCAAGGGTTGGAGTGTGGTGATAGTCTGCAACGAAAACTGTCATGACCACATTAGGAGAGCAAATGTACATTATTTAAGTTATGAGGAGCAGATAAGACTAGGTAATCATCGCCTTGTTCACCTAATACGAATTGACTGGGGACGGTGGCTGTTTAAGCTCCGCGCTATTAAATTGAAACTCTCTCTCTCTCCCTCTCTCTCTCTCTCTCTCTCTCTCTCTCTCTCTCTCTCTCTCTCTCTAGGAGCTTTTTTCTTAAGAAAGTCTTCCTCTGAAAACTCTTCGTTCCTCACTTGGTCAATTAGAAAACATGCCAGCACCTAACTACTGGTTATAACAGACTTTATATGTATAAAAAGAAGTTACTCCTTCAGCAGTTTTCAACAGCCTGTATGGAACTAAAAATATTGGCTACTTATTTGCAATGAAGAACGGAGCCGAGTGGATTTACGACCTTGACGACGGGTTTATTCCGTTCGGTTAGTTTTAGAAATATGTGCTGTAAGTGGTACACCCCTGATTATAATGTATCACCCAATTTAGATGATCCATGCCGTTATTTCGACTGCAAAACGTACGTGAGTGGGCTACAATACAAAGTACAGCACGGTCGAACTGTCAGGTTATGAGGAGATAATTTTCGATAAGCGAAAAGTGTAATTGAAAGAGAAGGAGGAAGAGGGTAGACTCAT
This sequence comes from Ancylostoma ceylanicum, assembly GCA_000688135.1. Classification (NCBI taxonomy): domain Eukaryota; kingdom Metazoa; phylum Nematoda; class Chromadorea; order Rhabditida; family Ancylostomatidae; genus Ancylostoma; species Ancylostoma ceylanicum. Next base: position 83,818 of record JARK01001345.1, read on the forward strand.
CGACGTTGAAGGACATTGCCTCGCTAAATTATAAGCCATGAGAGTCTAAACGATTCCGGATACCAACTTAGCATCCACCAACATCGCCTGCCAGTGGCGGACGCAGGGGGGGGGGTATTTTCATCATTATTATTCAAATATTGATTATTTATTATTTATTATTAAAATTAATATTTTTATTAACTTTATTTCCCGTCTGGGTCCCCAAAACGGCGGAGACCCTAATTTTTTCCCACGCCCCCCCCCCC
>JARK01001345.1:84349-96296 GCA_000688135.1 Ancylostoma ceylanicum
TTTCTGCGTCCGCCACTGTCGCCTGCGGGGACTTGAACAGAAAGATAAGAACTAATGCGAATTGAAAAGTAACTAAAACAGAACAAGGGAGGTTTAGTAAACAGTACAAATATATAGTGCGTTCCGCCGGGGACGATAGTTGGGACGATGCCAGACAGGAAGAGTGCAGGGGAAAGTGCGCAGAGATTGGAGAGGGTGACGAGAGAAGCAGACAGTAGGCGCGAATACTCAACTATCGTCGCGTGTGGAACAGCCTTTATATGGGATTTTGAGCAAAACTGCCGGAAAACCCATCATCGAGCCCTAAATCGAAGAGCGTAGCCGAGGCGGGTTTCTGAAAAAAATTTCCGGGAGCGCACCGCTTTCTAAGGCGATTCATACTTCTCGTGGGTACTCCTAATCGTGGGCACCCTAACAGGGTCCGATAAGCAGTCCATCTGTGCCCTGTAATGGAGATAATTGTGTAGAAACGTTGCTGTACCACCTTGACCGCAGCCACATGCTCACCGAATGGTGGCTGGAGCAGGGTTTTCTACAGTTTTGCATGAAAAACTTATACTGTTGTGATCGGGAGCTCCTCCGGATCCTTTCCACATACGATTCCAGCAACAGGAGCATACGTAGCAAATGACTGGCACTGTGAGATATTAGTGTTCCAAAGCGGTTACGAGTGGATCCAGACTTCTAAAATAAACATCGAAACTTATCCAACTTTTAAAATCTACAAGATCGATTTAGTGAGGTGATGTTTGATCCCTTGCAATTCTATGGGATGTCTGATATGCGACCGAAAGGATTCCCACCAACAATCTGGCGTGTGAGTTCAAAGAACACCCATCATCTTTGCACACTTCATTTTTCAGTAGTACTTCAGGGGCAGAAAAACTGCAAAAGATGTCTGAGCTCTTGCCGGATTCTAAGGTCTTCTGCAGTGCAGCATGGAATCATCAACAGTCGTCCGGACGTAGATTCAGTTTATAAGTGAATCGCATCGTCTTTCAATGAGAGCGAACCGCTCTGAAACCGCACTATCCCTAGGATACTCCCGGAGAGTGCTCAATACAGCGCAAACCACATCTACGACTTCGCTCCACCTGTAACATTATCGGGAGGTTCGATGATTTAGTGAATTTGAGCTTGAATCTCTGGTTGCCAACGCGCCCGTTAAGAGGTCTACTCTCCATGGAGCAATTGCAACACGCTGTTTCACAAGAGGGCATTTTTCCTCCTATTTCTGCCCATGACAGAAAGGTGGGCTTCTCTGTCAAATATCGTAGTGTTGAAAAGAAGACGTACGATGCGCACTTTACCGTGTACTGGAATTTTATTTCCACGACAAATGTGCCATTCAGCGCTTTCATATTTGCAATATGTTTTAGCAATACGCAGAAGTTGAGAGCGAGAGTTATGAAGCCACCTGTGATTTTTGCCCAAAAGTGGACTGCTTACGCTAGAATACGGGAAGCAGGGGCTGGGTATCGAAGAACAGAAGTGGGGCGGAGCACGTTTCTCCAATTTGGTAATTCAAAGGATGGGCCAATCACACGAACATGGCGCGCCCCATTTTGCATCATTATGGCCTCCAACCATGATTGGAATCACATCTTCGTACAATCACGCTAAGGAACTGAATGGTTCGGATACGTTCACTGTCCCACGGCCAACGCAATCAATCACTAGTCATTACATAATAGCAAATAGAATTTTTTAAAACATTCTTTAGAATTTTTTAAAACATTTTTTTCCAATCAAGGCAAACATCTCTTTCTTACCAAGCCTTGCGTTCTGATAATTACATATTTTCTCTTAATTTCAGGCTTCATTTCAGAGACGGCATCATTTTGCGGTCATATTTTTCGCAAAAACTTCTGCATTTGCTCAAAGAGACCAGCGGCATTTATCCCACACCGAACATTGAAGTGCGTCGCGGAATCGTACAGAACCCCCTAAACAGTTTTGCAGCTGAACAGTGAGCATCCTCAGTGTGGACAGGAACATTCTTGCTTAGCTTATCTTTATCTTTCGACTGCCATGCTTACTCGTTTTGAGAAAATTTCCAGCCGATTCTCTATGAGAGCAAAGAAAATTCTGTCATTTTTGATGAACTGGAAGTGTGGACATGAGGACATTGCTCAGTGCCTGGTGACACTATCCGAACAATTTGTGTGAGTTATTTATGTATGCGACCTAAAAAAAATTCCATCTCAGCGTTTATTTTTGTTAGAGTTGTTAAAATTTAAACTGTATAAAAATTACTTTGTTATACTCTGTATATATGAGCAAATATCTGTTATATCAGAAAGGGAAATTTCTGGAGTCACAAGACCCATAATTCACTCTTGCAATGGGTGCAGAGCCTCCGCATGCTGAGGTAAGCCTGAAGCTTTTTTAGAAATAAAAATATCGTCGTTCATTGTCATTTTCACTCGAGATAACTATTTCGTTCTGCATAGTAAGCCTAACAAGTATATGAGGTTGAGCAGGCTGTGCTCGAACATTGATAGTTCCTCGGAGAAAACGTGACTACCAAAATAAAACCAAGCAAATCAATTGTCCGGGCTCACACGATGCAACACCCTTCGCTGCGGAGCGGCTAGTCTAGGGAGCCAGAAGGCGATAGACAGCCAGTGCCCGAATTCGTGAAAATTCCCGGGAGTTTTCTGGGCTACTAGCTCTTCCAGCATGGACGATTTTCTCGACCAGAATGTGACACATACTGCTACCTTTGGTACCACCTGTAATGCCTGGCTCAGACAAGTCGCTCCAGCACAGAAAACTGACTTCCGTCCTGGAAACTCCTCTGCTCCTGGGCTAGGATTCACGAACGCAAAAACAAGCGAAACCAGGTTAACGATCCAACTTTCGCATCCTGCGTCTCTAACGTTACGTAGTCTATGTATAGATTACCTATCAGTCTCGCCATCGTTGGTTTGCGTGGTTAACGTTTCCTGAATTCCAACCTTGGGTAAGTTCATGGGAAGGGGCCCAGAATGCAACGATTGCTGGATTTATTATGTCACGTTGGAGTTTCCTGTGCGCGTAATTGCTTTGAAAAATCGGTGAAAATCAATGAAATACAAACCGTATTGACTAACGCAAACCACAGGTACAAGTTTCCCAGTTCTACTGAGTTTGCACCAGGACTGGATTCAAACTTTGTACACAACTGTCGTCGTGTCCACCTTGACCTGAGCACTTCGTACACATCGGCAAGTTTTTCTTGGGATTTTAAATTTTATTCAATTATTAGGTCAATCACAATAAAATGAGAAGCAGTACATCAAGCGGGCCACAATATCTGAATATGCAACTATCCTATGATCACTGTCATCTTGTCAAAGGCACTCTATGTTAACCCAGTTAAGATGCCTGGGGGGGGGTGGGGGTGGAGGGAGAGATGAGAATGAGTTCTGCGTCGCTGCGCCACCCCAGAATCTAAAGGTAAGGTACATATTTCAGCCAAGGCAGTTAAAAATAAATATTCAGAAACTATAACAAATCAAGAATTTGAAAATAAGCCTGCGCGGAATCCTTACCTGTTTTACAAAATAAAAAATCGAGCAACCGCTCCCCCTCCCCCACCGCCCACCTTACCTACCTATGTATGCATGCACTAATGGCACCAAAGCATTTCTTGGCAAGTTGTGGACCTTTTAAGGCAAAAACAGCTAGATTTCAGTCAGAAAGTAATAGTAACACTCTACATTTGAACAGTTTCGCATCGTATTTATACAAATTTTTGGTTGCATCGGAGAAGGCATGCTTCGTTACTAACTTTTATTAGTTTTATCTTGCAGAAATACCAGTTAGCAGCACGTAAAATCAGGTACTTTGATGAGCTAGATACGTGGTGCAATGAGTCTCTTCCATCAGGTGAGTAGACATATTCGTGATGGTATATCTTCTTATGTCTAACTTACTGCTATAAACTAGTACTTGTCACTTTCCGGCTTTACAAACGACATTAGTATTAAAATTCATTGTCAGATAAACCTCTACGTTCCGTATCCGCAAGGAGACTAGCTGTCACCCACAGCAGCAGTGAGTCATTGGCAGGAAAACTGGGAACGGTGAGCGCTTAACTTTCTAGAAAGGAGGAGTCATGTGCTTGTTTTCCTTTTTTTTTCTTGTTACAATGTCTGTTCGTTGGCTGTTCCGAATTCTCTGCTGACGTTTCTTCGGGTTTTTACCCTCACTGCAAACCCGTAATTTTTCTCGGAAAATTTTCACTGGCCGACCTATCTACGTATGTATGCCTGGAAGAACAAGATCGACACCACGGAAAAACATAAGAAACGGAATCGTATATAAAAGTCCGTTAAAAAAAGTCGCGTAAATCCGTGCTCTTTCCGCTCCCTGGACGTGAAATGGACAAAGTTGTCATTTGCTCCTGAATACAATCAACAGTGTAGTGGATCCTAAGGTGGTGGTAGCTTAAGCAGTCGAGGAAGTAGAGCATGAAACTGCTTCATGCGATCATCAGGAAAGGAAAAAAGAAGGAAGATCTGAAATCTTCCCATGATTTACTTAACCTGAGAAAAGTAAGGGGAGTAATTCGACAGAAGATATCGCTTCTTATTCATTTCCATGGGCTCCATGAAAGATATTGAATCAACAGTGATATTGCTTGGCTATTCAGCGACGAAACATCTTCTCTGAATATGACTCGGATGCGTTTTCATCAGGGAGCGATAAACCGGCACTATTTTCCAAGGGAATTGCGGTGAGCGCCCTATGGACGTAGGAACCCTGGTCCCCTCGGCGTTCCCTGGAAGCCAACCATGGAGAAAATTTCTTATGCAAAACGCTGATAGAAGACCGGAACTACAGCATAGCCAATTAGAGTACAACTGATGATAATTTCCAAACACTCAGCGACACGTTATCTTTGCTTTTTATGTTTTAAAGGTATCCTCAAATATCCAGAAAGATAATGGGTGTTCATTACAGTTTTCGTTTGAAAACTACTTGTTTTTTAATAAAGGTCCTAGTTATCATCAACAATCACCCGTGGAGAACAGGGATCGGTCTATTACAACGTATTTATCAGCCGTATTTCGGGCTTACTATATTTTGTGGCACGTATGATAAGCGACTTTACGATGAAACTGGTAAGGATACTCTAGCCAGCTAGTAACGTTAGCGAGTTGTTCTCATTAAACGCTGCTAATTGTCGAAAATATATAGATGGAGTTTTCCTCATCCCCTCTTTCAAGGATATCCCCCCAAGATGGATCCATTCAATTTCATTGAAGTCGACCAAAACGAATTGAATCGAGGTTATTTCCTGTATTACTGTTTGGTGAAAGTTGCAGAGATGAGACTCAGAAATGTTAGAGGTATTTTCATGTGTAGTTTTGTTAAGAAAAGTGGTACCCTTAACTCTGAACGGCTATTGTTTTAGGGTACTTTGTAACTGCTGATGACTTGGTATTGAACCACTGGAATGTGCCCACAAGTTCCAATATCAGCTTGCACCCTTTTGGGGTGCTACCAATTTCAAATGTGACGCCCTGGTATCATCAACCAATTGGTAGGGCATAATGCTATCATAGATCTTGTCTATTCTATAATATCTAGTGGCTCGAAATGTCTTTAGTCCGTTTTTTGGCATTCTCGAGATTTTCGCACTCATCATTGGCCTGAGGAACTTTTTATTTGAAACTTCATCTAAGCAGAACTTGCTCTGACAGCACTTCTTTTTTCTTCTTCCACATCCACTCTGCCTCCCCACCAAAGTCTTGCGAACTATTTGGCAGATCAGTAAATAATGCCGAGAGAGACCACCAAACCTTGATCATTTCGAGAGAGACAGTGAAGACGCCCATCGTAAGACTTATGGCTTCAACGTTGCTTGTGTTGCTGCTTTTCTTGAGTTACCGTAGCAGATGCATCCGAACATCCTCGGGCTGTGAGCGACGTCCATTTTTCCATTTTATGTGTATTTTTCGGATAGAAAGTCCTATAGAAATCTCAGAAAGTTTGGAAGACACGAAAAAAGTTGCAGCGAACCTTTCCGGCAACCTAATACTTATCACTAGATAGTTTGAAAAAAAAGAAACATTTTTTATACATTTAACATACAAGAACCATTTCCACACCCATTTCAGGCTCAGCAGGCCTTGAACGAGTTGTGAAGCTATTCACGGACACCTATGCACAATATCCCGTGGTGCAGGAGATTTGGCGCAACTTCAACCAAGGGGTGAGGACTACAAAGCTTTTAGTGCAGTAGTACATAGGTAAATTGTGATTTATATATGCTGACTGTAGTTAAAATGAGTAATTCAAATTTGATGAAAAAGGTGCTGATTAAGCTTGGTTAATCGTTCCAATCAGTATTTAAATCTCATGCCACGTACAACCGCATATCGTAAGCCGAATGTACACTGCGTTCTGTGCAGATGGAAATTTCCTGCGACCTCCGAGGGTGGCTCGGAAGATCCGGGTCGAGTGCGGTTGCCACTCTTTTGTGATGAAAACGCAGCTGGAGATAAAACAATAATATACTGCAGGTGCTGAGGTACTCCAGCGCCTCGAATGCCATGGACTTCCTTCTTGCGAAACACAAGTTTGGGCCCAGCGATTTGTAAGCTTTATCCATTTTCTTTCCCTTGTGGTGATTCAAACTTGCGCTACTTTTGTAGCCCTTGATGCTTGAACAGCAAAAAAGAAAAGAAAATCTATTGTGTTCACTGTTTGTCTAAAAACTGTATCGGTGACTTCATTGAAACAACGAGCTTCTCCGAACGTCAACCCCCTTTACGGTTCACCTATGGCAATAGTTTCGCGTTTAGTTGGAAGCGTACGTGGTCCGCATGGCCTCTACTTGAAGATCGTACCTCTATCCCTAATCCTTAAAGAAAACAAGCTATATTCGCGTGTACTTGAGGATGTTCAACATACACATCTTACCCTAAGAAATTTTATTTGAATATGATCAATAAAATTGAGTTAAACTCTGGCTCAATGCAATACTTTCAGTTTTTATGTCCCATCCAGGCAAATTCAGTATTTCGCTGATCTCATGGAGATTTTCTTCGAGGCGGGACTGTACAAAGCGATAGCCGTGGCGAAATTTCTTGGCAGCGTCGAATACATCGCGTGAGTTAGCGAGGGGCTACTGAATCAACAAAAAAAAAGATAGCCCCAAAGGCACCGGTTTCTGATATTTTCGTTTGGAGAAAATTTCAGGAGCTCCTGATCACGATGGTATACGTTGGCTCGTGCAAAACTGTGGAAAAACCCATTTTCGAGCACCACTTTTGAGGAGTTTATGGGCGGAGCCAAGGCGTGACTACGGGTTTCCCATAATATGCACTCACTTACTAGTCCCACGTGGAGCGCGTTTTTCATGCTGCAGGGTGGTGGATGCTAGAGGACACTCACTAGGAGTTCGAATTTCCATAGAAAAAAAAACACAATTCAGACAACATTATCTAGATACCTTTTCCTTCTGCTTTAGTCCCCCCCCCCCGCTCCATCCACAAGCTCCCCAACAATTCGTGCTCAAAAACGAGTTTTTTTTTTGGCATTTTCGCACGGAATCACACATACCACTGTGATGGCTAGCTCCTGGAGCGACGACACCACTATGATACTTTCTTCAGACTGTCAAAGCCATCGATATTCATTCGAAATAGTGACCGCGTGCTGTGGGCCGAGCAGTATCAAACCAATACGATTTTCCTGCACCCAGTGAAGCCAACGCTGTTGCGCGATCCAGAGGAAAAGAAAAAGTAGGCCAGAAAAAGTATAGTGGGTAGTTTGCTCGGAAAATCGCTCGCTTCAAATGCTGCTAAGTGATTACGACCTCCAGAACCAGACTTTGTTGTTTATCAAATGAGCTTGCACATGACCACACTACAACGTCCTGTAATTGAATTTGTCTGATTTTCAGGTATTGTTCCATTATTCTGAAGTCATTCAAAGCAGTTTTGATAGAAAATTCGAAACTATGACTACGCCACTGTTATTACGACGATAACGAAGCCAGCCACACCACAAAAGCTCAGTGAGAAGGCAGTCATCTTCCCCTTGTTCTGTCTATTTATTCAATCATGTCAATAATCCTATGTGAAGGAAATAAAACTGAACAGCATATTCAACTGTTTTTTGTTCTGCCTGCCTGGAGATGTTTTCAACTCCTAATGAATTTCTGTGTAGGACAGCATCCAGAATTGGCAGATTCATTTATAACCTTTCACTTTATTACTATTTGCTATCATTACCAAGCTGTTCCCAAATTGTTTGGATGGGAATACCAAGCCCTGAATTTTGAGAGTCACAACTGGCCCATGACCAGAGCAATTTTTTGGAGCAAACTAGCTGGGCAGTGGCCATTACTGAGTGTATGGAGTAGCCATGGTTTTCCCCTCACATGTTTTTTAAAGTACGTTTTCGTGGGAAATCGCAGGAACTGGTGGGAAGAACATTCCCTGCACCTCAAGACACGTCCAAGGAGTGGAACTCTCCCTGCTCTTCTTGAGTATCTGGAGGTTTCTGTAACGGGCGAACGGGAGACAGCTACCGATATAATCGAACTGCACACACTTCATTATTTTATGCAAACACTTGACACCTATAATACAACGGAAAATATTGAGCATATACGACTAGCTGATAGAAACACCTTTCAAGTTACTTGGAATTCCTGTTGCAAAACGGTTTCATGCGACTATGGCTCACTTGAATCCTGACCCGACGATTCGTTCTGAAATAGGCAAGCACCATACTTGATCATTCTCATACATTATTCGACTAGCTTTTCAACAACTTGAGTTTTGTTAGTTCTTTGGAAATGTACTATGATTAGCGCGATTGGCCATCCAACAGACTATGGAATATTGGGAGACCCAGGAAGCAAAAGTTGGTTTCCTAACCTGCCCTTGTTTGACAATTACGCCTTCATGAATCCTGGCCCTTTACCATCTACATACTTATGTCATCTTCAAGACTCCCTGTTTATGAGGGAAAACCAAAAATCGAATGCTTCAGGTGCGTAGTTCTTTTGCAATGGTACACCTAGGCCGACGTATCCCGGTCGCAAAAACTCTCACTTCTACTCTCCTGACATTCAGAACGGCCTATTTTTGCGTGCAGAAATTTCCCGAATTCCCGCGTCTGCGTCGCGTCGCCCACGCAGCGCGGTCCAGATCCGCGCGCGACCGCGTCACTTAACCTGTCCGGTCAATGCCCTCTTTTTTCCGAACGCTTTCACCACTGGCTGTCTAACCCACAAGTGGTTCATGAGAGTATGCTATCAGAAAAGCGATCTTCCCAACGCGCTTATCCTCTGAAATCTTGCATATACTTCCCAATGAATTTCAGCAATTTTGTCTCCACAAAAAAGCATCTGAAAGGTTCAAGTGATTTCAAGACAATTTGAGACAAGTGAGTGGAGTGTTTACCTGACAATCATGAAGGCTTGATGGGAGTATCGCCAGTGGCGATATGGTGGGGCCATCGCTACCGTGCATTGACCGCCTGTACTTAGCTCGCGCATTTTGGAACCAGACCTGAGAAAAATCCAGTGAGTATGCGTAACAACCAATTAACAGTTTGAATGAATGTCTGAAATTTGTGGATTGGCGGTTTTAAATCAGTCCATCACAGTTTGTTGGACCTGGGCCCAGCATTAAATGCGCGCATCAGGATATCCAATATTTTGAACTCGAACACTCGTCGATACGAGATTTTGTGAAAAATAAGGAGGCAATCGAAAGTCGGCGGGGCAGACGCTCATCGAAGGCCCAAGCCACATCCTAGACCCAAGCTACATCAGTACGTTATGAAGATATCACAATGCTGATTAATCATTTTTGCTTCACATAAAACCGTGCAACAGGTCGCACCGCACCACCTACGCGGCGCGGTAAACCGGCTGCGCGCTGTGGGTGTCAGGCGTTGCCGCTGTTGACGTTTTGATCATGCTTCTCACTGTTTTCCTTTGAGTCTTTGTTTTCATAAACAAGAAAACCATCTTCTAATGAAATCGAGATTTTTGGTTTGTCTTGTCGAGATTTTGTCGAGATTTTTGGAAGGTTTTGTCGAGATTTTTGGACGGAGAGAGTAACATTTTCTTAAATGAAGAGTACAAAGAGTTATTTGGAATTGAATCTTCGCCGATTTTGGTGAAAAACCAGAAATCCTCATATCATTGCAACCGCGTGTTTTGGGAGGAAAGCAAAAGCACAAAAAACAGTGGGAAACAAGGCTGAAACGCCGACCATACAGGCGGTTCTCTGTGAAGCAAAAATGATCGAGCGGCAATGCATGTAAATATCCGCAGTTAATGCCTGAACTACCTGCAAAACACGCTTGGTGAGCCCAGTCTTCTGCGCGAGTTGCTTGAGATCCTTCGCATCCGGATTATGATTCAAGTTGAAGTACTGCTTCATGGTGCGCAGCTGATGGTGCTTGAACGACGTGCGCATCCTCTTCGATCGACTGTGCGTTGGCTGCTCGTCTTCGGCATAGTCTCAACATTAATCATAAGTTTTTTGGAAATGATGAACTTTTGAAAGGTCACATGACAGGCTCAACACATCGGCCAGGTGCTCATTACGGATGATTTGCATATGGATTAACGCGGTTGGCTCGTTTGAAACTTGAGATTACGAGGTATCACTAGCGGGCACCTGGTGCTGGGTGCTGCCACGCCGTGAGAGCGATACGTCCTGCATTTTTGATCGCGCATACTTGATGCCATATTTGCAAGGCCTCAAGCTCAGAAGTATGTACTATATGGGAAGTCAAAATCCGAGCAGGGTTGCGGAAGAGACTATGCTGAATGAGTTGTAGTTGGTATGAAAACGAAGGCATCTCGAGTCTACACCTAAGGGTGGAGTTTAGACCTGAAGGCTGAAAGAATTTTTGGTTTGAAATGGATGAATATTTGCGTACAGGCAAGATTTAAATGCTCCAAATATCGCTTTCTAGTAACATCGCCGAATATCCCTCGGCAGGATGTATCTTATATACCTGGTGTCGTTTCACAATTCAGTCGTTGCTAATTTGCATGTCAGTACAAACACTATAAATTTACCTTTACCCTGGCAAATAACCAAGGAGCTGAGCTATTCAAACTTTGAATTTTTTGGGTAAAGTTGCGTAATACACAGTCAGATTAGCTTTCATGGACAAGCTTTTGGCTCTGAATGCGTGCAAAAAATTGGAGAAAAAGGATTGCTAGTTAACGCTTTACAAAACCCATTTTTCTTTCGCAAAACGTTGAAGATATGCGAATTGGTAGCATGTGAGAGCTGAAAAATTCTACTGTTGCTCCAAATTTCGCATCACCATAAATCTTGGCATGTCGTGAATGTAAGATCAATTTTTCCCCATTCTTCTCCCCAAAAATTTGCATAGGTGCTACATTTTTTCATTAGCATAACAAGTCGAATACAATTTCCACCTCATAAAATCAAAAGTTTCGAGAATAATTGGGTCAAAAGCCTCCTTAATCTGTGGTGAAGATCCAGGATCCGAAGAACGTTGCCGGTGCAGAAAGAATGAGCGGACACAAGATTTTGCAAAACCCGGATAACGGGCCGGATCAAGGATAGGCCAAAAACGACCGGATAACGGATGACGGCTAAGGGTTACTCCTACTTGACACCACTCACCAAGAAAACCCAGAAAATCTCAATAAGGTTTCTTCTATCTGGTCAAGAGCAAAAGGTTCAAGCTCTACACATACCCCCTTCTCGTACTCTATTTCAGGAATCCAAACTACTGATGACCCTAACGGGAAAACCGCTGGAATACCTGGCTCAGATTTTTGTACAGATGACTACATATCCAAGAAAATTAGATTGAATGCAACCATCTCTGTCCTATCCGCTGCTAAAGGCACGGATAACGGTGCCGATAACGGTTAAACGGATAGCCGGATGCGGCTAATCCCTGCCGTGCCCCCCCCCCCCCCCCCCCCCCCCCCCCCCCC
>JARK01001345.1:96465-111487 GCA_000688135.1 Ancylostoma ceylanicum
CCCCCGTCCTCACCCTCCAAGCTCCAGCATTCACCGATAGGCCTGCCGCTGCCCTTGTGTAACTCTCCATAACAATTAGAAGCGTTCGACGAGCGCTTGCAGGGAGCTGCCGCCGATCAATAGCGCTGGCTACGGTGGCAGCGCTAATGAGGCCGCACTGTTACGGTAGCTGAGCTCATGCGACATCTTGTCTCACATTTTTACCTACGGGGTATCAGACGCAGTCAGCATATTTACCTTCAGGCTCGTCGGAGTCGTCCTTGCGTTTGAGGCTGGGCTGTAGGGAGTTTGGCTCGTCGAGCTGAGGTATGTCGTAGTGAACTGTAACGAAAACATTCGGACAGAGTACAGGTCCTTGATAAACCCACTATAACTTAGAAGAGAGATCCGCAATTCCAATCAGTCGAGAAAAAAACTATGAAACATGTCATACTAGTAATATTTATATTCTCAACTACCCTTTCACCCTCAATCTTCACGGTTAAGTTTCCTTCTGGAAGTCCTACTTCTGAGTTAGCTAAAAGAATTAGAAGAAACACGAAGGGTTGGCCATTTGGCGTCAACGTGGCTGTTTTTACTTAGTCGAAAGGTGATAAAATTACTCTGTAGTGTTTTCGGTGACCTGCCATAACCTTGTGCACAAAAGGTGGGTACAATGGCGTCATTTGACCCTAAGCAACGAATAACTGATAGAGGTGATGCCCGAACTCACCTTGACAGAGTATTTCGAAGTGCCTCGTCATAGCAAAAATGTCGCCAACATTGGGTTGTATGCCACAAACCTGAAGAGAAATATTACTAGCCCTCCATCCAAGAAATCCAAAAAAATACTAACCGCACAAGAGAAACAGTGCACATGAAACACGGCCTCACGAGCTCTCATAACAATGTCGTCGCATTCCAACATTACGTGACACTTTGCACATGACCTACGGAATTTCCTGGAAAGCCTATTACTGGACTGACTGTCTGATGACCACGATGAAATTCGCCAAGATTCACTCACGCAGTGTAGTCCTTTCTGCACAAGACCAGTCCGTTTTTCACGTAACACGTCGTTTCGTACGATAGTCCACATTGGCAAAGTGCGCAACGCAAGCAGTGCGAGTGGTAGGGACGACTTTCCAGGACCAGAAAGTATTGCTCGAGGATGGGCTGCTGGCAGACGGAACAGATTTCTAAAACTAAAACCACTTGTTATAAACTGTGTTACATCGCTCACACACACTATTAAAGAATTCACCGCAATTAATTCATTTAAAGGCAGCACCCACGGAAATTCTCACTTTCGATTTGAGTCGCTTACCTTGTAGCAGGCTGCTAGTAAATCACAACGGTAAGTTGAACACAAAGAATAACCGCCTGCCTGCCGAGATACTGCCGTGGACACGGATGCCAGCATGGCCATTTTGGTGTCCGCCGCGCCAGTTAACGCTATTGATTTGGCATGCTACGAGTGGTCTAGCCTAATGTATCATGTTGTATATGGAATATTGTACAGTGTAGAGTATAGAATGCGCACTATCCACAAGAATTCGTGACGATACGCGCGTATATCCTCAGCGGAAAACTCGTCTGCGGTTTAGACGCATGGAAAACGGTGCCTTCATTTATCCCCTTTCCGCGTGTTTCACGCTGTTTCATCACTGCCTATAAGTTCATCTTCCCTGAAAACCCCAAAATTCAGCGAAATCTCCAACACAAAAATTTCCGTGGGTGCTGCCTTTAAAGCGCTTAGGTCCTGAATGGATCTGCAACTTGTAGGAGGCTCCATTTTTCTGGACCAATTTGGGAATGTCAAAAACCCTCATTCCAAGCAAGTGGATAGAATCGATGAATTGTTGTATTTGTTTCATGGCAGGATTATTCAGTATCGCCACCAGTTTTCAAGCAATCCCGGCTAAGCAGCATGCACTTGCAATTTTGGTAAAATCAATTCTCGCACGTGTGGGTAGAGATATATTCGAACATGTGGATCGAGTATAGCTATAACGTTTCGATAAAATCCTACCTTTGCAACTGATCAACTAATAACTCGAAATCCTAGCAATTACATTGCATAAGCTTTTCCTCTCGAGGATGTTTGCCTTCCAGTAATTGTTACAACTGCGCTGCTACTAGAAATCACCGCCAGCAAAACAGTGCAAATAGCGTCTAACTACCAAAACATTGTTCGAGACCGTTTTCATACTAATAAATGCCCTACTCAAACTTTAGTGCACTGTCTGATCCGGGAAAATCCCTGATAACTGGGAATTTTTCCCAGCTTATTAACTCTACCAACACGAAATGACAACGGGGCTTTTAGCCGACGCCCCTCCCATCACCACTGGATTTCTCACTGTGCAGATCTCAGACCACGGGAAAAGTCCAATTTTTTAAACCGCAACATCAACTTTTTCAGTGCACAAACAGGTAATAAAGGGATTCATAACAATGCAGCCAACTTGAGGGAGTCGTGCGATGCATTGGATTGTTTTAGGAACTATCCGAAAAAGGCAAAGAGATTTTCGAAAGGATCATCTCTCGGAACAATTGGAACACCATAGTGGGTGTAGATTTCCGTGTGGCTATCTTACAACCCAGCGTTATAACTTGTTCCAATTGATGAAAGATCTTGCAGTCGCACCGTGGACACTAACCATTTTTCCGATTCACACAGAAATAATTGTTGGAGCCTAATAATTATCAACCTAATAATATCATACTACCGCGGGCGAGCGTTTGGATCCTGTCGCAAAAGGGGCGTGGCCAATTATGCCCCCCGTGTATGCAGGCGATGTGCTGTTTCTACTAACAGGTACGTAGACTCACGAAAAACTGTGTGACATTGCAATATTCCCACCAGCAACCATATATGAACGCTAAGGACCATTCTGAATAGAATTGTACCTGAAGGGTCCGTTCAAAAGTTTTAAGGATTGCAGTTTCTGCTGAACACCTGCAGGATCCGTAAAAAAGGATTGTAGTATAGATGGACGCCCAATTTGTGATCCGCATGTCAAATGACCCCAACCACGGTTTCACCCATCAATGTTATCTCTTTTTCAACTTGAATAGTGGGACCATCCTTCATAACACAGCCGCGCGCTCATCAAACGCACGCATCTATATAAAATGAAATGCATTCTCAGACAAATTTAGACCGCAGCAGAAAACCGGAAGAACCGACAGATGACCTGCGGTCCTTCCGAATAGCTGCTGCGTTTCTTCCGAATAGTTACTGCGGTCCTTCCGAATAGCTGCTGCGGTCCTTCTGGATAGCTGCTGCAATTCTTCCGAAAACTTTTCTGAGTGCCTCAAAAGAACCGATATTACCCAGTGGGGTCACCACATGCTGGTACCCACACACAAAAATGATAACCTGTGTCGGATCTTTCACAACCGGACATACCAAAGGAGCCAATTTCTTATCGCTAGTTTGAAAGCCCCAACTTCTCGTTGATCGCAACAAAACTGAGATCCGTATATATGAAGCGTTTGATGAAGCTCACTCTTTCTCCTGCATTCTGCTGCGGTCCTTCCGTTTTTCTGCTGCGGTCCTTCCGAACCTATCCCACGGAATTTAGAAGGACCGCAGCAGAATATTTTCTCTTTTCCCGAATCTTTTTATCTCTGCGTCTCTCGCTTTCTAACCAGCCGAGATCTCTTTCTGCTGCGATCACTCCGACATTTGTCTGAGTTCATGAAACAGATTTGACAGGTGGCGTAAGTGTACACTATTCAACGGTACAGATTCAACAGATCACTACACTTGGTGAAAGATTTTCTGGGGAGCTTTTCACATGCAGGAGCCCGAGAAGCACATGCTCACGAATGCGAAGCTTCTAAGCGTAAATCAGGGTCAGATTCATAGTTACTGGTGTACGCAGCACCGAATCAAGATGGCGGTCGAAAACTCTCAAATTATAACACCACGCGTCTAGTGAAGCAGCTGCAGATAGGTACCAGGATTTTTGAGACTAGCAGTATGTACTTAAGGCGCCGCGTCACCTGAATTATTGCCACGATCAGCTGTGCGTCTTTTACGATGCTTTGCGGATGCCTCGCCACACTATAAAGCTTCCGTTATGGGCGGGAGCACGTGTGAAACACGAGCGAGCAGCCGTAATGATTCCAATTAGCGCCTGCTCCAGTACCGTAGGCGCCACGCGGCGACAGCTCGGTGAATTTCGAGAAGATTCTCGGGCCGAATTTCACGTTTTTGAAGAGGTCCACACTTGAGAAAATAGTTGGTGGTTATTTTCACGGTAGCGTCACTCACCACTGGGCGCCCCAAAGGCGCTAACGACCAGGTTGGATATGGAGATCGGCGATGTGCTACAAATCGGCTGTTGCAGCAAAGCGTCCCTAGTTGTGACCGTAAGCATTCACTGGATGTACAGAAAAAAGCGGAATATGGATGTTGAGCTCTGTAAGGATATGTATATCATAAAATCACATTCGTGAATCTAGAGAAAAGTTCCAAGTAGAAGAGTGAGCAAGAACGAAATGATCACTCAATTGCAGTAAATTATTTTCCCGTGGCTCATCCTGGCGAAACTGAATGCTTATTTGCACCGAAAACATTTATTTCAGAGCCTCTAAATGTGTATAGTATCCATTCGGAAATTTCCACTAAACACAGGGACAAATAAATGAATGTAAGAGAAAACTCGAGAGTAGGAACATTTTAATACAATCGTTGAAACTCCAGGAATCCTTCAGAATATTGAGATACTTTTTCTTCAACGCAAGCCCAGCATTTCCAGCAAAGTCTCACGGCAAATACTTCCAACTATCGCACATAAGGCTTAGGTAGCTGCTACATCACTGATATGTAGAGCAACCGTTTCCCTTTTTTGATCAACTTGACTGCAATCTCTGGCAGACCACAAGGAGAATCGTTTGGTTTTCGAATGTCAGCTTCTTTTTCAAAATAGTGAAGCAGGGGCAACTAGAGATCTCGGTGAGATGCCTACAGAACGATTCATTAATAAAAGACACAATACCGATCATGTCAGACGATAAAGCAGGATAACTATGAACTGGAAGCTGCAGGTTTCCGGAACGGATAGGTGTCCAAATATGATTCTATAAGCAGAGGATTTTGGCCTTACTGGCCACGAAAAACACGAAAAAATTTTTCAACAGTTAAACCTTGGAGAATGGATACCGATTCCCGGCCACATTCCGCAAAACGCGTTGCTGAAACCAATGAAGCAGGGCTTGAGAACCACCTCTCATCCATTGCTTTGACCGAACCTTACTTAACCTGGTCACTGATATAGTTCTATGCTTTGGACCATTTCTTACCAGAAGAAATTCCTAATTTTCAACATGATACTGAAAAGGCCACCACCTCATCGGCACCAGCTCTGCGCGCTTCTATTCGGTTGGGCAATAAGTTCGTGCGGTTTTTTCACCTTAATTTTTCAATGGGAACTAAACTTGTTTGTTTGCGTAACAAAAACCGTTTTCTAGCCCTTGATTTACTCTTTCCAAATTCTCTCACCGATTTCCTCAAATCTCGCCCCACCTCATTTTCTATCGCCTAGAGTGTGAAGCACCACTTTGACTAGGACGACAACCCCCGATCACTCCTACTGTTTGACTTCTGCCATGGATGAAATGCAACTCAAAAAGCAACAGATATCAAAGACAAGTAAGGAGAAGCCACTACTGTTGAAAAGATGGCGCAAAAATGGATGCCCTCCTCAGAGAGATTAAGTTTAGCCCGGAGGATGTCCCCCTTCTAAAAGAAGAGTTTGGAGAACAGTGGACGTTTACGCGCCCGATTTTGCTCCAGATGTAGAGAAGAACCATTCAGAATGTTAACTTCTAGCGAAAACCGAGTTCAACTGATTCAGTTCCCGAAAAAACTTCGAGGAACTCAGTACGATGTGACCCCTCACGTTGAGAGGACGCGCCGTCTCTGGGCAAATTCCACTAGAACGGTATCCTACATTCTAGAAGAAAAGGTAAACTCACTCATACAACTTCTACAAGCCTGAAGTTGTCCTTAACTACTTACTTTGACTATTTTCTTGGGCAATTTCTAGAGTTTCACTGAGTAGTTGCAGTTGAGAGTCACAAATTGGGTCGTTCAAAACAATGTGGCTTTTCATGGAAAATTAACGAAGGAGCCGCTCCGTCTCTGATAGCATTAATAGCGGAGGAAAGGTGCTACATAAATCACTTATTGTGATTTATGTAGCACCTTTCCTCCGCTATTTTATGTAGTTCGTGAAAATAGTACTTCTAGTGTCCCTGAAACCGCACGAACTTATTGCCCAACCCAATACATATGATGTTGGTGAAATCGAGCCATCGTTAATCTGCGACACAATCCATGGAACGTTTCCTTTTGATATTAGACATTTCATACCTGGCGGGCGAATATTTTACCAATAATTTGTTAATGATGAACAGGTCGTCGAAAACGTCAAAAAATGCGGAACAGTCCCAGGAGTGTGCTGCACATTCAGAAAGGTTAGGAAATTAGGGAATGCCCAGGTCAAAGATTCAGCTGAGATTTCAAAACAAATTTCTTGCACTTCCCTGATGAATCAGTGCCAATTCCGCATCGATTTTATGGTTACCGTAACTCTAACCCAAATAGAACAGTCTAGAAAACTCTGGTAGGCGTGCGCTCAAATGCAACTGCAAGCAAATCATGAGAGAAATCCTGAAATAATGGACGTTTTTCCGAAAAAAGTGAGGAATGACTGTCTAAAGCCAAGACCGAAAAGGACCCGTCTTGCTGATACGCAGAGCAAAATTGTCAGCCACTTCTAAGTCCTCACAGTGCTGGTTAAAAAAATGAAATTATATTATTAGGCAATGCCAACAATAAACAAGATAAAATTAAATACCAGGCGAAAAACAGTATAGGTTTTCAGATTTAGATGAAAATTAGAATAATTGATTAGGCATAGCACGCTTCTCTAGTTTTCATGTGAAAACTTCTTTAATCAGAAGCATCTATATGGAGGGATCTACCAACTCCTCAAATGTGTGCAGAAGTCAGTCAAATGCGAGATATCCGACATCCCCATTGGATTTCCACTTCGACGCTTTGGATTTCAGCAATTCAAAAATACTGAAACATTACTGAATCAATGGAGAAATTCTGAATAATAAATAGAACGAATGGAGTTTCCTTGATGTACAGTAAAATCCAAGCTATGTCTCATAGGGGATCTCAGTGTACCGCCCCAAAACGGGTCGGCACCGTTGCAGCTGCACTAATTACCGCTATGTTCTGTTTTAGCAGGACTCAATCCTACTACTGTGAAAACTTAAATTAACAGTAAATTAGGACCCGCTGGAAAGAATCGCCACCTCGATGATTCACATGTGGATTCGTAACAAAGTGACTTTTGAAATTTCCATCAAAACAGTGCCTAGAACCTTCGGTTCTCGGAGCCTATTGTGGGAAGAACTCCAATCGTGCTCCGCCGGAAATCTCCTTGGAAGCGCCAAATCCTAGCAAAGAGGCTTTTGAAACTATTGCACAGACGTGATTACAATGGGTCAAGTAATCACTCTTTGTTATTGCGCAACCACCCGGCAATTGACCAGACATCCAGCAAAACAAACGAAATTATGGCACCTCATTCAAGAGGTGATTATAGCGCGAGACTGCGCTTGTAAGACATTGTGCGAACAAACAGGCCCTACTGAAATTAGGGTCGATCTACCTTGTCCTTCCAGGAAAGGAGAAAATAATGAAGAAAAGCGAAACTAGGGCACATCCAGCACCTACAGCCTGCCCGGCAGCGACGTTCGATTCAGAAACCTCCTGCTGACTACCGTAGTCGGATTCGAGTAGGCGGAGCTGAGGGAGAAATCGCGAAGGGCAGAAGCTAGAGACGATATAGCCGCTGGAGACAGCACGGGTTGGCGATAGACCCCAGAGCTGGCATGGGATTATAGTTGCAGGCAGACAGGTGAAGCGTGTCGTTTTCCCGCTGTCGGATTACAGGGATAAACGGAGCGCATTACCGAAAGTTGCGCGATTCGAGCGTAAAAACAACTAGATTTCCCTGCTGTGCATCTAACAGTGGGGAAATTTTCGTAGCAATATGGACAAAGAGTTTGATTTACGTTCAGCTAAAACCTTGAGATTAATAGTTATAATAGAGTTATTCCATTCCACCTCGAAGTGAGACAATGTTTCTGTGAGGTTGTCCCAAAAATAGTGGCCGCGACCTAGTAGTGGAAATTTGGTAGCTCATAACTCCATCACTTTAGCTAGATGACAAGCTTCCCATCCTTCCAAAGCCCGAAACATGCATTGTTCATTTTTTGAAACCATTCTGTCATATTTGCATTATTAAATTTGTCAAAACAAAGATGCACTAAAAATTACTTTCCCGCAATTTGTTGACTTCGGCGATTCTGATTTTTTACCTTCTACAACTTCTATCATATAGCACAATTCTACAGGAAATACTGATCATAACAGATTTGGTTCCAAGGAAATATCTACAGTCTGAGCTGAGTTAGGCGCTTTAGAATGTGCCACTCGAAAAAGGCCATTATTTTGGGACAACGTATTAAGTCTTCCAGCATCACCGCCACTTCGTGGTGATGGAAAACCATTTTTCGCACTTTGCTTATCATTTCCATGGAGGCAAACTTCCCTTGTCCTTCCAGCACTCAATTGTTTCCCAAGTAAATGAACTATCAAGAAAACTAAACATCTAGCAAGGAAACCCTTTCTCTCGCTGTCACAACAGTGCGAGCGACGCGGTCGCGCCGCGTGCGCCTGCCGAGTCCGCAAGAAACGCAGTTCTACCGACTATCGCTGTATAAAGCACTCAGAAAAGAGTGATTATGGGCGCATAACTGCGTGTCAGTCCATGATCCTTCAAGCATCATTCACTACCGATTGAGTGATCTGTGAATTTATTTTCTCATCATTCAATGAGCCTGAGCACGCTTGTAATGGTAACACTATCCATAATCAGCTCGTTCATTACGTCATGTGTTTTTGAAACGCAGTTCCTCTTTGTACCAACACAGACAAACTGTTACACAAAATTTATGTACAGTTCGTAAATTCCATCGGCGAAAGGGTGAACAGAGTAGTACATCCATGTCGCTGCTCTCATAGTGGCAGATGCCGCCACCGCTCCGCTCTCTCTAAGGACGTCGGTGAACGGATTTCACGCTAATTGACCGTGCTGCAGTACGATTTCTAACAATACAGAGTTTGCAATCTGTACTGTCGTAGTAGACCGACAACGATTCTCACGATCCCAAATATTCCGTTTTTCTTTTTGCATCTCCCCGATAAAATTTATACGTCATACATCGTGTACGTATCATTGCCAGCCAGATTTCAAACAACATCTCCAACATTATCGGTTCCGGCATTCCAAAAGAGGATTGTTCAACACCCACAAAATTGTACTTTATTTTACGTATTTACAACAAATGAACGTATACTTTGATCTATTGGCACACTTGTATAGTCGTGTTATAAATAAATACGAACACATGATACACTATTCAACAAATTTTATTCTTTCTGAAATGGAACAAAACCAGTTCACGATTCTTTCACGCTTATGACTACACGAACCGTTAACAAACCAGTCGCTTTAAACATATGCTTCTTCATAATGGGCACATCAGTTCATATAAACACACATCTAGGCCAAATGGAATATTATGCAGGTGAGTCATATTTGGCTTCCCGGATTTGTTTTAGGAAATATAACGAGTTAAATTTGCTCATATATGTACGTATTTCCAATTCTAATTTTTCTAGTTCCATAAGAGATTTACCTTGCTCTTAGTTGAAGTTCGTGTTCTATCATATTCTGAATAGCAGCAACAAATATTTCTCAAAGGATAGGTTCTTTTGGGGTGTGCAGACCGGATCTTAGCGCAGAACGAACGGGAATAATTTTCGGCACCTCTTTGCTTTAGTAATGCTGACACAAGTCTCTAGACCGAAAACAAATTGAAAGACAACAACAAAAATATGCTATTGTAAATGAGTCAACTGTTTGAATCATTGCGTAAAGTCGCTTTTGACGATACTATGATGCAAACGAGAACGCGAGGGTGCAAAGAGGTCGTCAAGTAGGGTACATGCAGTGGATTTTTACTCTGAATACAAAAAATTTATATTTCATGACCCATCAGTTTCAACCAATACGGCGTGAGCACTGCAGAGCAGAACCTGAAATGTAGTGTCATTTACAACGGAATTTATGGACGGTCTTTGGTAGAATCTGAGCTTTCCGAATACGTGTACGAGTTTCTCGGAGAAATTTCACACCCAAGATCAGTACTACATAGCCGTCGCTGACTAGTACCAAACGATCTCATAAAATTTATCTGTTCTGGATGGTTAAGATCATCCTTTATTGATAAATCGGAAAGATGTTAATCCTCCTGTTTATGAATCCCACTACTGGTGCTAAAGTCGTCCATCCTGCTTCTACTAAACTCACAAACTTCCACTTACCACAAAAATGGGAAGATGAGTCAACTCTTTTTTTTTCTAAAATTGATCCTTGCAATCCTTGAAAAAGTTCATTTAGGGTTCCTATTCATCCCGTGCCCTCACCTGTGTTTTCACATGCTGGCAAACACAACCCTGAACATTCAGGGCATGGATGCCTCATTGAGATTACCCAGAGTAAAAGCGTCCTTGTTAACTATGGGTAGGTTTATGTGGTGTTAGTGCATCTACCCTGGGTAATCACAATCATGCATACGGTCCCAGGCACAGGTGCTCCAAGTGATATGGATTTCACCAACGACCCTTCCTGGAAGTGCAGGACCATAGGGATATGGTGACAAAAACCCTTCATCCGGCACTAGGATTATGCTGGCGTTTGCGGCTGCTTCCTTATAAGTGCTCCAACTTAGTGGTAACTCGCTTCTGATCTCCTCTAACTGTTTTCTTCTTTTCCCTGTGACCTGGACCGTTTTATTCCCTTGATGGCAAAGTTTCCTGGATAGATCCACAAAATGTTCACTGGATGCAGAAAAAAAGTGATTTACAGGTGGACAATACTCACGTACATAGCCCTACGTAGATATAGATTTTTTTACGAATCATATGCACATTATACGTATGTTAGGTTTTCAGGGAATTGTCTCTGCTTGTATTTTTTGGCTCGATATGCTTTGCGAGTCTTTGTTACGCTGCCAAGCTAAGCGGTCTTCCATCCCTCCACCAGCTTCAACGTGATGCTACCCGAGTGGAGAGAAGACTCCGACCCTACATGCCGTCGTCTGGCACTGATCGTACGCCCACGTATTCGGCATTTCGACTTTATCTCCAAGTGAAACAGAAGAAGGAAGAGTGCAACGTGAAGCTGGAAATCGATGACTGGAGGTAAAATGCCTACTGCTGAACTCTACGCAAATGCAGATCGATGAGAATCGTTCAGTTGCGATACAGCGGTGTAATAAAGAATAAGGTTTGCGACAGACTAGTGGATCACTATTCCTACATATATCGTGAGATTATGAGGACTCATCTTTTGATGGACCGTTTCAGTAAAATTCAACTCACTTTCTTCGATTCCGCAAGTCCAAAAATGAGCTCGGCTTGATAGGATGCATAAGGATAAGACTGGTGTTGTAGTATTTGGACCACTTTGGGCGTAGACTCCCCCACAGATATGTGATTCGTGACACTGGTGGTCTAAACATTTTGCTTATTTTCCTAAGCGGTAGCTGCGAATTCTAAGTTCTCTTCTATTTATTATGTTATGGAGCTCACACTGTGTGCTTAACAGTAGCAAGGAATTTTATAACGGCAATGCCTTTGTAGACTCCCGCTTCGAAGAACAGCTCCATCAAACCAGCAAAGTAATTGATCTCCGCAGTCGGAACATAAAATCTGCAATTTTTGTATGAGGATAGAAATTTCAGTTACAATATACTACATAGAACCCCCAAAAGTTTAGCTTCTAGCTTATGTATAGTTGAAAAGAGAGAAAGTTTCAATAATTTTCTTGAATTGAAAAGTCAAGAAATGAAGCACTGAAGAAACACGAACTAAGGAAAGAGCTTTTGAGAGCTCAACATAGAGAGAATCTCCAGAAGCTGCTGATCGCAACGATGTTGGTTATTTCTCGCAAAACTGCTAAAAAATCCGTTTTTGAACTTAAAGTCTTGGAGAGCTCGTGGGCGGAGAAATCCACAAGAACGGAGCATAGACACGAAGGTGTGAATACTCGGCTGATAAGCTCCATTTTTAGCAAAGCCCTGATCATATCAAAAGTGCAATATTTTTACTCTGTGGACGAGTTGAGTATTTCTCCCTCTCTAGCTCTCGTTGCACTCACAATAAATGCTTATGAGAAACGAATCCCTCACAAGGCTACATATAACAACCAAGATGCACGAGATTCTGACTGACTATTGCACTAGAGAATCTTTCTTTAATGATGATGACAATCAGTAGGCATCTATAGACGTACAGGTCACTCGCAGCATATCCATTAGCAGAAGCCATATATCTCAAAGTATTGCTGTTACGATAGTTCTCTTTAATCTGAAAAACAAGTGGAACGCTGAATTGCAGAGCAAGCAATTAGGAAAAGACTCTCACTCCGTGTTTATACTTCTGCCAAATTGTCTGCACCTTTGGATAATCTTTGTAGACCTTCGTGACGAGTTCAAGTACTCGTTCAAGACCGGATGTACCTAATGAAATACGGCCAACTATTCAAGAACAAGGCAGTGAAACATTCTAACAAACCAAAGGCACTGGGATACCAAGCCGCAGCCTTGTGAATATTAGAAATCCCAAATGGATGAAAAGCAACAGACAAATTGAAATTATGCCAAAAATTGAACAATAAGTCATCGGCCGAGACAAAATAACCTGAAAGACGAGTTATATCTCATTGCAGAGTCGCAGCCAAAGAATCTGAAAATTTTCGCAGATTTCACGTTGCTCTCGGGATTTGTGGGCTTTTCACACAACATGAATCGTTTTAAAAAGTAACACACCATGAGAATCCCGGCGATGCTCTTCACTACCTTATACCCCACGGCTTTTGATCTTGAGCGGCTTTCACCGATTATTTCCATGAATCCGATAATTACATTGACCACTCCTATTCCGACATTCTTTGGATACAACCTTTAACCCGTTCCCCTGGCTACAATAAAGACGATCAACCGCTCTATCCACTGAGCTACGCGTACAAGCCTTAGCGGTTCGCGCGATTCACCCACAAACCAACTTTTTTCTATCCCGGAGATTTGTGTAAAACGTTGCCGGATGCCTTCTAGGACTACCCGATTGAGATCCTGGGGGACGTCGTGCAGTGAACCCCGAACACTGCATCGCAGAAACTGCAGAGCAGAAAGTGCTCTTAACTTTGCATCTCCAATGGAGTGGAACCAGCGACAGGGACAGATTGCAAACAGCCGCTCTGCCACTGAACCATCCGGGCTACTTTTTGAGCGAATGTTTGTTCGATAAGTACAGTGGCCGTGTCGCTGGGCAGCACGGTATTTGCAAAATCACAAGACCTGGCGGGATTCGAATCTTTGATCACCAGAACGACGAACAGCCGCTCTATCCACTATGCTACGCGTACACGTGCTCACAGCTCGCGAGATCCACTCACAAACCAACCATTTTGATCTACGCAGATCGTTGCAGGGTGTGGACGCTTAGTCGCGCCCTCCTTGACGGTTCAGTGAGGTGGCGAGGAACGTCTCCACAGAACAGATTAGTTGCTGAATTTCTTCACCACAGCTCGACTGTTTCTTCTCATTTCACCCACTTCTCAACAAGCTTTTGACGTTATCGTTAGGCCGTGTTGAGCAGTATGTGATGTCCTTTAATAACCTGGTCCTCAGCACGCCGGCAGCATCGCCTGAGCTCTCAGGACCTGTTCTTACAGGTGGAAAATCCACCCAATTTCCCAAAAAAAATGTAATTTTTGGGAAAGAACAATCGTAGGCTTTTTAAGTGGTTTTCACATCAAATTGTTTGCAATCGCATCGAGATGTCAGTGATCACAACGAAAGTACTCATGGATGCTCTTTCTTTCTTTCTTTCTTTCTTTCTTTCTTTCTTTCTTTCTCTCTCTCTCTCTCTCTCTCTTTCTCTCTCTCCCAAAGTTGCAGCCAAAAATGTCGGAATCTCATGCGCGTGACCCCAATTACTGGACGGGCTTAGGGTTATGAATGGATTTATTGAAATATTTGGTGGCAACCGCTCAAAATCGAAGGTGATTGGGTACAGGCATATGAAGAACACTGCTTTGAGTCTGAAGGCGCTTTCCTTTTCTTTTCGAAATCACTCATTCTTAAAGAAGTCATGTGAAAAGGCCTCAAATCCCGCGAATAACGCGAATCCTGCAAACATTTTCAGATTCTAAGGCTGCCACTGTATGTATATAATATTACTGCCAGTATTGCATACGAACCTTCAACGTTTCGAAGCCTCATTTCAGCAACCTTCGCGAGGCAGTAGTACAGGAAGTAACCTTCCAAAAGTTCTTCTTCGTAGACCTCAATGAAGCTGAAGGAGCTCGTAATCGCTGGAAAGTCTGGAAACAATACATTTTCGCTCTTCCTCGAGCAGAGCTATCAAGATTCTATTGCATTCCCATTCCTCTCTACCACACTTTAATGTTCAGATAAACATCATTTGGGAAAGGCAAGGCTCCTCCAGGTTAAATGATACCTAAAGGAAAAAGTATGTCAAGTACCTGAATCGCTTTCAAAATTCTTCATAAATTTCCCACAGAAAATAGTGATGCCAAAGTAGCTTCCGTAGATGCGCTCCAGCAGCCCCATGGAGTTATTTTTCCATGGAAAATTGTTGATGATGATCAGCACCTCAACATGTAATATTTCGAAGAAGCAGTGCAGATCAAATTCAAAGTTCCACTTGGATCAAACCATTGCGTTGATGGAGAAGCTCTGTACTTATATTTCGAAAATTGCTGTTTTTTTTTTGAGTTTTTTCTGAGAAATTGAGGAAAAGAGCGATGTGACCTGCCGGATATAGCGAATACTTTCTCTAAGCTTCCCCTTCCCC
>JARK01001345.1:120551-136932 GCA_000688135.1 Ancylostoma ceylanicum
GGGGGGGGGGGGGGGGGGTGGTAGAGATTCGAGAGAAAGTTCGTAGCCTGAAACATGCTCACACATTTTTCATAGAAAACAGAAGACGGGAAAGACTTTATCTACGCTGAAATCGCGATCTTCTAGATAAAAAGGTCCAGAGCAAATGCGATGTCGAACCTTGAAGGAATCCTCGAAGAAAAAAAAAACGAATCCTGACTCGCTTGTTCGAAAGCAGATGGGAAAGCGGTCTAAAAACCTTACATTTGAATGTTTCCGCAATAGGGGTTACGAGGATTTCGTCTAACAGAAATATAGGATCAGGTCACAAAACTGTCACCAGAGTACTGCATTTTAAGAGCCGTTCCTATTTCAGAATGAGAATATTCTTGACAACAATGGGAGGCATTGAACAAGAGGAGTCCCTCAGGAGCATTCGCCTAAGCGAATTGTTAGGGGGCGCACTTTTCAACTACAACGTAGAGCAGGAGCCGTATGCATACCTCTCCCCGAGCATCCCCCACCGGGGACGGGAATGAGATGAGATGAGACGAATGCGCAACACCGCTCCAACGCAAATTACTGGGCGAGTTTCTTCTCACGGGCATCCCTGGAGGGGTGCAAACGAGTTTTCCGCGACCATCCCCGGTCGGGGATACTTCCCGGGTGGGGATGGTCGGGGACCGGGGATGGCCGGGGAGAGATATGCATACGGCTCCAGTCATTTTGAAATGCTCATCAAAAGGACAGTTAAGACCACATGGAGTGCGTCGCGCGTCAGACGCACGCATGCACTTGCGGAGGATTTCCTATGGAGACCGGTCAACGCGGCATATACACCTTGAACGAAAATACCGCCCGATCAGGGCCAAAACAACGCGTGCGTACGAGTTGCGTCCGAGCTACGCCAGAGCCTGTTCTTCATCATATGGAAGTACGCACGTCAAACGCACGTTTCTAGTACAAATTGCCCTGAAGTGCAATCACTCCATATAAACATGTAAAGCATTTAGTCTGCGTATCATCGTCCATCGTTATCCCTAGTTATCTCCATGATAAATGATATCGATGATCAACTTGCTAGAAATAAGGGCAATTTATACTGGATGCGTGCGACTGACGCGCGTGCGTCTATATGATGAAGAATAGGGACTAGTCGCATCGCAGTCGCATAGCAGTCGCACGCGCTTGCGGCCTCGCGACGGCCGCGCTTTCTTTTCATTGAGAATTTCATGCCGCGTTGACCGGTCTTCATCGAAAATCTTTCGCAAATGGATGCGTGCGCCTGATAGTCGCATCTGGTATAAATTGCTATATAGTGATACACATAGAAGTGGGGGAAGCGCTGGAGAAATCACTTCGCCTCATCCTACCACCACTGTTCAGTTCCTGCTCCTTCACTGTTTCATACTCTAAAAGTTGATCCAGAATTGTCCAGAATTGAACCCGACGTGTTTCACCTTTCGGAATGCGGTTGGGAGTCGCTCTCTCAGGTTCTGCTCTAATCCTGGTTTTATCGTTATTGCAGGGTGCGATAGAGTTATCAATTTTGTCAAATTCTGCTGGAAAGATGGTCTTAACTCCCGGTTCGGCTTGTTGATGATGAATGGTCGGTTTGTGGGAGGTGAAAATATTCACGGAAATAATAAAATGCGAGAGGAGGTTTTTTCTCATAAGTAAAGGGAATGACAAAAACATTTGTTTCACCTTAGAACTCAATAGGTTTGTTCACTGGAGCTCATCCAATGCCTCATTGCAACTTTCGTGAGACGGCGCGAGCCTTATCTATGTTCCGAAACCCTCAAAATCTCGACATGAGAATTACCGTGGGTGCTTGCTTCTTTGCTCAGTGTTATTTCCACTGTCCATGTATTTTCTAGCTGTCATCTGTCTGCTGTGGGATACGTTGGATCCATTGTTGTTTGCCGTTACCCTGTCGTTTGGAAGCGTTCAAAACCGATCCAAGCGATTGAACGTGGCAATCGATGTGCACCTTTCCGCTACCGTCATCGCCAGTTCGTTTTAATTCATTTCGAAATAGCGGACTTTAGTCATCGCCTATCATGCCGCTAACCACTCAGACATTCGGAGAGGAGTCCCACACTACAAAATAATGACTCCCGCTCGAGGGTGAGCGGGGGTCATCGAAATCAGCTAGTTTTTGTCCCGCAACATCCCGATTTCGTCCCACGAGCTGCGGCGGGAGACCGGATTTTGTCCCGAAAATCACAGCAGTATCATGGTGCGGGAGACCGGATTTTGTCCCGAAACTGAAAAACGAAAGAAAACAAAAATGGATGGTGACAGCAACGCTTATGCGGTCCATGGGCCGACGCCGGCCGCTACTAGCGGATTTCGCATCCGCGTCACGGCCGAGCGCGACGGCCTCCCACGCATCTCGCCTGGTCTTCACACTTGGCCACGGTCTCAACCGGGCTTCAGTAGGCCAGACGAATCCCGTACGACTCCACTCCCTGCCGAAGCGGAGAGTAGACTGAAGCCTACCTGCAGAGTGAGGCCCTTATATACCCATCATTTGATAAGGGTTACCACGTCGCAATAACAAACCCGCACCATTCTCTGGTTAATCACGCAACAAAACCATAATGATGTCTCCCGCCGGAGCACCTGATTTTGTCCCGAAAGTGATAAGAAAGCTTTTTGTCAGGCGGGACTCCCGAGCGAATGTCTGAGCAGTGCCTGGATAGCAGGTGGGGTTAACCGACAATCCGACAGCGGTTAGGCGATGACCAACTAGCGGACTTATGAGTCGCAGTTAGCGGGGTGGCGGTCAGGAAAACGATAGGTCGTGACAGCTGCCAGCTGCATCGCGCATCCCATGTAAAGGTTGTCACGCCCATCTTGCATCGTGCATGTAGTAATCTATTTTGTTCAGAGGAATTAAGGTTTTATTTGATTCAGGGTTAGTCTGA
This sequence comes from Ancylostoma ceylanicum, assembly GCA_000688135.1. Lineage (NCBI taxonomy): Eukaryota > Metazoa > Nematoda > Chromadorea > Rhabditida > Ancylostomatidae > Ancylostoma > Ancylostoma ceylanicum. The sequence goes on from JARK01001345.1 coordinate 123,464, forward strand.
ATGTGGAATTTTGGGATTTAGGACAAAGATGTAATGACCCGTAGTGATTACCCGTCGAATTCCAATGAAAAGTGAGCTTTATCTACTTTATTCCTACTGGATTTTGTTCACTTAGGTGCTAATCACCGTTAGCAAAGGGAGATGATTAATCCCCATACAACTGCAGTGACCCTAAATCTTTGTCATCTAACTAGGGGCGGGGCCACGATTGCATGGGATATTGCCACACGGGTTCATTGCAGCCAACTATTGCCAGCTATCATTCTTCCTGGCATGTACCCCAGTTAGCGTGCGTTGAGCCAAACTATGTCGGAAAGATGATACCCTATGACAAGTAAGCTGTAGTTGTTGTGTGGCTTTCTGGCTTTCGTTATGATAAGACACGTTCGCTACGTATTTAAAATACCGTATACAATTACGAATTTTTTTCCACCTTCGGGTGCATAAAAACTTCGGAAAGAGAATTCGCTGAAGCATTGAAGGTTATTTGTTGTGTTGGACAAGGATAATGTATCCATTTTGTATCGTAACCTCGCTTTTGCAGCTTTACGATGGCAGTACGCTAGCCAACAGAATCTTCTCAAATTTTGCGCATTTTAGACACTGATCACGACTATCAACATCAAATCACTGGCGGACGCAGCACCAGGTACAAGTCCTACACCCCCCAAAATCCTGAAATCCAACTAAAATCCAAACAAAAAGATCTGTGGGAAGCTCCCTTCAACAAGCAGACACCGTCCGGCTACCCCCGCAAAACCTAAGCCGTCTTATTAAGCGTGCTTTCTGCAATAAACACCACTACACGCACGATATGAAAATTGACGTCTTCTCTGAAATTCTCATTTCCATTATCAATGCTTTTTCCTGCTTAATTATTCAATTTCTGAAGCGAATATTCTCTATCCAGTCTGGTGGAAACTGTTCATGATTCTCGGGTTCTGCAAAACCCACCCAAACAGCTGCCAGTTTGTCGCGTTTCTGTACTAAAATAAAAAAAGAGGGGAAAGCATAGAAACGTGCTAGTGGTGAGACCCAATTCGGACCTTGCTTTCTAGCTTGAACTATTCTTTCTTCTCCGGTTTTTGCTCTTATGGTCACTAGAGCTTTCGAAAATTAATTAATTCAATCGAAGAAATCGTTAGGCAGAAAACCGTTAGTTATGTATCTCATTTTGTTCGCGTAAGTAGATATCAATATCCTCTTGAATTCCGAAGCTCTCAGAGGACTGGAAGCCTTTAATGGCGATCGATACGCTTTTGGAGTGAACTGATAAAGCACAACTTTGCCACATCGCCTGTAATGATTGCGCGAGCGATCGAATTAAACAAACTTTTTTTCAATGCAGAAGAGCGGTATAAACTATTCTGTAGTGCAGTCCGTGTTAGTTCCCCAGTAGTGCGCTACAATATCCACGACCTGCCTCTATTCGCTCACATGAATATCAGGACTACTTCTTTCGAACACGTTGTCTATCGTGTCGGAATCTATACATACCGTGATACAGCTTTATGAAGCGGTGACTATTTGTATACTACGACGTGGAGAACGCAAAGCTTTTGACAAGCCATGCCCGTCCTAGCTTGTCAGTCGAGGAGATTTTCCGCTGCATGGCATGCTAAAACGGCTCTGGAAATGATGTGGGCGTACGTGGAACGCATGCGTTCAAGTGACATTGTAGTCACAGCTTTCTGAATAGAGGGCGTTTTTCTGCAGAGACGGATGTGCTGCATTTTCCCAAAAATCATTACAGCGTGTTATGCTCATGATCAGGTAGGCGGGTCGCGTTTATCACTTACAATGCTTACAAAGCATTGTGGAAGTGCATCTGTGTCACGAATTTACAAACGTCTGGGAAGGGGTGGAGGGGTATCTAATTTCGCAGTACTCACAACCCAGCACTACAAGTTCCTTTCGGGTTTTCTGACCTAACATTTCTCGTACAGATCTTGCGATCTCGGTTTTGCGTCAGTTTCTTCAGATTTTGTTGAAGTCAGTTGATGATGCGATAAGCGATTTTTCAAGTTTAATCAGTGTCCAAAATTGCATTATTAAGGGATAATAGTTCATATTCTTTTTTTTTGCTTCTGCTATGCTTATCCTCTTGTATCAGTTGATTCTTACACTTTCCTGCTCATGAATACATCTACAAGTAGGATCGAATATGCTTTTCTTATTGCTCATCAAACCGCGACCGAGACAGTCTGCCATGCAGTAACTAACTAAAGGATGAGTGTAGTGTTACGTGGGAGGAATGAAACGTTTTTCTTTTCCGAAAAGCATTCCGATATCTTGCTTGAAAAGGATCGGAACCGCCGTTGAAGTTCCCTTTTGGATTGGACTAGCGCTTTGCTGGCTCTTTGTGGGTGTGAAACTTGTTTAGAAGCATGAGCACCAGCAAGCAAGTGTGCTTTAAATCATTTCAATAATTGCATGGAAAGTACTATAGTGTGGAGCACTCAACACATCTGCAACTAGTATGTACAAATACTTCAATGTTTGCCACGCATTCTATGTGTTTCCATGTGCTCGAAACTGTTTTCAAGTTTATTTTTCTTTTGTCAGTCCATTTAATAGCTTTCTACAGGCTTTATTGGAAGTAGCAACTCGATGTGACGATGTCGCGATCCAACAGAAATGCATTCTCGGCCGTTGTTATATGTGCATTCGTTCTTATGTGTCTGTATTTGTACCACAGCATCGATACTCGCTCTATTCCCAGTGAATCCTTACATCATGAGGTAACCATTTATTTCTTTTCTATTCTTTCAAACTTTCAAATATTATATATACCTCTGCAGTGTTCTAGATATTTGTAGCATCTTCATCTCTCAACTTTCAGAAAACTATTGCTAACATGAAGATGAACATCGATCAGTTGCAGAACGTCTTGAAAAATAATCGAGATGAAATATCGGAGCTCAAAAAGCAAGTGGCTGATGTTGAACGGAGACGGAATCAAGACTGGGCCAAACAAGTAGGTTGGTGATACTTGCATGATATCGGCATGAGAACGACAGCTACTTGTCGATCTACATAAATTCTTTTAAACGTACTCAGATAATTGATTATTCGTATCCTTTTTCGTCACTATCAATCCAAGTGCTGGATAATTAAAGTTATAACACACTGTTTATTATTATTATTATTATTATTATTATTATTATTATTATTATTATTATTATTATTATTATTATTATTATTATTATATTTTATGTCAGTTTATCGTTGCCACTAGGCTTTTCCTGCTAATTTTACGTTTAATATGTGTACTTGTGCTGCTCTTATCTATTTCTATCTTCAAGCATTCCTCAAATCCGTGTAGAGCTTTACACAGTTCGCGCGAGCATTTTTCTCACCTGAAAAATGAAAAGAGGCATAGCACGAACTTTTTGGTTTCTAGAGAAAGAAAATGAAGTATACGATGAGAAAGCCGAAGCAGAGAAAGCGTTAGAAAAGAAAGTGGAACAGATCGCGGGAGATGCAAATCACAAAGCTGTTGAAGAAGAAGAAAAAGCTGTTGTCCCAGAACCAAACAGAGGTTTGTCCAATTAACCATGACCTATGTTCAGTTGATTTGTTATCTGTCATTTCCAGTCATTTTGAGTAGAAATCTCGTTTTGACCATATTTAGGCTACATATTTGTCCGTCCTTGTTGACACCTTTATGATGAACAAGATTCTTGGATGCATGCTCACACTCTAACCCTGCATTCAATCCAAAAAGTTGCGCTTTTTTCTGGATAGTCCTGAAATGATCTTGAACCAAACAGATTTGTAATATGTATGCGAAAAGTATTTGTGAAGTGTTGATTCATGGAGAGTTCTGCTTGTCAGATCATCTCTTTTAGAAGATCTAGTAAGTTGATTGGTTGCCGTTCCAGGTAACAAGGTTGCAATAGTCCATGAGATCTTGAAGAAAATCACTACAAAGTCCTCACTTCCTGTTTGTGAAATGAGGAAAGATTACACCAACACTCATACCGATGTGCAGGTAGTGTTCCTTAACAATTCGTAGATCTCTACTCATCGACCACTTCAATGTTGCCATCCGGTTGGTGCGACTGCTGATGTTGATTTTTTTTAATGCAGATGTTGGACGTGTATAATTTGTTAACATTCGATAACCCCGATGGAGGCGTATGGAAGCAGGGGTGGGAAGTTGTCTACGACAAGGAGAAAGTAGCCGAAGAAAAGAAACTTGAAGTCATCGTTATCCCGCACTCTCATTGTGATCCTGGTAGGTCTTTCTACACTTTCCAGCAACACGCTTTTTCACTTGTCTTGATATATTTCCCTTTAGTGTTTTTAGTCCTGCTTTGTAGGGTGGATCAAGACATTTGAGGAGTACTATCACTCGCAGACTCGAAACATCTTAGACCTAATGGTGAAGAACTTATATGACAATAAGGTAGGTTACTTTCAATACGTTTAACATCTTTGCTTCGCTATGTCTTCCTCTCCTCTTGATTATGCATTCTTCTAGAATGAGATGCGGTTTATTTATGCTGAGATTTCGTTTTTCGAGCTGTGGTGGCAGGATCAGACAGATGATGTTAGAGCTAAAGTGAAGCAGTGAGTGCCAACAGGTTTTACTTCCCATATTATTTCTTTAACTGGGCGTGAAATCGACTATGTTGTGCTGTCTGAAAGTTTCTTAATCATTATTCAGGTTACTAGCAAGCGGACAATTAGAAATCGTCACAGGCGGTTGGGTTATGACGGATGAGGCGAATTCTCATTATTTCTCCATAATTGCTGAGCTCTTGGAAGGCCATGAGTGGATAAAAAATCACTTAGGAGGTAAATTCTGATGTGTGAATCTTTTCGGTTTCTGAAATCACAGCATTTGTGTTTCTGCTGGAAGAGTATTCCATTTTTCATCATCGAATATAGATGTATTGTTGTTACTTGAGGTTTTCGCCCAACATCTCACTGGTCCATAGATCCCTTCGGTTTGTCGCCATCTATACCATATCTTATGTCCGCGGCTAACATCACAAACGCTGCACTTCAAAGGTTAGTGGTTGCCTCGACTTTAGAAGTGAATTTCATTGTCATTATTATTCGTTATTACACTATTTCTCATCGTGTATTTCTTCAAAACTCCTTCAAAAATTTGATTCAAAACCACATTGAGCCTAATTTCAGAATTCACTACTCTGTGAAGAAGCATCTCGCAAAGAATAAGCAGCTAGAATTCATGTGGAGGCAACTTTGGGGTAAGGATAATCAACATTTTGTTTCTGTTAGGATGTATGACGAGTTAGGATTGCTTTGTTGTTTTCATTAACTTCCTGCAGGTTCCCATGGGCGGCCAGATATGCGCACACACGTTTTTCCATTCTATTCGTATGATGTACCTCATACTTGTGGTCCCGATCCAAAAATATGTTGCCAGTTTGATTTCAGGTATGTTCGCTTTACCAGAGAGGGTGCTTATCCATGTGAAACTTAAGCTTCATAAAATTACATCTCTCCATTAATTCTTGAGACTTAGGGGGTTTGAAGAGATATTAGTGCATATATGTCCATTGTAGCTCAAATAACAACTAAAATATGTGCATTAATATTTTTATTAGCCTTCTTAAGACCAATTCTATAATATAGCGATCTTCAAGCATCCTATTGACAGCTAGAGAACTGGAATTAAGTCTAACAAGCCGGAGAGAACCAGAGTAGTATCAGAGGAGAAGATAGTCATAATGCTCACCCCGAGAGACGCAGTGCCGATGGAGTAACATATCTCCCGGTAGTGATACTGTGCCGCTTAAGGTGACGCTTTACAAAGCCTCTGCGTAGGTATAAACCCGTATAGGCTTGCATAGTTGTAATCTTCTCCTCTGGCACTTTCCGCTCCTATCTGACTTGTAGGATTGGTCCTGTAGGCGTGATGAGGTGGTTTGGGTATAAGGCCTTTGCTCACATACATCCCAAATAACGAATTCATTGTGCAGATTTTCGAAGAAAGTGGAGCTCCTGTTCTGACAGAGTGCAGTAACCGCCAAAAAGAATTAAACAGACCATAGCAGTCAAGATCCTACAAGGTTTCAAAGATAATGTGTTATTCTTTAAATTTGTTGTACATACAGGTCTTTTTCCCCTAATGATAATGAGAAGGTTTTTATCACATTTTTCAAATATGCGAAGAAATCAGTGAGTATACTCATAAACTGTTGAAGGCGTCTTCCTGGTCTTGGACACAGCTGTCCCTGGGGAATTCCTCCAGAGAAAATCACCGAGAACAATGTGAAAGAGCGGTAAGTTGAGATGGAAGCATGCTATCCTTCTAATTCGTGTATCTTCCCAAATAAAGCGGCAAACATTTTGATTTTTTCAGGGCTTTCGCACTTTATGATCAATATAGAAAGAAAAGCCAGCTCTACAAGACAAACGTTCTTTTGGTCCCGCTCGGAGATGACTTCAGGTAAACCACGCTTCGGGTTGTTTTTGTTTTTTCTTGGTTTTTACTGGTCCGGATTTTCGTTCTTCTTTTGTGCTCTTTCTTTTGGGGACCAAAAAAGAACGAAAAGATATGCTCACGGCTTGTTTCTTTTCAATTACGGTTTTTTCATCTCATAGGAGAAGATAGCGCCAAACTTTTTTTTACCGATTTGCAAGACATTTTCTTCTCTGCAGGTATGACATTGATGCTGAATGGACTGAACAGTATCAGAATTACATGCGGCTTTTTGAAGAGATGAATAAAAATACGGAATGGAACGTTCATGTCAGTGCTGAATTCGTTGCTGGTTTCTCTAAGAATCGGAGCAGCTCTTTATTTTATGACGTATTAGATATTTTTTGTTACAAGGGATCAATCAACAATAATTTCAATTCAGGCCAGGTTTGGAACTCTCTCCGATTACTTCACTGAACTGGATAGATTTCTTAGAACGGAACAACAATTGCTACCTGTGTTTTCTGGCGATTTTTTCACTTATGCTGACAGAGATGACCACTACTGGAGCGGTACGTTAGTTAAGACTATATACGTGCAACACTAAACGATGATATTCTAGCTACTCACACCACTTATACTTCTCACACTAATGTTGCTTGGAGTATTGATTGAAATATTTAGGATACTTCACATCGCGACCATTTTACAAACAAATGGATCGAGTTCTCCAACATCAGCTACGCGCTGCTGAAATTGCTTTCTCATTGAAGGCGATGAAGGGTGAAAGCCCTACAGATGAGGTGCGTGTTTACTCTTTCTGTACTTCCCATGTTTACTGTTCAAGTATACTATTTCTCAGTACTGTTTTCATTATGTTTTTCTGTTATTTCCGACATTTTTATCACTACGCACTTAAACCATTCAGCTCGAGAACTTCCTATGAGCAAATTCAGTTTCACAGTTCAGAGTCGCTGGTTTTGCTCCATGAACACGTTATCCAAATTGGTTAGATTCCACCTTACAATAAGAAATGCTTTGTCAGCAGCTCTCCCCGATGGGGACAAAGTATGCATACTATGTAATTTTGGTTGGGGATCATGAGCACATTGTTATATGGGTTTCGTAGTTGTTTCCATCACAGTGAGTACATGTTGACATTAATTGTTAGTTTTTTTGAATATTCTATGATAGTTCGAATGAGATATGCACGAGGGAATGTGACGCGCGCCTGACAGAAGGCTGCATGAAAATATCACACTTCTATCCAATCAATGGACGTTTTCGCATTGGCGAAGGGTAAATTTGTTTAAGCAAATGATTTACGACACAACGACCTTTGCCATCTGTTCATTTTCACATGCAGTGTTCAGCTGAGTGAAAAGAGCTGCTAGCGTAAAAGCAGGGACGCTGCGACTCTGTTTTTTGTTAATCTTACCTTTATCGTAGCGTATTCATAGCTTTCATATTAATGTGATGCGGATTTTGTTCCTTCAAGTGGCCAGTGAATAAACTTTCGACAAAAGAAATGTTGGCCTTTAGAACATCATCCCAAAGAAACACCTTCATAACATTCCAGAAATTTCTTTTGGCTGAAAGAAAAGTTTTTTTCAGGTTTTTGCGAAGCTAGTGTTGGCTAGGAGAGCGCTATCGCTGTTCCAGCATCACGATGGAATAACAGGCACGGCAAAAGATCATGTGGTCGTGGATTATGGAAACAAGTAATGATTACGATGTTTCTCTACGTGACCATGCTCTATCTTACCTCCTTTAGTCACATATTGAAAATTTATAGAATGCTTGCTGCTTTGGAGGCGACTGAAAAAGTGTTGTCTGAAGCTCTTAGTGCCCTTATTAGTGCTGAAGTTGGATCGACAAACAATCTGGTACTGGATGAGTATCGAAAAGAGCAGGATACAATGCCTGTTAGGAGATCATATGCAATCGGAGAGTGAGTCATTTCCGCTGTTTAATTAACTGAAATGTTTCTTTTTTTCATACATCCATATTTACTGGAATTCGTTCAGCTTCGTTGTTCTATTCAACACTTTGTCACGATCAAGAGTTGAGCCGACTTGTATCTACGTCACTTCCGTTCACGCAATGTTAAAGGTCGACTCTGACAGAGAGGTAGAATGTTTTGTTCAACATTTGATTTTTATGTTAATCTCGCGCTAGTAAACCGGTAAACCTGGGCCGTAAACCGTCAGCAAAGAACCTGGTGAAATTCTGATTAATGTGACCGAAGTGGGGAGTAGTCTCACTAACTGGGGCCTGAAAGATTAGTTTGAAACCTCTATGTGAAGTGGTACTGTGCACTTTATCTCTCTCAGACGCAATGTTCTGCAGCTCCAATCCATTGTTGGATATTTGCGTTCACCATGTTATGATTTTGCAGATCAAACAGCAAATATCACCTGTGTTCGTCTACAACGACGGGTCTCTAACTCAAAGTAGTGATTTTGAGGTGAGTTTCATGTTGTAAATTGCAAAAGGTTGGAACCTATGGTAAGGAATTTCTTACATAGAGACCGAAAAAATTACTTGATATTTTCTTTTACTAAAATTTGGGTTGTATTTTTATGCTATTGAAATCTTTCACCATTGGTCGTATAACATCGTGATTTTCTTGCATGCTGCTCAAATCGTCAAGAGCTTTTTGCTATGGGTTCATGAATAATGTGCACATTCAAACTTTTCCTCTAATTTTTCTATCCAATATCTCCCAGTTTTAGTATAATAGCTACTTCTCTCTAGTTATGTTTCGTGGACGAGTTGGGGCCGTTTGGTATCAGCGTTTATGAAGTGGTCGAATCATCAACAAATGAGCAAATTTCAACGCCAACAATAACAGCAAAAGATGATATCAAAATCAGGTGGTCTTTTTTTTAGTGACATAATTTGATCCGTTTATCACCCATATTTTTCAGCGAATTCAAATTCAATAGAGTCAGTGGAAGCGACTTTTCTCTAGCGAATTCGTTGTTTTCGGCACATTTCGATACTAAGACTGGTTTCCTCAAGGTTTGTAAGGAACATCTTCTATTTTCGATTAGCTATCATGTATTTCGTTTTTATTCCAGTCAGTGACACCAAATGACCACAAAGAAATTGAAGTGGACCTACATTACGTGCACTATGGGGCCCGTGGGCATAAACAACGTATGTTTTACCTTATGTACTTCTTTTTCTTACGAGACATTTGCTCTCGATGTTTTAATTTCATTCCCCATCGTAAAATGCTCCGTCTTTTTTGCTTTCTTTTTTGTTTCTTGCCTCGTTGAACATACCTGTACTGTTAATTTGTTTAGTAACGTTCGAGGAGAGATTATGTAAGTTCTTCTCATTGTTGTTTCGTGTGTAGCAGTGAAAGTTGTGGAGGATACAGTCTACCCTATTGCTCCAATCGCCAAATGATTTCCTGTAACTGTTTCGGAAAATCATGCTTTAATAATTTTTAAATACGCAAGGTCATGGAGTGACTGGGAAGGAGTGTTATACATTAGTATTTAGAGGTATTTCGCAAAAGTATTCCAACTTCTAGAGATCAGTGTGTTTTCAATGAGATTTTTTCCTTATGATCAGTGTTCTATGGATTTTGTGAAGTATTCAACAATCGAGTATTTAATTTTTTATTCTTTGAATGTACAGATACTCGAACGTTTAGAGTAATCCGTTCGAATTTCGAGTTGCTATAATCACTCATTATTCGTGTTGCTGACCTTGAAAACGAGCACCTCCTTTGTTCAGCAAAAAAAAAGCTCAGCATTAGCTCTCATCCATTTAGGACGTTTTTTTTATTATTCACACTGCGGAACAATCATTTGCATCGATTCTATTTCAACCAACTCTTGTGGACCGCTGTAGTTGAGTGCTGGCGTGAAATATCATACGGCCTTTTTATGAGCATGTCATATACAGGGAACGTCAATCACAATTGCACCTCCCAGGATTGACGCACCTCACTTACTAGCGGGGGTAAGGCTGGCGGAGTCGCCGGGGTTTCCTTTTTGCTCATAGCTGCAACGATGTTTTCCTTAAGTGTGGGCATCTTTGCTAAAATCTCCCAGTTAGCAAGACGGGGAGGCGCAAAATTCCCTGGGCGTGGATAACATCAACACAACGCATAATGGGCTGTATAGACACATTTCACAAAAATATTTTTTGTAGACAGAAGAAAAGTAGTCGTAAACCACTGTGACGGTCGCAAATTAGGCGATACATCAGCTTCCTATGAAGCAGTAGCAAAAAAAAACATTTTCTTGAGAAGGGAAGTGCTGGAGAACATCTTTCTCAGTGACAGAACTGAATAGTGTTGAGTTAATTACTGAATAGTGTTGAGTTAATTCAAACACTTCACCAAGAATACCCACACATCGTCAAAGAAGTCGTGGAGTCAAGACGAGAAGCCAAGCAACACTCACCAGCCACAGCGTAACAAGTGCGGCACCAGTCCGCAGGAGGTGCAATGATGATTGATGTTCCCTTGTAGGGCTAGTAAAGAAATATGCTGAATATGCTAGTTAAACTGGTTCCTTATTGAGCAGTATTCCTATCGTGTACCGTGCAATCTCGACTACATTTCAGTGAACAGTGGCGGTGGTGACGATCTCTCGGGTGCGTATTTGTTCCTTCCAGATGGTGAGGCGAAAGAAATTCCACGAATGGATCAACAATTTGTGGTAATTCATTCGTGATACTTGAAGTTAGCAATGTGGTTCTACCCACCCACGCAGTCCTCATGTGCTTGATATCCTCCTGGCCTAACAACGACGTTTCCATATCTTTCTCATTTCCATGTTCAGCAGTTATCGAATGTCAGTGAAGAACTCTTTTGGCTCTGGTTTTAGGTAATTGATGGACCAATAATGAAGAGAGTTATCGTGGCTGGTCCACCTGACCTGAAAATTCTTCAAGTCTACTCGATAGCGTATGGTTCACCTTCGATAGAAGTTATTAATGAAGTAGACATAAGGTAATATCCAGAATTTATTTTGCACTATTTTGTATGTTACTATAATATTGTATATATGTATACATTCTTTTTGTAGGTCGAAGGCGAACTTCGAACTAGCGATGCGTTTGAACACAAATGTTCAGAGTGGAGATGATTTGTTCACTGATTTGAATGGCCTTCAGGTATGGTAGTCGGCTTGCAGACTGTTCAGCGACTAAGTTCATAAAATGCAGATGATTCGACGAAAGCGTCTGCTTTCTAAACTTCCGCTGCAAGCACATTTCTATCCAATGTCAGCTTCTGCTTACATCGAAGACTCTTCCACAAGATTGTCTCTTTACACAGCTCAAGCGTTGGGAGTTGCTAGTCTTAAATCTGGTCTGTTTTTGCATAAGGACAGGAGAATCCGTTCACCAGAATTTCGGACTGAATTGTTCATTCAGGTCAGCTTGAGGTGATGCTGGATCGCCGATTAAATCAAGACGACGGACGAGGACTTTTCCAGGTACACTACCCCATACTTTCTTATATTCCCACATTCAGTCTCCACTTGTTCTCTTCATAGTATCTGACGCATGTTCGCGGGAACTAAAGATTCTGTATTCTTAACAGGGAGTGTTTGACAACCATCGTACACTGTCGCGATTCCGACTACTTGTGGAACCTCTTGCATCAGATAAAGTCAATACGGCTGATGAAAGGGTTGGATTCCACTCGGTGGTAGGGTTGGCTCAAGATATGGAACTGCTCTATCCAACAGTTAGGATGCTTACCAAAGGTCCGGTCAACTTCATACTATGTTCACGGCATGCAGATTACTCAGATGTAGGAAGTGGACAGAGATACCTTTTTACGATCTCTGTTTCTCATATAGACAAAGCTTTTGACACATAAACAGAGGTTTAACTGGGTAAATCTTTTTTTCTGACAGCCAACACTTAGAAAAATTCGATTTTCAACTTTTCCGAACAATCGATGTCCCGAATACCTCATTTCTTGGTATTTTTCGAATTATCGGTTTCATGTGACTTGGAAATTAACTTATACGGAATCCAACTCGATTTGGCTCGATTTAGTCAAATATCCGGTTGCTGTTCATGAAGAATTAGATTCGATTTATTCTCTTGGGTTGAAAGAATTTCCGCCTCAAATGTGCGCTACGAGTGAAATTCAGTGATATCGCGAAATTCAGATGAAAGATTGTATTTTAGAAAGGTTCAAGAAATTTTGCTCATTCGCAGCTGTATTGTAGATTCACACCTACATACACCATATGTACAACGAAATCGCCCACCCTAAATTATGGAGATGTCTAATAATTAAAATCTCTAAGAGTACTACCTCTATCAATATCAAGGCCTTGCTTGAAAATGATGCCGCTTGATTTGACCTCTGGTTGTACATGAGTTGCCTGAGCCATTGTTATAAGCTCCTGTCTCATCCTCGTTATTTTTTTCTTTTTCAGCGCAACCAAATACTGAGACAATAGGTGGAATATCACAAAGTCTACCATGTGATGTTCACATCGTCAATTTGAGGTTCATTTTGCTAATTTTTTATTCCTACAACATGACCGTTCCTGAATACTGGCTTTATAATCTTTTGATTTCTTCAGAACCATTGCTGGGGCCACCAACTACGGTGGAAACGGAATGTCGACACCAAAGAATGAAGCGGCACTGGTTCTGCATCGACCCCTCACTGACTGCCGGTCAAAGCTTCAGTTACAGTCGGATTGCATGAAGCAAGAAAACACAGTATGTTTTTTAAATTTAATCTCTACATGTAATAGCGGCCATTAAGTTGTGATCGGAATTTTGCTGGCGACCGAATCGTTCGCTATGTATCTCGATTGTGAATTATGCATTTATAATGGAAGTTCATGCACGGTGATGATCTATGAACGAGAATGGATCGCCAAAATTTTGAAATTACTTTACACTTCATGTAAAGATCTTATATTAGCATATTTTTATTTGTTAATTTTTATCATTATTTTTTAAATATTGATTATTTATTATTTATCACTAAAACTAATGTTTTTAATAATTTTATTTTCCGTCTGGGCCCTCAAAACGGCGGAGACCCCAATTTTTTTCCCACGCCCCCCCC
>JARK01001345.1:137428-159033 GCA_000688135.1 Ancylostoma ceylanicum
CCGCCCTCTTTCTGCGTCCACCACTGGAATGCACAGTACATGAATCACATATGTACAATCTCAATCCAAGCTGAATTGCCAAGCTAAAACCTTCACTTTCTCAATTTCATCAGATTTTGGCTAATATTCTCTACTCCACTCAGGATCGTGTATCAGGCTTGACATAAGTCGGACGTGTTTTGTTCAGTTATTCTATTTCTTAGGCTTCCTCCTTGCTGAGATGCTTGAGAGAGGAGAAAAAAAAAGCTGAAAAATCACCAAAACGTTAGCGTTCTCCTTTCTTGGGAACGATAGTTACCACAAATGAATTTCCGTTGCGAAAACAAGGATATCAGCGGACATCATTATGTACTCAAGCTTTTTCTTCTTTGATAGCTCAATTCAGAGATGAGTTATAGCAGTATTGCACTGTCAAAAAGCATAAACTATATATCATATCTTACTGGTCGCTACTGCATGTCAGATAAACTTCAGGGCTTCCCGCTCACATATTTCCAACTTCTATCAGTATGCTTTATACTTTCTGTGTGTTGTGGTTGATTACAACCTTCTTAGATTACGCCCAAGAAGCTCTTTCCAAATCTACGCTCAACAAGCGAAGTTTCACTTACATTGTTGTATGAAGGAAAAGCTACAGATGCAGTAGCATTGCAGCCACAAGATGTGACCTCAGTGAAATTGACATGGTAAGCATAATTGCATCACTCTGGGTTTCAAATCCTCTGAATTTATGGAAATGAATATGTGCTCGGCTGTAATTGTGATATGATAGCCAGGTTAATAATGAATCTGTATGTATGGAAGCATTCGTGAACATTCCAATGTTTTAACTTTTTCAGCGTTATTAGCTCCTCATGAACATCTTATAGGCGTGTTGTTATAATGTACCGGTGACTTTGTCCTTCTCCTTGGGTCATCCTGTAGATATTTCCGAACGATTTGTCCAATGTGCTTTTTTCTCGAATATTCATGAAATTGTACAATTTAATTGGGATATAAATTATTCATATATTATCTTCTAGAATAATCTGTAAAGCTGTTATAGACATTTTATGGTAACAAGCGTGACAACACGGTACAACATTTAAAGATCCCACATCCAAGAGCCGAAAACATTTCGACGAATAATTTTGTGATTAGCGCATAAAATGTCTTCCTAGTACAAATACTATGATTACTTTCATGTTGTATAACCAGCTAAATCGCACAAGAACTGCACAAAACTAACTCAACACTTGTTTTTGGAACCCTGAATGTGGGATTGTGCCAACAAGGATGACAAACAAGAGTTTCATATTATGGAGCTGGAATAATGAACACATATTCGTAAGGATACGCCATGCGGAAAACTTCAACGCGTCTCCGCTCACGCCACCTCTAGCATGTCTCATGACTTTCATGTTAGAAATGAGAGGGTGTTGATGCAATGTGGTTCTCCGCATGATCTGTCCAGATGGACGATAACACTGATGACTTCTACGTAAGTGTTCAATGACAGCAGAAACAACCTCGGATGTCTACATCACGATTATAATTATTTTAAAGGCTCTGCGTAATTTGAGACCCTAGAAATTGAGCGTCATATACGGCATATCTTTACAACTCATCCAGCTTGTCTTGCCGCGTTGCCATCACTGGATAACGTTCCCATGTCATTGATCGATCTGTTTCATAGGTTTGTTCCTGGGCTTTTGGCTCCTTTAGCTGTAGACCCTCTGATTCCAGCGCTTTGAAGAACTCTCTTTGCTGAAAACGGAGTGCTTTAATATCAGTAACCACTACAGCTTTTATGAGAAGAACTAGGTAAAGAACTTTTGAAAGAATTATAAACAAATTCAGTGCCGATCACTCTGTCAAACAGTACACATTTGTAAATACATCTTGAAATTGTATCCAAAACTCAAGTAAAGTTCGAGATGTGCAATGCATTTGGCCCGTTGAAATGCGAAGCAGATCACAATGGATATCAATACCAATTATTTGAAAAAGGATTTAAAATCCCGTGAAAGTGGACGTTACTTTGCATTTGAATAAAGGTAACACCAACATGCTTGCTGTTTTCGATCTGTTCCTCGCTGGCAGCAGGCAGTGCGAAGTGGATTCCAGCACGTAGACATCGCACCGCTAATATCCGACCTAGGTTCATCGCTGCGCAAGTGTCTGTGTTACTGAAAGTAGTTCTTATTTTTAAAAAAAACCATATCTGCCTTGTGGGCTCATTTCTAAATAGCTGACTTTCAGGTATACCTAGCAATGTTGAGGAACAAACGACACCAAAATTAGTTGAATTCCAAGGTAGCATTTTTGTTTTGCAGAATTAGCGAATATATAACTGCGACGGCGGTAATCTCTGCACTTGTTCCCATAATGTTGAGGATCACAACAGCTCATATTTCAGAAAATCAAGAAATTTTTTTGAAAATGCAAAAGAAAAATCACTAAATTTCGGGCTCAGAATGACAGAACAGGTTCGCATAGAATGTTACACAAACTCTACCGAGAAGACAAAAGAAACATGGTCTCGATAACGGAATAAATATAGCATCTTACCTGTACAGTTGGTCGGAAATTGACTTTTCCCTTGTTGAAGCTTCAACAACCGCACCATCTGTATAATGCACTAAACGAGCATCCTGATGCGCTTTTGATTGCACCAACTCCACCCTAAAGGCAAGCTTATAAGCACAGATTTCCAAGGTAATGAAAAGTCAGTGGGTTTTGTCCCCCGCTACTTGACATTTCAGCAGTCGACAAAGCTTCTCGCTGTTAAGCAATACTTAGAGGAATCCACTGTTTCTATTTCCTCTAAAAAAGCACAATCCAGCTTCGGTATGTCCAACAACCGATCCCCGACCAACATGACATCTTCGGTCAGTTTTGCCGCTTTTTTCTTTTCATAATAGCTCTTTCTTTCTTAGAAGATGTTCATGATTTCTATTCGAATCTGTTCTCATTATTTTCATCGCATTTCAAGTTTGATCGAGGATCGTTTGTGGACCAACCGCACCGCATTCCCCAAGGACGTAGCAGCGCCGATGCTACGGCACACGCACTCTCGAAACAAACAAACTGCAAACCTCACGCCCAATTATGCGCAAGAAGCCTTAGCAAAGCGATAACACACACGCTCGCAAACTGCGTCATTTCAGCGGTGCATGCTTTTTCACTTTATCAGAAAAAACATGCAGTGGTTCACAACCTGTACCCCACTAAATAAATTCCTACAAAAGACATACTTGTAGATGAAACTGCGCTTGGCACTATCCTTTTCGAACTCATAGCCAACAGGTGGCTTCTGTAGACCCATCATCTCTAGATTACGAGGATTGCGGTTGACAAATCGTGATGCATACCGCAGTGGTGACATTCTAGAAGCAAAGGAGATTTTCCTATCGATAGTACTGGACTGCGTCAGAAGCGAAATGGATGACAGGATCAGTATTGCTCCATATAAACGAAATAATGGTCGACGGGGACAGCATAAACAGTCACAAGAGTTCCTCGACAACCGTACCACTCTTGCATATTAGTAACCTATTGGTTTCGTAGAAGTCTAACAAAACTTTAAAAGCTGTCGTAAATGTATTGGTATGGGGTGAGAATATATCCTTACAGCTGAATAGATTAGAAGAGTGGAATTGATATAAGCAGCCTCAACTGGAACTGTACATAAGCTCTTTGTCATGAGTCTCTCCAGAACAGTTGCAGAATGAGAGCAGAACAACAAGCCACAGAAACATCCCTAGGAACACCACATTCTAACCGCAGGCAGAAATGTTGAACCATGACGTCAAATTAACTGTTTGTGCATTTCACGACTGATACAACAACACTTACGGCACTATCAGCAGTTGTTCATGCCCGCATCGCGCCTTGGCAATCTTTGGTAATCTACGGCACAAATTCCAAACAAAGGTGATTTCCTTTCACGTGGCTGAGGCACGGTAATGGAAATAGGTAGAAATGAGACCTTTAAGTCCTGGAATACGCCGAACAAAAGGCCAAAAATAACAACAAAACACTGAAGGTAGGCCGGAAAATGAAAAATTTTGCACTGCTCCTCTGATCTCCCCTAATTTGCTAAATTTTGCTTCATCCATAGGAATATTCCCTAATTATGTACTTACCTCTCACTCGTTACTGTAGCAGCTTTCCGACACTTGTGTTTGTTTAGGCGAACATCTCGTCATGCATCCGTTGCTTTTACGTGACCTGTTGTTGTATCAGGTATCGCTCAGCAGGGTGCTTTATGTGTTGAACTACGAGCGTACGCTAAACTACGAACTAGCGCATATGTATGCAACCTGTGAGAGTAACAAACGTCAGCCCAGAATCAATATCAATCGATAGCTCTTAATCTTACGTCATAATTGACTGGAATTTGAGCACTGTGCGACTCCAGGTAATGCTGCTTCGTCACTTCAAAATCGAAGTTGATTTGCCCTTTGTAAAATCAAACTTTTAGGCGACATGCGTATTAGTGGAATCCTCGTGATTATTCTTCGCCACGCGATCACGATTAATCTCTGACGATCTGTGATGAGATCCCCTGACGTGATACTGTAAAAGGTCAGAGATACGTCGGTGAACAAATGAGGCATGACGGCACGACAGTATCGTCTCCTGGATTGGTGTTCGGCACATGAATTAAACATATTGAGACGTTATTCTTGCTGAGTACTAGTCGAATATGATTCAGTGACAATTTTCTAACTTTACACGGAGAGAGCTCATTTATCTTCAACATCTTATGGACTGTAACACTCGTGACCGTATCTCTTGCCTCGTTCCCGAATTAGCTTGATATTACGTGAGGTTAGGTGAGAACTATCTATTAACTCAAGCAACAACGGGAGAAGCAGTCCAGATGAAAAGTAAGATATTTAAAGAGATGGCAAATCAATTTTTCTCCACAAAAAATATAAGTTTCATTTCGTTATGGCTGGTTTTGAGATCTAGCTGTCGCTCTCATTGCCATTCCCAACTGTCCAGTGGAAAAGACACATTTAGAAGTGATAAAGTTCACTCACTTGCGTAGAAGATAATGTCTAGAAATAGCAGATAGGCGAAAAAATTGCTACTGAAATGAGCCCGCTTCCCCCACCCCCTCCCTGCAAATTTATACCTATGCCTAACTCAACTCTAAGAATTGTACTTTCGAATTCTTGAAATTCCGCTTTTTAATGAAAAGATAAAGGGGAATATACTTCCAGAAAATTGAACAGGAGCTTTCTTGACATGCATTAGGGCGCAGAGAGGTGCTGCCTCCAATTATAGCTGTTGCTGTTCATGTTTTTACCGCTTTCTATTGCTTCTCCTTTCCCCCTAGTCTGGCAATGCAAAGTCCTCTCTCCACGTATAAACTTCGTAAAAGTATAAACAATAAAATATGTCGCGAAAGTGTGTAAAAGTCAGAAACGTATCCGACAGACGAAGGTGAACACATCCTATAATACTGCCAGGTGCACGCAATTTACCATCTTTATGGGCGACGGCAAGTGATCCAGGTGCAAGCGGTCGGATTTCACAAGGTGCCGTAGCTGCCCGACTCTCTTTTGGAGGCGTCTGTCAGGGGGAAAGAATGATAGGAGCCGCTCTGTAACACCATAAGAACCTGCAGACGTTCTTTTCGCGTAAGACTTGTACTAAGACGTCAAGGGGAAATTTCTTATCAAAGCACGTCATGTGAAAACCAACGCAAGTAGCGGGTAAAATTTAGCCGGAGAAAGTCTGGGTTCATTTTGTCGGAAGTTTGCCTCCAAAGTCTTCACCTCCATTAAAGATTCCGGAGGATTCTCCGACTTTTTTGAAAATAAACCTAGTCGGTTGCCCAAATTTCTACCATCCATTTAATTTCCCTAAAACCTAAAGGAAGATTTAACCAGGGAAATCAGGCCAGCCCAAGTATTGAATGAGCACTGAAGCACGTCCACAATTGTTCAAATTTCATAGGCGTTACAGAAACATCCTAATTTAGTATGTTCATCTCGAGGCACCTACGCTGGCATACCCTCCATACTAACTGGTTGGGGTGTTATTTACCCCGAGAAGTTAGCGAAAACTTAATTGGTCCGTTTATGTGACTGGTTATTTAACTATTTATTCTTTATTCATTTAAAATTCGGTAGAACGTAGAATACATAGCTGCTCGAGTTAGGATTAGACTTCACTATGCTAATTTGTCAAGAACCGTGGCAACTCACCTGAAAATCAACCCATGTAGCTGAGAGATTACGCTATGTGGATTCTAGTTTCCGAAGGTCATCTCCAGAACAAAATCAAAACAAAATAAAAATAAAACAGAGCGTAATAACATCATGCTGTACCTCCCAGACCCTGTGGCTAGTGCTCACTTGGCGCTGGTACTTCTCTGGCGCATCCTTCTGTACTTACAGGCGGTACCGCATCTGGCTGCGGTCGATTACGGTAAGGATCGGGGCGGCGCCAGTGCGAGATCTGCAACGCAGCGTCTCCGATGTGTAATGGGCATGCAAATCAACATGCTGACGCAGGTTTGGCTCGTGTTCCTTGGTTATTCCGTTGTTATGGGGTCGTCATCTCGTCAAAATTACATTTGTAATGAGGTAGGTGGTATTTATTTATTTATTTATTTATTTATTTATTTGCTATTCCTTCATAGTTTCATTGATTTGTCCATTCAATCGCTGGATCCCCAAAGATTGTTTATTATTTCAAACATTAATTTTCCCCTTTTGCTTTTTTTTGCTCTTTCCTCCTTTTCCTATGAAGGTTCTTCGTCCCATATTCGCTCAGATCTCTTCGTTTCTTTGAATTTTCTCGTCATCCTATGCGTTCTTATTTGTACCATCACCTCGCATTTTCATCTCACAGAATTTGGTCTACCAAACGATTTTTTTCGCCACTCTCCTCGATACCTTTCTCTACGCTTACGGTGACACCTTACCGACTGCAGAAACTTTTCGTAAATATTATAGATTCCTACCTTTTTATGATTTTCGCTATCGTCTTAAGGCTTTCTACTAACCTCCGTGCACAAGAAGTTCCATGAGTTTTTTTTTTGCAGTAACGTGTTGCATACTTACGAGAAGAACCTTTGTAGCGTTGATGTAACGATTCCTCATTAGTTATGCGATTTCATCGGTCATGAAATTTGAATAATGTTGATGACGCAGCTCCCATTTGAGCCTTTTTTTTATTGATTTCGAAATTTCGAAGTGTTTTTCTCTGAACATGCGTCATCGTTCAGCTGTGAATGAGTACACATTTACTGCCATTTTTCCGCTGTGCTAGTTATGAAGTCGAGTGAGGGACTTCGTCGAGGACTGACCCTCTTGGAATATGTACATCAAATGTTTGCAGTATCCAAGGCTTCGTAATTTCCAAAAGTCTCTTCCAAGCGATCCAATGTTTTGACTCTTCCCGCTCTCGGTCAAGTTGCTATCGTGTTGAGAATTATAGTATTTTCTCAATGAATTTGGCCTTGAAATGCTGCCCATCCGAGTTGACCTCTTTGGCAAAAACTGCACATTCTACTTCCCTCTGCCGGCGAGGTTTGGTAGGATTCTCCTCGATGTTAATGATGTGTGGAACACTGGTGATTTTGTGGATTTTTCTTCCAGCTAAGCGCGATTGTTATTGGGTTAGTTTCGGACGCATGAATCCTGCACTTTTTCGGTCCTCACTTTTTGCCTCCTGTTGCATACAGGAATCGAGCCTCCTTCGTTGGCCCATCATTTCGCTGAGATATGCAAAACATGCATATCTCAAACAAGGACGAATTCTCCTCTACCTTAGTCGTACGTACATATTCACAAAGGGCTTTGCTGACTTTTGGGATCTGCTCAATCACTTTGACTTCTGGTCAAGTAAAACGGGCAAGCTAAGACCAGAAAGGTTTAAATATAGGTGGATACAGGGGAAACAAGTGTGTTTTCCCCTTCGCTGATTAACACGCTCGGTTTTGTGGCTGCTGGTAATGTTGCTGTTTCTAGGAGTCAGATGCTTTTTAGTTTTTGACACACATACTTCGATAACCCGACATCGAATAGAAGGCGAACGTCTTGATTACAATCTCCGATCAACTGCGACTATGTGTTTTTTTCCGCTGTCGACCTCATTCCGTCGATAACCCTGGCAAAGTTTTTATAGAGAAAATTTGATTGAACAGTCGCGATCAATCAGGTCGACCCCCCCGAAAGCTGCATATACATATACATCTATACATACAGTGCAGCAATTAAGTGCTACTCAAGAAATCTGGTAGGTATTTTTTGTAGTGTGCGCACTTATTCTCTCTCCCCCTCCCCCGTACCCGTTCATCTTAAATTACCCGAAAAAGGAAAATTGCCCGAAATTAGGCGGTTTTTGGCGCACGCAGAAGTGCGCAAAACGAGTTAAGACGGGAGGTTTGAAGGAATTAAGGAAAGGACTTCCATCTAGAGTCAACAGGGAGGGAGGTTGGGACGGGGAAGGTAGAAAGGAGAGAATCCTAGAAATCGCAAAAGCAGAAGGTGGCTCACGATATTTGGTCGTGTTGGAGTCTATTCATGGAATAATCAACCTACAAAATTTTTGGTTTTATAGGGTGGTCGTTTTTATTCGAATTTTCTATTAAGTGAACGCTTCCATGTTGATAGGAAGTAGGACGGAACCTAATCCACATATTTGAGTAAAAAACCAATATAAGGAATCAGTCTGCAAATAAAAACAGGAATGGTACCAGTTCAGCTATTCGATAAAACATTTCTTTCAGATCCACTTGAGTCATTACTGCCCCGCTCCTCTTTCCTGGTTATGTGGCTTGTAAAGAATATTCTTCTTCATCAATGCCGCTATGGGAAGATGGCAATTTTTTACTTCATTAGTTTTCTTAGAGAAATGTTGCTACTAATTCTCTCTCCACGTCCTTTCTTGCTTCGGAGCAACCTTCATTCGAGGATCGACAATCAGAACTTGGCGATATTTTCTTCGGTACTCTTCTAAGCCTCGTCATATAGCAGGGACAAACCAATGTTGCACTGTTTGGCTCCCTTTGCCTCTCGTTTTCATTTACAACCACTCAGAAAACCACTGTTTTTCCTCTCGTAGAGATGCTTCACAGCGCGTGGAGCGACGCTTCTGAACAATTGTCATACTCAAAGAGGTTAACTGACGCTAGATTATATATTGTGTACAGGATGTGTGGCTGTTATATGTATGTATGAATGTCTGAAACTCCATTGCTACAGGCCAAATTACTATTATAAAATGAAATAGAGGTGAAGCAAGGAGATGCTGCATTGAACTAAATAGGTTGTCTTTGTAAGTGAGCAAAAGAAACAAAAAAAAAAAACTGGCACAGAAATGGGAACATCACGATGTCCTGCGCTGTCTTTCACAGTTACTTATATATTTAGTTAACCACTCATAGTATCTGTTTGTCTGCCTGTCGATCCTTCTGCCCGTGTAATTTCGTGATTTTTTTCTGCCGTTGTTTATCGCAGGTGTGGGTAATACAGGGTGGTCCACATGAAGTGTGACGGGAAAAACTACCCATGACTTTACAAAAATCAAACCAAATGAGAACCGTTTCCATTTATTTAGATGACAAAAAAATTCTCTATAACATATCTCAGATCACATTCGAAATGACCTCTTTTAGTTTCGATACAAGCACCCGATCTCTCCCGCAAATTCTTGAGAATGCGCGCTACTATTTCCTGCTAAATTCGGTATCAAGCAACCACCTTCGTTGTCTCTTGCGAATCGAATGACTTGTGCTTGAAAGAGCAGACTTTTTGCACCAAGATAGATTGGACAGCAAAATTCAGAGGGCTGAGATCGGGTGAGTTTGATGGCCAAACATCCTTCGTCCAGAAACACGGGAGATTGGTCCCACAGCACTCCAGTGCCTTCTTTTTACCGTGAACAGGTACTCAATCTTGAAGGAAGGCCCACTCGATATCATTAGCATTCTATTTGGTCAAAGGAATCACACCATACTCCAGGATCTGTTTCATATGAAGTTCGACATACATTTCAACTCCTTTTTGGATAAAAACCAGCTTAGCCTTGCCCAAATCCGATACTCCACTCCACACCATCACAGATTCTCAGAAAAGAGTTTTTTCAACCTTGACAGCTCTCGGAGATACCTTTGACAGAAGTTCCCGCTGATTCTGCGCATTGCGGAGTGAATATCTTCTCGTCCGTGAAGGGAATTCGGCCGAGCTTGTCACCGCGCGCAAGGGTCATCACTTTTCTGCATTTTTCCGATCTGGAGGCCTTCATTTCGCCTGTGAGACGTTGTCCGTTGGCAATTTTGTAGGATACAACTCGAGATCATCTCTGATCAGTCTTCGCGTGGTTGAAAGGCTTATTTTGTGATTCTTGGCCAGCTGTCTAATGCTTCTTTCAGGATTTCGGCTCAGTTTGCTTTTGACGGCGTTTCGAAAGGCAGGGGTCCTCGCAGTTCGATCAGGTCTCCCTCTTGGACGACTTTCAATCCCTCCAGTTTCTCCGAAACGGCTTCTGATTCGATATGCTTGTTCCCGGTGTAGTTTAAGCGTCTTCGAGATCTCGGAAACTGAAGACCCGCGTTTGTGCATGGCGACTAACGCAGTGTGATCCGCAAGCGATGCCATCTTTTTCCAAAAACAGAAGATAACACTGGTTCCTATAGGGCTAAAAAACACGGCAGAAACGAATAACACTGTGGAAAACCACAAAAAAGCAGTAAAAACGTCCAAAAATTGATTTTCTTTAACCCGTCACACTTCATGTGGACCACCCTGTAGTGGCGGTAGCAAGTGGAGAGCGCGTTGTAGGTTAGTTAATCGTTCTAAATTAATGCGTAAAATTGACAAAAGTTTTGCGCCAATCATTCTTCTATTTTTTCGTTATTCTACTTTACCTTTTTGATATTTTATTTTTTCGTATTCGCTTTTATTCAACTGAATTCAAAACCGCCTTTTAGTGACTCTATTTTGAAAGATGCGGTTGTTTGGGTTCCTGTTTTGGAACTGATCCAAAACTCCGAACTCAAGCGTCATGCCCGTAGGGTTGAAAACATCTTTTGTCCGCTGCTATAATTGCGCTCTAGTTTTCTCTCGAATCAGTGTAGACTTCCTGGATTCCGGCAGCTTCTCATCCACTTACTCTTTTTCAGCTATTATATTTTGGCCAATCGTTCGCACCCATTTGTCATGTGATTCCTCTCAATTCGTTCACAGCGTTGATTTCTTTTGCATCTTGCAACCATTTCTGATACTCTAATTACCCACTCGAACTAGTGCGCTACCTCCTTTTGACCCTCTGTTTGTCAGGTTACCTCCTTAGCTGATGTATACGCATCCATGTTAGTGGACCCGTCTCTCTGTTACTGCTGCATGCTGATTATGTAGTAACGAAATCATGTGCAATTCTGTTCACCCACCTGCTTGTCTGCGTATCTCCACCCATCTGTCTATAACCGCTTCTCATCCTTGTCCAAACAATTCAAATCGCCTTTATGCTCCATCTACACGGTTGCATGTTAAACGGAGGCGAGCATTAAATGCCACCGGACGGCACGGGTTTTTTTTTATAAAAGCACCGACCCGTCCGATATACGACGCGCGAGTCGTTTACAACCGATTGTAGACGCTCATAAAACCGCGGAAAACTCGTGTTTCTCAGGCGGCAATGGACCCCGTGCGCTCAGCCGGCTTCTTTGGTGAGTCGCATAATTGACTGGGACAATGAGACAGGGAACAGCGTTGCAAACAATGCCGCTGATCCTATCTCTGAAGTCCTTAGGCGCATTAAAGTTGTTAGATGAGCGCAATTACCGTAGCTTGGCTCGTTCTTTCCCATGAACCATACTGGGTTTGTTTTGTTTGCATTGTCGTCAACTTTCACGAAACAAAAATGTTCTTAAAGGCAGTTTTCCTCCTTGTTTTTCGTGTTGAAGGTATGCTTGATCCACTCCACACGCCATTTCCAGTAAAGTACAGTAGGCGTCAATGGCGGTGACCCGTCTGCGGCCTCGAACAGAAGGCGACGCGACCGCGCCGCTCACGCTAGAATCGTCGCCGCAGTAGCTTGGCTGGGTTTCTTGATAGTTGTTCATCATATTTGATGATAACTAATAAGAAAACTAACCGACTATCAAGAAAACCCCATAATCTGGTGTCCCGGAGAGGATTCTCGCTCGAGCGGCGCGGTCGCGCCATGTTCTGTTCGAGGCCGCAGACGGGTCACCGCCATTGACGCCCACTGTACATCAAAGAATGGAAAAATGTTAAAGACCCAGCTTTTGAAATATGTAGTCAGAGCGGCTGTTTTGAACGGATCACTCCTAGCTGTGCTGGCTGTCCAGTATACCTGCATTATCAGCCAACAAATCTTGCCCTGTCCGATCGACAAGATCATCAGTGATACAGCGCTATGCATGAGAGTTATCCCCAGCAAACTGTTCCGGACCGCTTTGAATTGAAAACAGGTTTAGAGCCCATTCTGTAACATTTAATATATAATTTAATGTGTAATCAACGTATGGAGAAGGTCCACTGTCTCCTAAAAGATGAGACATGAGTATAGGGTAGGACCTCGCCCTTAAAAGCAGGGGACCACCTCGTTTCCTATGTTGGAGATAGAAACATATCCTGGACCTTCTTGTCATGACAATCCCAGTAAGGTACACCAACAGGCGCAGAAGCGACGGAAGCCCCGTTCTCGAAGGGGTCGAAGTGGCTAAAATTTGGAGCCGGGTGGTGGGGAGAGGTAGCCGGTCGCTCCAAGCTGTGCTGGCTGCCCGCCACGGCTGCAGCGTTGGCAAACGAGTCTTGGGGAGTCCGATCGATAAGATCAAAGGCTCCACACGTCAGTTCGGGTCAGCAGACTGTTACAGGCCCCGTCCTGGAAAACGGGTTTAGAGACCATTTCGAGACAATATGTGTATACCGCTTCAATCAACGTGCCGAGAAGATGCTGGATCTGCAATTACCTCCACCACGGAAATGAGGTGGGCCTCTGCCTTTAAAGGCAGCACCCATGAAAATTTTCGTCACCGGAATTTAAGCCTAACCTTAGGTTTTCGGCTACGTTTGGCAAGGATACAATAGTCAATTTTGTCCGGACTCATGGAAAAGAGAGTTTTGAATATTCCTAATTCACTGCCTCAGATCGGGTTGGTCGAGTTGCGCGGATCGGGTGTGACGAAAAAATCGATAATGCTGCCTTTCTCGTCACGTATTTTCTAGACGGACCGGGATTTTGCATGTTTTTGAGCCAGCTAGAAATGGAAAAAGGAGATATCGAAAAATGGAAGAATGTATGCCACATAGGCATGTCTAGCGAGAAGAGAGCGGAACCATAGACGAAAGGGTAAAAAAGAAATAATGTGAAAAAGAAAATAGGAGAACTGGGTGATTGGATTCGAAAACAGCTGATCCGTACCACGCCACATCGGGGCTAGCCGGACACCTTCTCTACCCTATTATATGTAGAGAATGCACATGTTTTTAGCGAGTCAACTTGCGTAGAATTACTAGGACTATTGTCGTTCCTCAGAAACATAAAATTTTACGCATGAAAATTGTCGTGAGTGCTGCCTGTAACACATTTGCGACGATGCACTCTCCTTAGCTGATCCCACATGAGACCAGTGCAATTTTGTGACTTATTATATTTCTACAAAACTGGTAGTGGCAAGGATAGGCATACTTGTCCTGCTGAATTTGAGCTTTATTCTTCGCGCTGAAGCATCCCCGTAAGGTTATCGTACTTTTGCTGCATCAACTATACATAGATAGTCACTTTTACCAGAATCTAGTTGAGGCACGCACAAGTACTTACTTTGCATGCTGGTCACGCCTCTGACCTCCATTCTTTATTGCGGTGCGTTTATATGAAGTTACAGTGGCCATACGGTATCTGTGAGATTATGGACCACTCTACACGAGAAACCAACTTCTCTGATGACTGTGCAGCAGGAACGCAGCGCGAACAGCGTAATGCACCGAGTAGAAACCCTAGCAACATCTGTTCCCACTTTTCGTCCTCCCCTCAACTGCTGCTCAAGCTTTCCTCTTTAGAGCCGCAGTTGCAGAAGAACGGCAGCGATTGAGGGTAGGATGGGAAGAGATGCTGCAAGGGTTCCTAGTCTACTCGCACTACGTTGTTGGAGGCGTGTTCCTAGAACACACTCTTGTGAGAATTTGTCCAAAAATTCATTATTTTTCATCCTTTCACCCTCTTGTCATCTTTCTTTTTTTTCTTCTTCTCACTTCCCTTCATGTATGTCTCATAACGTTGCTCTAATAACTATAATAACTATCATCGCTTAGAACACCAACTACGAATGCGATTGCGCACAATGTTGGGATACCGTAGCAGCTACAGAATCACTTGACTGGATTACTGTATCTCTCATGGAATGCCCGTTAAGATTCAATGATACGACAATAAGAAAGCGGATCGCTAATTGGATCAACGAGGGTATGATACAAGAGATTCATCGGATTATTGATTGATATTATACAGCGACTATTGATATGCAATTTTTTTCAGAATGTGGAGCCTCACTCAACTGTGGTTTGAGAGGACAATTGGGCAAGAACCACGTAGTGGTCGGTCATTTTGAGTGCGAAACTGAAAAGAACGAGCTTCGATTGGTGGCACTTCTCAATGATTCGCAGGGATTAACTCAGGGTAAGCGTGGCGGCGTGTAACACGATAGAAGATAGTTCGAAGAAAAAAATACGAGATGAGAAACGGTAATATTCGCCTTCTTAGAAAGGTGGCTTGCTAGCTCTCATCGTTTCAAAAGGTTCAGCTCATGTGGCTTGCCATTTATGCACATACAGTGCCGATAAATCATTCTTCCATGGCAGGATACCGCCCGTCTGGGTC
The DNA here is from genome assembly GCA_000688135.1 of Ancylostoma ceylanicum. NCBI lineage: Eukaryota > Metazoa > Nematoda > Chromadorea > Rhabditida > Ancylostomatidae > Ancylostoma > Ancylostoma ceylanicum. Next base: position 152,282 of record JARK01001345.1, read on the forward strand.
GCCGCGCCGCACTATGTACCTGCGCAGCGCGGCAGACCAACTAAATACTATGGTTGTCGGACGTTACCGGTGTTGATGCTTTGCTTATGTTTTTCGAGATGAAAGCAAAAACACGAAGAAAAATGGCTGTCGGAATTATAGGTGTCTTGACCGAAATACAAATCAGCAGGATAGTGGGGGATAACAATTTTGGCGATTTATTAAGTTCATGCTAGTATGTGCCCCATCATTTTGCTGTCAGAATAAGTGACAACTTGATAGCTCGCCCTAGTATTTTTGTCTCAGTTAGTCTGTCTCTTGAAACCCGGTAGGTGTTGCTGGAAACGAGAGGGAGCCTTAGGAAAGTCCCATAAGGTGTCTCTCATGTTTTGAACACGACTACCAGTTTATTTTTCGCGTAATTCATAACATTCGGCTTATGCAGCCGCGATCAGTTTTGTCCTTGAAACGAATACTCATTGAAATACCATTTTATTTAAATTTTATATAGCGAAAATCTCACTGTGAACTGAACAGCTATTCGCCTTACAGTCGTTCAATGTAGTTCCATCTGCCGAACAGTCGATGGCTGTCCCGTAGCACCTAATCACTGAAATGGCACGAAGTTTCCGATCGCAGCAAGTCCAGGAATGGCGACGTGTTCGTCGGCGGTTTTCCTGTTTGACGGTGATGTTCGAGTGCGGCCTTTCATCACAGACACCCGTATAATGAGCGCAATTTTGAGATCATCTCCATATTCGGAGTGAAGGGATAATTTGCGCCCGCTCCACTGACGCCGTACAAAAGACGATCCTATCGCGAATGTCACAAAGTCACACGAACTGCCACTAGATCAACCTCATACGAGGGTACATTTTATGGGTTTCGGCGACTGTTGCAGTATGGGATTGAATTTGGGATTCCGCCGAATTCCGGCGTTTTGAGGGACCCAGAATGCGTATATTATGTAGAGCACCGAAAAAAAAAGAACGGAGAAGCCGCAGAGCGGGAGCTGTTTTCCGTATTTGAGAGAGTTTGTGCGTTGAAGTGACTACCACATTTACGCTCTAAGATCCAATCAATAAAGCATGTTTTAAGTAAAGTTTGACCTCTGAATTTTTTACTGCTCATTCTTCTTTCTTCCTAGTCACCGTTGCCATAACAACAGACTTTGCTCCTTTTCAGACAATGTCCTCCCTGCCCATCTACTAGGACTGGTGCTGCAGTCGAGGGAGCATCTTCTCTCTTTCCTACTCCATTCCGAAATACTTGCCGCAACAGTTCACCGGAGGTTAAAAGGTAAGGCGATGTCTCATAGAATCTAGGGCCCGAGTGCATCATTAAAAGGATGGGTAATCTCATGATTATGGGTATGGTTACCCATGGGAAGCACCTGTAAGGTATAGACAAGGTCACGCATGGGTAAGCATGTTCGTGGGTGAAAAGTGAAGGATAAATTCGGTTTCGTTAACACGTTTACCATGAGTAATATTAATGATGCATCCGGGACCAGAATCATCTGGTAAGTGTCGAGGTAGGGAAGCACACAACTGGTGCACTCTGCGTCTCTGACATGTTCTCGTTGTTCATATGGAGCAGGAGATTCAAAATTTCATAATTTTTCCACCATTGCGATAATTTTTCAGGCACTCCTCTATCAAAAACGGTCACCAGCAGTACTGCACTAGTAGCAGCCGTTGTTCTAGCCGCCTTCCTCCTGTTAATACTATTGTTAATTTATTTTTCCCAAGTCTACGTGAACTGGGGTCGTATAGTGAAAGGTGAATGGCACCATAAACAATACCGAAAAGTCCCACATGTGCAGTACAGTTCTGACCGAATTACTGTGAACGGACAAATATGTACTAGGATCATCTAGGGGCTTCTAGCATGAATGCAACATTGTGTACCGCAGAGGAGCAAAACGGCTTCCAGAACTTTTCTACGTAAGACTTTCTGCCTGCAAACCACCAACAGGGCTGCATCTGTAGCTGCTTTCACGACGGTCTTCTATCGATTTTTCTATTGATCTCACGAGTAATAAATACGGGTTCATTGACTTACCCAATTCTAACTGCTTACCGAATGTTTTGGTTATACACTGCTTTGAAATTTTGATTACTTCATGATTCGTAACCATCGCTGTTACTGATCGTTGCTTACTGTGTTGGATATTGATCGAGCTACGCCAACGTAATGTGTCTGTACATAATATAAGTGTTTCATCACTATTGATCCGGATGATCCGTGAAATGTGATAATTGTATTTATTAATGAGCTAATGAATAAATCTCATCTCATGTATCTGAACAGTCCGGGATTACCATAGTTAATTCCCAAAATTTCCTTATTTCTATTATAATAGATTTAGCAGGTAACTTCCATTATTGAGTGTAGGGCAATTAGTAGTAGATGCGTGTGTTTGAAGTGCTTGTGTCTATGCGATGAAATATAGGCCCAGCCACAACTCAGACACACGTCGTTGTCTAGTGGCGGCGTAAGGCGGCCAAGACGTACGCCGCGACGCGACCGCGCCGCATGCGTATGCCTCGTGAATCAGTGTCGGTTGCCTCATTGGAAATCGTCGGCTCGAGTCCTAGCTTAGAAAACTTGTTTATTCCTCCCCAGCGCTGCTCGTTCCTTCGCGACGCGCTCATGACGCGACCAATCACAGCTTAACGTCGTACCTTCTGTCACGTAGCCAATTTCGGTGTTGTGGACTTCACGGTATATAGGTTTTTTAGGGACGGTGAACTCATTGACAATGATGAAGTGTAAAATCCACATCAGACACAGGAAATGGTGGCGGTATTCCCTGTGCCTCCAAAGCGTGGACAAGTGTTCCGGTGAACGGTCCCGCTACGAAACCCTGATAAATGTACCCATTTTTGACACACTTAGTGGTTCAGTTGACGAAGAAAAAGTTTATGGATTTCTGAATCACTTCCGGGTTGGAGAATATCGTATAGACAATGGTAAAGTCATGAAAGTAAATTGGTTTGTAGGATGAAGAAGATTAGGGTTCCATCACGCAGGCGTTTCATTTTTGGGACGAAATGAGCCAACGATCAGTGCAAGAGAAGAGAAGAGCTGCAATGTCATCTGACTGTTCATGGTTGCGTGGGGGACCTCAGGATCGGGATTTCGCGACGATTCTCCAGTTGTTGTCCAACTTTCGGAGCTTCAACGGTCAAATGACCGGCATTGTTCAGCTCGCTGCGGACGGCTTCAATGTTGACGTTTTCTGGAAGCGTCCATTTGCGGACGAATGACCTTTAATAGTTTGAATTAGCAAATAATTTGACGATGAGGCTTCCAGAATGTGTTCTAGAAGTAAATCATGCATGGTATATGTAGCTGTGTGACGAATATGAGATAATTCACACTCGTGGAAGCATTTCTCGCCGTTCTCTTTCAGCAAAGATCAGCTGGCTTTATATGTACATGCAAATAATTGTAAGCGTTCTAGTGTGATGACTTGCTCTATTAGTACTTTTCGAAACATTTACTATGAGGGCAGCGATGAGGTTTCCATATCTTAAAGGCAAGGCCCGGCCAAATCATACTTTTTCGGCTTCTTGCTTGGAGCGTTGGATCTACGATGACAGTAACCCTAAATAACAATGAAAGACCAAGAGAGATCCGTTAAGTTGGGATAAACAGCGATATTCTGATGCATGATTTCATAGTACGTGCAACCAGTGGACGACCACTATACACCGGGTCAAGTGAAAGGTGTTGCTGCGACGGATGCGGTGATGCACGAGGAGGTGCCGCACCACCTGTGTCGCTGTGTTAGTGGATGCGGCATCACCCATGTTGTTGCGCGAGTTACTACAGCAACACCTCCTTGTCGCTGTATGAAGGGCCGTTATGTCAGAGCTGCTTTGTCACAAGAGCGGCGTTTGCAACACCATCCAGGTCGAAGCTCCAGATGCCGTAATCCTGGATCATTTCCCCTTGCAACTCGGAATCAACTTTGAGATGCGCTCTCAAATTTGGGTTACCTGATGTACGGGTGGGTTAGACCACGAAGAGCCCAAAAACCGTACATCGGAAATTTTCACCGGATCTTGCCTTTAAGCATAGTGAGGAACTGGTAAATGAAGCACTTGGATTGCTAACACAAACACTTCCAACCCACCTTTCCATGTAATTGCCTTCACTCTTATTCTGTTGTTTGCCTTCAACAATAAGATCATGACCCTCTATGTGAACTTTCAGCTCGTCAGGGCGGAACTGGGACACATCCAACGAAACCGCAAACTTTTGCTCATTGTTCACCACCTATAATTGAAACTCCTACACTCACAAATTGACAGCACTCATAGAGCAAAGTTTTTAGCGATGAAAATTGGACTGGCAATGTAATGGAGGTGGAGAAATTGCAACATTCTCATGAGCAAGCTATGAAAGTGAGAGAGTCTGTATGAATCTCACATGAGCACAGGCACAAGACATCTTTGCAAGGTCATTAAAGCTTCTTCTAGTTGACTAATAAACGGACTGTAAGCGGTAAATAAACGGCTGACTAATGGACGGTTGATCCAGAAAACCGTATTCAATCACAGGTGTTTGCTGAATATGTTTGCGGTATATATGTGCATTTACCAAACAGACACTTGAACGGTGTTGATAAGTGAGGTTCAAACTATGCTCGCGGTCACCGCGATTCCAACGTCCGCAGTGGTAGGCGTCGTCGGACGTCGCCACGCACCCGCCGCGCAACTCCGCTGCGAAGTCACCGCTCGGCGGCGGGTTGCACTTAGCCAGCTCGCAGGCGTTGGCTGATCTATCGATTACTTTATTGTCGCTGATATTTCGCCTTTTCCTTTGTTTTGCCTCGATTTTCTTGGATTTCTTCTCCGTTCCGCTGATCCTCCATACAATCTAGGCAAAAAGGGATAAAGTACAAAGGCAACATTTACTGTTTTTGCGTTTTACAACTCTTTGTTACACAGTTTATCTTATTTTTACCTACAAAGTTCGAGAAGGCATTAAAACGCCATTGTTGGTGATAGTTCTCTCAAATCTATTATATGATCCTGGGTATCCGACGGGATTCAAAATGAAGGGAAACGAACAAAAACGGCGAAATGACCGGCGGCGTGAAGTAGTCGATAGATCACTCGATGCCTGGGAGGTGCCAAAATGTCGCACACCGCCACGCAGCAGCCTCGTGGCAGAGTTGCGTGGCGAGTGCGTGGCGCCGTCTCCGTTGTCTGCAGCCGCAGACGTTTGGATAGAGGTGACCGCCGGAATACGTAGAGTCCAAAATAGAGGGAAGAAATGAGCGGGAGAACTCTGATGTTCGGTGGCGACACATTTGGCGAGAGAATGTGTTTGGCACCATATTTTACGGGAGAATGAGTAAAGAGTTTGTATTGCAATACAAAAGGCTAGAGAATGAGTTGGCGAGACATTATGTGGATCAAGGAGTTACAGATAAGCAAAAAGGAATGATTCACCAACTCTAAACGATGAAAAAACCTTTACTGCCCACAAAACAATGCTTGCGATCAAAAGCAAAGTCCAAAAAAAAAACCAACCTGTTGTGTTTCGTTGGCAACGTGCATTACAGATTGATCGGCATTTCTCCAGTATGGAAACATGCTTCTGTCGAGACGATCAAAGAACGGGAAATCACGGAAGTGCTCATCCCACATTGGCGATCTCGGCCACATTGACATTTTCGACTTATGAAGCACTGGAAGTACTAAAATCCAAACTGTAGCCACGCATACGCCAGTGATAGAGCGCAAATCTGCGGAAGGAAGTGATAAAGATGTGCGTGGAGGTGTGCAACGTCGACCACCCACGATGTTTCAAAAGAACGACTTGACGACTGCTTAAAGTCAGAGGACCACCTCGTTTCTCATGTCGACGATATCAGCAGATTCTTGACCTCCTCGCCACGCTGATTCCAACAATGTAAAGCAAAAAACACAGAAGTGACGAAAACCCTGTTTTGGATAGGGTCAAAGTACCCGCTTCTTGGAGCAGGGGCGGAACCGCTGCAAGCTGTGCTGGCTGCCCGCCACAGCAGCAACGTCAGGTGAACACGTATTGACCTGTCCGATCGATGAGATCAACGATGGTACACGTCTTTGCACGTATATTTGCTCCAGCAAACTTGTACAAATCTCGTCACGGAAAGCGGGTTTAGAAACCATTTCGGAACATTTCAAGTATATTGCCGGAATCAGCGCATTGGGGAGGTTCTGAATATGTAAATAACTCGAAAACGATATGAGGTGGGCCTCTGCCTTTAACCGAGAAAGAACGTGCTCATTTGGCTTCTTTGCCGCCTAGTGATTACAATTTGCCTACCGTGCGATAAAAACAGATGCAGTGCAAACAAGTAAACTATAAAAGGTACATACTCTGAGAATAGCAACTACTTTATTAGAAACTAGATGGATATGCTGATGGGCACCCAAACTATCATCGTGCTCCTTGATGCCTGCGGTCGAGGTGTTGGCCAGACGTGAGACGGAACTCCGAGACTGAGCAAGCTGAAGTGAGACGGGGCAGCCCTAAGCTGTTCGAAATGTTCGTTTTTACGGCCACAAGGCGTTTCTCCTTCACTGATCAATTGCTATGTTTTGCAGAGAGGCCGATAAGCGTCGGTGTGCTGGTTACAGCAAAACGCCCACTCCTTGCTAATTCAGGGAAACCTAGCAAAGGTGGTGCGAACAATTGACAATGATTTGCACCTGTGCGAGTGTAGCAACCCTCGAAGAAGTGCAAATGGGGCAATGGCGGGAGGGGGG
>JARK01001345.1:159228-200678 GCA_000688135.1 Ancylostoma ceylanicum
GGGAGGGGGGGGGTGTAGGGGGTGGTGGTCAGCAATGTATCAAGCGAAAGGACGTTCGTAGTCACATCTGCAGATGTCGGCTTCCATAATTAGTAATTAGGAAATGGCTTCACATTCAGATGAAGCCAGCGATAAGGCCGGATAAAGAACCCTAATGTTTCCGACCTCAGCTTGCCCAACAAGGAGGATAGATGTCTCATTTCTGCTGCTGACAAATCGCCAAAGTTTAATTTGATTCAATCCATTTACGGCAGTGATGCAATGATGAATGCTGAAACAGAATCCAACCAATGAGGATGAAGGAGAATCCGGAAAAAGTCTACGACGCACCTGACTGAAAAGAAAGCAGTGCAGGTAAAGGTGTTGACTACGGTAATGCCGTGAGAAGTCAGGAAAATTGAACAGGGTAGTTGAAGAAGCAATGATATAATACCTTGCTCAGATAACTGAGGAATCAAAAGTTTCATAGGTTACTCGTCCACATTTATATCGAGGATAGCCGAATGAGTCAGTTTAGGCCTGTTCAATATAAAAATAGTGTGTCAAAACAGTAGAAATAGCAAGTGAGGATCGTTTTGAGAAAAATTCAAAATGAGCGGCACTACAAGTGGTTAGTGCTTCATGACCTCAGGCAACAAATTACTTTGGCGGCAAATCTGCGAATTCTGTTATAGCCTGTGGAGAACTCGAGTCTGCAGTTACACAGCCGGAGTTGTTGAAGAACTCAGACCCCATCACTTCCTGCAGGGAAAAGAAATATTACACCAACGGTTTCAAAGAAACACACATCTGTTTCATGTTATTCTCCAAGCCATGCTTGTGATATGCCTACTGATTGTGGGCCGCTCTTAAGAGTGGACATCGCATTTCTGAGGGGTAATGGACTCGAGAATAAAACCATAGCATCAGGGCAGGGAATCATGAACAGATATCGAGCAAACCAGTGATTTCTAGCGTGAGTGGTTATCGTACAGATTCGGCATTGTTAGGAGACGTAGGAAATGAGAGTTGGTGTGCTAGTATGGTTTCGCCTTCTTATGCATCCATAATATTGTACTTAGCCCAGGATTTCACCGATCATCAACAACTGAATCAAGTTACATTTGAACTTAGCCATATTTTCCCCCTTTTTTATAATTATTTCTGCGAATGGCGCAAGAATTTGGCGATAATTGTTGGTCAATCTCTCAATATGGCTAAGTTCAATCTCTCCTTGGTATACGTCTTACATTCGACTTTCATTTGGAATCTTTCAGAATCTGTGTGTTTTCGCCCAAACGAGTCACTCAAATTCAGCCAAGACCCTACCATGCAGGGTGCATCAAAAGCCTTTGGACAAGTGAAACCGTTTCCTACTAGGTGGGCGGGGAACTAATGACCGAAGTTTTTCAAAAATTCTTTTTATTCAAAACGTCCATGAAGAAGGGTGTCTTCTCAAATTTTTTTGGGTACATTTCCCGAAATACAAAACTGCTTTTTGCGCAGAGTTGGTCATATCACTAGCGCAATGAAGTAAAACGTCTTCAAATATTCTACATGACTTCGCTGATTCACCTGCTTCAAGTCAGGAGACACAAACGAGGTGTTAGACGCAACCATGTGATGAGCGACCCAACGTCATGAACAGGAAAGGAATGCGGCAGTTGAAGCCGCTCCCCTCGAGGTACGGTACCATCCGCCCAGGCCAGCTCCGAGAATTGACGGAAGCGGTTGAGGAAAAGTGAGAAGATTGAGAATCTCACACTGACCACACATTTTTGACCCTAACTGCTCCATTTTTTTCTGCTGAAGTGCTCGCAAGGGTGGCGAGTATACTTTGGAATATTCGAAAATTTTTCTCGAATAATCGAATTTCGAATTTATTCGATTTTTAATCTTTTCGAATAATCGAATTTCGAATTTATTCGATTGTCCCATTTTCTCGAATAGTCGAATTTCGAATTTATTCGATTTTCCCATCTTTTCGAATAATCGAATTTCGAATATATTCGATTTTTCACTTTTATCGAATAATCGAATTTCGAATTTATTCGATTTTTCCATTTTTCCGAATAATCGAATTTCGAATCTATTCGATTTTTCCATTTTTTCGAACAATCGAATTTCGAATTTATCCGGTTTTTCACTATTATCGAATAATCGAATTTCGAATATATTTAATTCGCCACTAATTTCGAATTTTCGAATTACGAATATATTCGATTCGTCATTAATTTCGAATATTCGAATTTATTCGGTTTTTCAAACCTCGAATAATCGAACAAATTTGTTATTTGATTTCATTTTCATCCGATTAGTTGAGCAGTTTGACTATTTCGGAAAGCGGGGAGTCTTCGATGACCTTAGAACTTGAAGTCATGGTGGTGAAGATTTCTTCTACTGTGATAGACGCTCTGCAACTACGTTTGACTTCAATCTTGACATCCTCAAAACTCAAAGACACGAAGAAATATACCGGCCGAATCAGTGCTCTAGGGATTCTAGCTGCAATATGGCACCAAATCTTAACGGCAGGGTCTCATCAAGATGGTCTTCATGTGGCTCTTGCTTGAAAAGTTCCATACGATGAAAGTACACAACCTCAAATCTTTTCACTTCATAAGTCGTTCTCGAGGCTCATACAGGAAATCAAAACAACAACACCTCCTTGTTGCCGAATGGAGGTCCTTTTTGACAGGTCTTACTGTGGTGGATGATGGGGGCAGCCTTACGCAGAGCAGAGCAGAAAATGATACTGCAATCCCATAGCATTTTTCTTTGGCAATCATTTTTCTTTCTTTCTTCGGGGTTGACCTTGAGGAGCACTATCAGTGTGGAATTACGTGATTAACGAATGAGTAACATTACGAAGAGCTTCGAAAATCAGATACACTGCTGATCATTCAGCAGTGCTTGGGATGCAGAACTGTGCGGACACAAAATTCCCTCGAATATTCGAAGTTATTCGATTACTCGAGAGAAAGCCGAATCGATTTTCGAATAAATTCGAAAGTAGACTCATTTCGAATATTCGAATTTCGAATAAATTCGAAAATGGACTTTTTTCGAATAGTAGAATTCCGAATAAATTCGAAAATGGACTTCTTTCGAATAGTCGAATTTCGAATAAATTCGAAAATTGACTTTTTTCGAATAGTCGAATTTCGAATTATTCGAATTCGAATGTTTATTCGAATTTTTTATTCGAATACGTTATTCGGTCCAAAGTATAGTGGCGAGCTGTTAGCCCGAATGGCGTGTCGGTGGACGGGGGCTAATCGGGCAAAGCGCTATGTTTCCGGGCAGAAGGCTACACGGTCGGGCAGAAAAAAACCGCTCCACAAGAAACTATGTATCAGAGCGGGACTGTGGATTATTCAGTTTTTGGGCTCTCAGGACTCGTTGTTCGGGAAGAAGGGAGTCAGTGATCTGCTTAAAAAATAGTCCATTTTCACTGCTAGCGATAGTAATAATGAAGTTGATTGAATAAGGTATAGGATGAAGTTATGATAAGAGAAAAGGGCAATTTATACTAGATGTGACTTGCGTGCGACTTTCAGACGCACGCATCCATTTGCGGAAGATTTTCTATGAAGACGGTCAACGCGACATGAAATACCCAACGGAAAGAACGCGCTGCCGTCGCGAGGCCGTAAACGCGTGCGACTGAACTGCGAGTGCGATGCGACTAGCCCCAATTCTTCATCATATAGTCTGCTGAACTGTTAGGCTGAGGGTCAAGGGTTCGGATCCCGTCATGTGTATACGTTTTGCATTTTTGTTTTTTTTTAAATTCTTTCTACGTTGTTGGAATTAGATTTGAAAGATTAGAACATGAAACCTACCAACATTGATGTAACAGCCACGAACTTCACAATATTAAACGTAGTCTACTGATCGTACATCTGTTCCTCTACTTGCTATAAAACAGAATATTCTCCATTCAAAACGAAACATGATGCATTATGCGAGTGGAAAAAAGTATGAGTTATAATCCCGAGAAGTGATGATGTGACGAAAATCCCCAACATGGTCTAATGCAGGTGGCTGTGCGTTCGGCTGGGTTCTGATTCGTTATTGTCCTCTACAACTCAAGATCTTGTCAATAAGGATAGGTTTACGTACTAATCCTCTAAAGTTAATTTCAACAGCGAATATGGAATAAAAAATAAAAATGCAAAACGGATACACATGACGGGATCCGAACCCTCGACCCTCTGCCTAACAGTTCAGCACCCTCACCACTCGTTTTTGCTTTTTGGCTCCCTGGGCAAAAAATGAAATATATGCTGAAGGACCTTGTCAAGCAAGGATTCAAGCCAGATGGGTTTCATTCCGATCTGCCTGCACTTTCCTTGTAAGCATATGATGCTTCTAGGAAAGGAATCTTTGGAAAAAAAATAGTATTTATGCTCAGAATAAAACTATAAGCGCACGAAACAGTCTCCTAAGTCCTTTTCACTTCTCACAATTCTTTACCAAGCCATTATGTTAGTACAAAGACTTTTGGCTCATCTCGCATATAACGGATCCTCCATAGGTTGGTTTAAAAATGCCGATGAGTTGAGACATTGGTGATTATCAGCTTCCATTTCACCTGAGAAAATCATTAGGGTGCGATCAAGACGCCTTCAACTAGGTAAGTACGTATGTCCAACTCGATTTAGCAGCGATTAGCAAACTGCGACTCTCTCTCCCTTTAGAATCAATGGAAAATCGGTAAATTTCGGCCACTCTCTCTAGATCAAACTTCATGAGCTTCTTTCCGAGTCAATATTTGACACAATAGTCCTCAACACGACCTTCTCGTTCATTCCCAACTTGTTTTGAGTCGAGAATTGCATCAGCAGTCATTTCGCAACCGTGGCGGATCGTTCGGGAACAGCGCGGCCGCCGCGGTAAACGATAGAGTGCACGACGAGAGGAGACGCAGACAAAGAACATTCGCGAACGTTCGCGAACGCCGCCGTTCTCGTTATATAAGCGACATCAGCTGAGCTCAAGCCCTCAAATCCTTCTTCTTACTTGCTAACGACAATCTTAACTGCTAAATATGTCTCTGTGGATCCGACCAGCCTCCCTCTTCCCGCGATTCGTCGAGGAAGCACTGCGGGACTTCCGACAAATGGAGCGAGTGATGTTCACTCCATTGTACCGCACTATTCCTTGTGAACTGAAGTCTGAGCAAGCAACTGGAGAGGTGAGTGGTGTTCAGCATTCTTTTTATCGAAGAATTTCTCTTTGTTTGCTCACGAGATATTCATGGTTGTGATTGGGCGGTGCTGCTATAGTCCGTTCCACTAGGAACAGTAGCCCTTGGAGAAATCAGAGAAATAGTTTTGTGGCTGTGGCCCAAGGAGTTGCCGTAATTCAGAACACTTTGTGTAGAGGTGATATCTCGTGTTATTACGATGTGTCATTATGACACCTCTGAAATGTTTTGTGTTTAGCGCAAGAAATCTACGAGTTGTGGATTTTTGCACAGATACTCAGCTATCGACCCACTATAATTCGCTCAGAAAACGTCCTTTGCATGATATCTCCTTCTTACTTTGAAGAACGGATCACTCATGTAGCATGTTTTGCAAATTTTTTGTAAACAACCCTGTATGTGTATGCATTTCTTCCGACGTTTGAAAAGAGGGCGAAATTAGAAATGAGAAATCAGGAAGTTGTATGCCACCGTAGGAAGTAAGTGTGGTAAACGCGATCAGAATCTTCTACTTCCCATGGGTATACAGTCTTCAATGAAATTCATTTTCGCGAATTCGGGTTCGTTTGTGATGCCTATGAAGCACAATAGTACTCAGACTTTGATTTGTCCTTTCTGCCTTTTTTTAACCACACATGACAGGATCAGCTCGTATCTGTTGCATTATACATCTTTCACATCTCCAATCAAAGGCAATACATCATGTCTTTCTATTTTAGACAATCAATAACGATTCCAAGTTCGCTGTATCTATCGACGTCTCTAAATTCAAGCCGGAGAACTTGAAGGTAAACTTGGATGGCCGAAATCTTACTATTGAGGGAAAGCAAGAGATCAAAGAGGAGAATGGCTACACAATGAGGTAATGATCAGATTCTTTTCCTTTATAGCTTTGCCTTTTCTTCGTTGACAGATTCTTCTTTGTTGCTTCGCTTTTTTCTCCTCGTAGTTATACAAGTCATGTTAAACTGCAGTGGTTTGGACCTACTTATGGCACCTCACCATTTGCATCTGAAGACTTCGACTGCCTGCATATCCACACACTATGTCATCATTCCCATTTTCGCTTGATGCTGTGGTGTGGGTGTTGAGCTGGTACAGACCACTAGAGCTCTATTTACAGTTAACTCTAGCCGTCGAGGCCTTTACGTCAGACAGCCGGCTGCAGTGCGACTCTGCGGCTGTTTGTAGCAACTTACAAAATGAGGGAGATATCCGCTGTGTCCAAAGCTAGCTGCGAAAGATTTTACTGGACTGTAGGGGCCTGTGCAGCTGCAGTTCCTAGCAGCTGCGATTTTATGATCTGTACTGAGATGTAGACGCAGAAAATATGATTTAGGAGTGCTACGGTAGAAAGTGTTATTTTCCAGGTCTTTTGTGCGCCAGTGGGTTCTGCCGGAGAATGTTGACTTGGATGCAATTAAATCTTCCCTCACCGACAGTGGCCGTCTCTCCATCGAAGCGCCGAAGTTCGCTAAGCCAGAAGCCGAGACCGGTAGAAGCATCCCGATCGAACGTGTCAGCGAGAAACAGTGAATGTGTGACCGCATGTTAATGACAACCTTTATTAACTTCGAACAGATTGCTGTACTTTAACAGTAGAGTTACGTGTAGATATCTACGTTTACTTTTTTGCTGGTAGTAGCCTTCACTGTACAGTGCAACTGAATGTTTGGACGTTTGACGATAAATAAATTGTGTAGTTTGAAATGTGGTGTAGATCTCAAAAAAAAAAGTGTGATCAGAATATTATTTGTGTAGGACGTGTGTATTGTCCTGCAGGTTGGGACATAGGGTTCAACCAGATCATTGGAGGACATGTCAGAAGTAGCTAATGATAAAATCCATGATACGCAGTCTAGGAATAACGATGTGGATTCGTGGCAAGCGTTGCCAAAATTCCTACTGCTCAACCTACAGTCTGTTCCCTGAAACGTAGGCGTTATTCATGCTTGCGGCGCGTCAAAGTTTACGCGCCGATACACAACGCAATACAAGGAGTGACCAGAGAATTCCTGGTAAGTAGGAAGTGTTCCTGGTTTTGCCGCCACGGTTGCCGCGCGAACAAAACGCGTTTCCATTTCCGCCGCATCGAGACAACGCGAAAAATTCGAGAAATTAAAGGCCGACGCGTCAAATTTGACGCGACGATATACAGTGCAAAAGAGGGAGGAGAAGGGAATTCCTAGTGGAGCGCGAAAGTTCCTGGTTCTGTCGTCGCGACGGCCGCGCGAACAAAACGCGTTTCTATTTCCGCCGCATCGAGACAACGCGAAAACTTCGAGAAATTAAAGGCCGACGCGTCAGATCAGCCTCAGTCCGCGCCCCGATTGAACGCACACGCGCCGCTTTGTTCAATCGGGGCGGGGATAGCAGTGTACGTTTCAGGAAACAGACCATAAGTAAGTAAGTAAGTAAGGAATCTAGTATATTCGAGTACAATGAATACTATCGGATCTCTGAAACATTTCAAAACTAAGAAGACTTCGTTTTCTACAGGCCTTCTATTCACTACTTCGACGGAGGCTTAATCGAGAATTGTCAGGACTATGGCTGGAGATCGAAAACTTTGAAAAGCTGGGAGACGAAGAAGAAGAGAGAAGGCAGCACCCATGAGAATTTTCGTGTCTGACTGTGAGATTCTGATCGTTTTCGAACGTTATCCATTGTTCCAACAATTCTACGAAGACATTAGCATGGGAATCTCGACCGAAAAAATATTGAATATACCACATCCGGGGCCAGAGAAATTACAGGGTTCTTTCGATCGAATTCTGACGATGGTGGAGAGTTCCCGACAGCTGATGTGGTGGTCAACCATTCATATTCTCGTATTCATATTCTGAGCATTGTAGAAGCGTAGAGTGACTGTGACTTGCGGGAGCATCCGATGAATCAATTCAGTGATTCATCCTCCCAGACTCCACCGGTACCAATTTACCGACTCCGGAGGGGTCTCAGCTCTGCAATTCTCTGTCCTGACCATCAAACTTCAACACCCAAAGCTGCAGCAAAAAAACATTCCACTTCTCTCATCAATCCCTACAGTAATGCAAAATTCAACCAGGAAGTCGTAGTCTGACTTCAAATCTCACCAATGAACACAGTACTCGATGGTATGAGTGAATTGTTATCAAGCACTACAAAAAAATGCTACCCAAGACCGCACGCTGTTCATGTTGTTCCTGACGAAATTACTCGACTCCAAGGATTTTGTGACATGTGCCGATGAACATGCTTTATATTATTGCCTCAAAAGTGCTCAAACGTTGATATGCATTGAGACTGGTCGATTTGGAAACAACTTATACATTCTCTGGTCATAGAACCTTGGCATTCCTGCTTTGATTATATGTGATGTTTTTTTCTGGGCCATTCAGGTTGTTACAGAGGCACATTTATAATGGCCTGACGTTTCGACTCAACGTCGTCTTCAGAGGCTTGAAAGGGATGCAAGTTCATTGATTTACGCTCTAAACCACCAAAAACCTCTTCGCACCCGTTCATTCGATCCGCTCTGGCCAAAAAGAAGATTTGGAAACAGCCAGTGAACATTTTGTGCGGATTTTCTCACCATACTTTGTGGAGGAGGAGGAGCAGACGGGTAATATGGCGGTGATGTCGGTCTTGGAATGTCTTCAAGTGTTTCCTTTTCCATCTATACTAATTAATGTTGCTCATGGAAATATCGGCTCAGCGTTTGCGTTCATCCAGGTTCAAAAAATTTGTTTTGTTCATACTCGCTCAGTGAAAGACTTGCTCAGTGGATGACAGTCAAAATACCTCAGGCATTGATCTTGAATGCTCCATAAGATTTTCTACGATCTTCTCGAGCGCTATCACATCGGTCCGTCATTTGACTGTTTGTCAGCGATCCTTATCCTCCGTAATCAACATTTTCCAATTGTGGGAGTAAAGTTTCGAGCCGCCTAGCTTCCCTCAACAGATAAATTAGAAGACCGCCTATAAAAGACCTAGCAAAAGTTTCCAGGATTTCCGAGCGAGCTGATAACGAGAGTAACAGCTATTTTTTGAGAAATTTTGATCCTTGTTCGAAACGACGAATTCCTAGGGTGGGCGTAAAATTTCGACGCATTATTTCTTCACTACCAGTACTACTTTCCTGCCTTTTATAGCGTCTAGCTGCTGAATTATGTTCAATTTTCAATCTCTCAATTATGCGACCTGGATGACCTCACCACAACATCCTATGTCTGCGTGCTGTCATTCATACTCTTCTCTTATGGTTAGTCTTACTGTTCTAGAGTTTTTGCTTGTTTTTGTGTTTTGGTTTTATTTATACCTTCACACTCGATTACTACCTGCCCCGTACTCTTAGCCATGTTATAGCACGCCTACAGGGGTATTGAATAAATAAATTAAACAAATTGTAGACGACTGAGTACAATACTCATATCTGACTCCAGAAAGGCCACTGCAGCCGTATCAAATATCCAGGACACTTTCCACCCTTAAAAAAACTTGCCGGGTCTCTGATAAAAGCCATGCCGTCAGTCTAGATAATATACAACTATAGATTCACTTCTTTATTATCACGGAAACGAACAATCTTCTCAACATACACAATAAAACATAGTTACTCCGTAGTAATTTAAACGTTATATGTATGTATATACGTACTTAAGTTAGTACTAATTACGACATGTAACATCAAAACAAAGGCAGGACAGTGTCAGCAGACGACAGCACGTATTGCGCTATTCAGGACTAGATCGACAGTACCTACAATCTTCACTATACAGCGAGAAAAACTATAACAAAAACCGGTAATTCGAGAAGAAGGGAAAAACGAAAATGCGCTGATATGACGATGTCATGGACATAGTGACAAAATGACAGACAAACGGACAGACAGACAGACATGAACAATTGTAGAACATCCGGCACGTTACAGTGCAGCGCTGAGCACCTTGGATGCCAAGGAATACATCATATCTAGATAGCGATATATTGCATAATAGCAGCAAACAACCCGGATATCCTCAGAAACCGTGACTCGAGCACACAACCGCAGCTGATCAGCTCAGCTCAGCTGACAAAACACTCTATGGGGCAATAAACATAGGATAAACCTCTTTAGACATTCCTAGGCCAATAGCTCTGCTGATTTCGGCCCAAATCCATACGCAGCACGGTGGCACCGGAAGGAGTGACCTCGGTGGTGAGCACTGACGACGAGCCGCCATCAGAATACGCCGAGTCGTCGCTCATCTTCGACGACGGCGGACGCGCCGGCGCAAACTGCTGCGCCTTCGCGAGCTGCGCCGGCGGAGGCGGCGGCGGTGGCGAGAAGTCGGGCGGGGGCCTGTGGTGGAATACCTGCGGCTGGTAGACCGAGTTGATGTCACCACCGCGGGCTCCTGAGTGATCGTAGGAGGTCGGGTAGTGGACGGCGACGCCAGGATGTGGATATGCATGCAGGCGTGGTGGCAGCATATGTCCAGGCACCATTTCGCCGTAGGCAATCGTCGCATAGTCGTAGGTGCCTTAAGAAAGTTTATTTAAATTTCTGGAAATATAACCATGGAAAAATCTATCCATGAAACTGCCGGATGACTTACCATTAGGCTGCGGAGTGCGATGGTAATGATGAATAAGCGGTTGTTGAGGATACGTGGAATTCATCGAGGAATCCATTCCTCGTGGTGATGTACTCAACTTTTCCGAGGTTGGGTACTAAAATAAAGAACTTTTTTTCTGAAATAAGGTATGAATTGTAGAAAAATTCCATTTTTTTTCTTTTTTTGCATTCCTTTACTTCACAATCCACAATTTCCAAAAAGAAAAAAAAAAGAACTTATTAAAAGGAACGTGTTTCCTCAAAATTTACATATGGTCCTTGAAAACTTCTCTAACTCAACCAGAAATTCCAAAAAAACCTATCTCACAATAGAAAAAGAATCTCTCGAGTTTTGATCTTCTACACTTATTCGTTCTGAGCCGCTACCTAATTGGCCAATCACCGTTATGGGCGGAGCTTGCGCACTCCCCGATTGGTCAATGGACACAAAAACAACAACTCACAATGAATTCACTGCCAGTTCCACTCCTATCCGATGGTGACATCGCTCCACGCTTATGGGACTCTCTGGTGATGTCGTGAGATCCTGAAGTACCCCAGGGCAGATGACGTTTGGTGCACCAACGGGACATATCATGGCGCATCTGAATACAGGAGCAACTTTAATTCACCACAAAAAAAATTCTCAAAAAAAAAAGAAAAAATAAGAGAAAGAAAATTTTTCCCTAAAAAATTGAATTACCTTATCCGAGAAGACCACGTGGAACAGGAAAATGAACAATCCTTGCAGAGAATTCGTAATCGTAAACGCATACGCCATCACTATGGAATGCCCATCATCGATCCACAATAGTCCGCAGGTCCAGGTGACACCAAGAAGACACACCAAGCCCATAGCACCTTTTACCCAGGTCCTTAAAAATCCAGGATTATTAGACCCCAAAAAACTCCCACTTTCCTAAAAAAAAAAAACTATAAAACCTACCTGATATCTCCTCCATTATCCGTAGCATGTCTGCACGGTATATATTTCGAATGTCTGTACACTATGCACATCGTCATAAACAAAAACATCGTATTTGTCAGTAGAATAAGAGCAGCTGGGGCGACAAAGAACAGTATAAACAGGTTATCCGTTCGTAGCCTGTAAACAAGGAAATATTATTTTTCCAAATTTTCTAACCAAGACTAATCAATCATACGTAGCCAAAAAACAAACCAGCAATGGTGACGGGTTCCAAAGCCTGTCGGATCGTAGTAGGCAGCCGCTCCGGTGATAATTGCTGGAACCCCGTAGCCAATGAGGAAAAACGTTAAACGGCGTCTAGCAGCCGGGAATACCTAGAACAGGGGAAAAATTAAGAAAATCACATTTACTACCATAGAAGTTTCGAATTTTCCCAAGTAGTTTCCTTTCTATAAGAAATTTTCCTCCTAAAAGCCTTCTCCCAGGGAGTTTCGGATTAATTTTTCCAAGTCCAAAAAATTACAGGAATCTCTCGTAGTTTTGAAGCTATATGAAAGAAATTTCTCAGGAAATTCCAGTAATTACCTCGACGAGCATCTGATACAACTGGTATCCTTCCAGAAGCATCCACGTTAACGCGGAAAGGAAGAAATAGAGAAGACAGCCGGCAATGACGCTACACTCGAACTGAAAGAAACATTCATAGTAAAATTCTAATTTTAATAAGAATCTTTGAAAAAAAACATAAAAACTTCTTTTCAACTGAAAATGTCAAAAGAAAACATTTTAAAGAAAAGCTAAGAACCCGTCCCTACCTTTTCCTCGGTTCTCCATATTCCAGCAAGAAATACTATCTCGGCAATACCAAGTGAGGCACACAGATTTTTGTGGATAAATATCCTGGAAAATATAACTCACGTCCAGAAAACAACAAAATTACCATCAAAAATATCAAGGAAAGAACACAGGTAAAAATTACCTATCGCCTCCTCCCTGAACAAAAATCACGAAGCAGAAGAACGTCACCACGAGGCACACGATCGACAGCGTACAGCCGGCGTATGTGATGAACGTGAGAAGTTGACTGTCCATAGTCGAAACCTAACAAAGCGGAAATAGTGTGGAAAAAATCAATAATCAATATCAGATCAATAACCCATAAAAGGATCCACCAAAACCCATGAAGCTGTGCAAAATTAAACAAAAAAAAAATGAAAAAAAAAATCAAGCATTCAAACGTTCTCACTAGCTCTACATCCACAAAATGGAAAGCGTAATTTATCTGGAATACGCCCGTTCACAAGAAGTACCTAATGGAAGCGACTTTTTTTGAGATTTTTAAAATAATTCATCTTTTAAATATCCCATGGCACAAAAAAGCGAAAAATATCATGAAGGTAAATGAATATATGGAAGTACCACAGATGTCTAAGCTTTCTTGAAAAAAAAAAACAAAACAAAAAGGAAAAAAACATAGACGAAGAAAGTGTTTAAGATGACAACTTTCCAAAAAATAGGTACGAACCAGTGGATGGGAGGTGGGGATGGGCGTGGGAAAAAAATTGGAGTCTCTGCCATTTTGGGGACCCGGATGGAGAGTAAAATTAATACAAAATATTAATTGTAACATTAAATTATTAATAGTTACTACCTAAAAAATCATGACAAAAATAAACAATTAAAAATGTACTTATTTAGAGTTTTTATTTTTTTGTAAACTAATTTTACAAATTCGGCAACCCACTCTCGAAGGGGTGCCCTCCCCCCTGCATCCGCCACTAGTACAAACCTCCAATTACTGCGAGTGTGAAGGTTTCTTTTCAGAATATGGAGAATATTTTAGAAAACTTAGAAGAAAAAATCGATGAATGGATGTAACGGACGATCAAAGTCCTCACCTCATGACCAACAAAATCCATAAGAACAGCAAAATGTGTCATGTGATTACAAGCGCATACGGTGTGAGTGGAATTATGTGATTGAAGCATACATCCAGATGTGGACCACTGCAAGAAAAGCCTCTTAGACTATAAGAAGAGAGAAAGAAGAAAAAGAAAAAGAATAAAAGGGCAGAAAGGTAGGGTGGTCGCTCACCTGAAGATCATCCATATCCCACCAGGAACATTGCGGTGTGGACATTCGCCTCAGCGTTTCTGGATGATGATGGAATGTGATGATAATCTGAATCAATAACCTGTATCAGTAGAGGTGATAGGTCAAAAACGCAGAAATTTCAGTACAACTTGAGAATATTCGAGAAGAAAACGCTTGACGCGACAACCAACCGGTCTCGGCAATATCGGCAACCTCACTGATCTACCCTCGAGCACGACGGACGCAGCTACGACACGTGAAACGACGCGTCGACGTCGTTCTCCACCCTGAGGATTTTCCTCCGACGCAGAGATCAGCTCAACTGGAGGTTCCATCTCGTCACCAATATTCGCATAGGAGGCATAGTAGACCCGGGAGCGGTCTGCAAAAAAAAATCCAATAATCCTAGTGGAGGATAAATTTTCAGCGGTATTCTATTTCCTAAGCGATAAATTGGGAGCAAAGCCGCTTGAACAACTTATGCATTTCTTCTCTTAACGAAAAAGCCCAAGGCAATTCGAGAACGAAAAAAAGACGAGAACTAGTCCCCGGATCACGAAAATCTGCAGGTTTCCTACCAGATCGCAGCCGATTCCAAAAAGACAAAGGGGTTTCCATAGAGTCTAAGTACAACTATTATTAGTCCAAAAGACTCGACGAGAACTGGTCTCCGGGTTAAAAGCTCAACGGCAATTCACGAACGAAAAAAAGACGAGAACTGGTCCCCAGATCACGAAAATCTACAGGTTTCTCCAGATTCCAGTTGATATCAGGAAATAAAAGGTTTTCTTAGAGCTCATACACAACCATTATGAGTCCGAGAAATAGTCCATTTCAGGATCGACGAGAACTGGTCTCCAGGTCCACATCACGACCTTAGTGCCTGGCAAATTAAGGCGTTGTACCTGTATTTTCACAACAGCAGTATTTTCCTTATAGTTAACGACACCAGAGACTGAATTGAATCTCCGCATGAGCGCCCCGAAACCGTATGGATGATACGGGGACCAGTTCTCGCCGGGCATCCTAATCATTCGAAACCAGAGAATTGACCGAATAGAAATCGAATGAATTAAATAAATTTGAGAAACACTCCTAACGCCCATCCAAAAAATCGGACATTTCAAAAACCTAAAGCTTCACATTCCTGACTTTAGTTCACTCAAAGGTGTAAGGCTCTTCCTCTGTTCAACTTTTCAATTTGTCGACTTATTCGAAATCGAATATTCGAATATCGAATATATCTAGTTGCATTATTTAATCAATACACCACTCAAAACACACCTAAACCAGCCAATTCCAGCGCTTCTTTCGGGATATCCACACTATCCACGTTGTTCTCGCCAGCCCATAGAGCCATCGATGGAAACAGAAAGTAGTTGGACGGTTGTGTCGACGTCTGAAAATTGAACTAAAAACAGCGTTTCCACATAAAACCCGGACAACCTGTCACAACTCCGCCCACCTTGATATTCTCACTCATTTCAGTCATCACAAGTGGTTGTACGTAATTCTCCGATGAATGTACCGTAACAGACGCGGATGTCATAGCTCGTTCAACACACGATAACAGTCTGGTCGCGAACGTTTGTCGCTTCTTTAGCGGCCAGTTACGCCACATTTCCTTCGCGCGAAGGGCGTTGTGAACGACGTTCACGATGAGCTGCAACAGCAGTTTTTACCACACATACACGCACGTCAAGGACATCCGCCAGGAACGGAAACAAAGCCGCTACTAACCTGGTTGACAAGTTTCTGACTACTCTTGGCCCATGGTTCGCGGCTGACCAGATCTTGAACCACATCGAGGACGTTGAGCAGCTTTGGCAAATCGCCAGCAACCATTGGTCGACGGGTATCTGACGTCATTGCGCGGAGCAGCTGGAATGGCCAAAAGCTTTAGATTTTGGGTAACTCAAGTCAAAATCTGAAGAATGGGTAAATTTTTACCTCCGGGATTCCACTCGCATCCTGGTCTTTTATAGTTTCTTCCAGCGCATCTTGTCGTTGGATAGTCCAATCGCTTTGACACTCCATCGTGTTGGGACCATCTTCGGACCACAGTCCATCGATATTGCATCGCCACGAGGAAGTTCCTAAAATATTGGAAATTCCTAAAATATTAGAAATAAAAAGAGGCTGAGAGATCCATGAAGGGAAAATTACGAAAAAAATCAAAAACAACTACTGCTAATAAAAAAACAGAAGTATTTCAATGCACAATGGGGGTTGATGACGATGACCCCTCCACGCCCTCGAAAAACACGCCGCGCAACTGCGCCGCTCCAGCAGGAATCCACCCCGGGAGATTATGGGGTTTCTTGATAATCAGTTTTCTTATTAGTTAACATCAAATGTGATGAACAGCTATCAAGCAAATCCAGATTCGCCACTGCGGCGACGATTCCATCGCGAGCGCTGCGGTCGCGCAGCGTGCTTTTCGAGGTTGCGGAAAGGCTACCGCCATCGACGGCCACTATACATGGAAAAGGCAAGATTGAATAGAAAGAATATTCCAATTCTGTCTGAACAATAACTGATCCACAAAATATTCACTCCAATTTATAGCTGGCATTCATCCAAAAAAGTAAAATTCCAGGACAACAAAAAAGTTCACTGGAAGACGATGGATCCTTTGTTCGGACCTAGTGGTCGTCACACTTGTAAACAAAACCCAATTTTTTTTCAAATTTTCAATATATAAGCTTGAATTCCAAGGAAGATCAAAGCAAAAACTAAGAATCAGGGGCCCACATACCCCTCGTTCCTTCTGGACACGGTCGAGTCGCTGTCGTTCCAGAAATTGTCGCTGGCCACTCGATTCCTCGCCTCGACGTCTTCACACAGGTTTGTGGTGTTGACAAAGCGCCCATACTGAAAATTACCCTCTGCGTTTAGGAATGGTAACCTCCTGGTAACCGTAAGATCACTCACTCCTTCTTGACGTCATCTTCAATTTCAGTAGTCGTTGACGTCGTGGTTGTCGTGGTGGTGGTTGTTGTCGTCGTTGTTGTCGTTGTGACTGTAAACTACCGTATTCACAAAACCATCCGACCAATCCTAGCACTTCTAGCACACCAAACCATCACCACCGCACAACAACTAAAGCACTTACCCTCCACAATACAAGCATACGTGACATCCAGGTACTTCTTCGTCCCAGGGCATGGATCATGGACGAAAAAATCGTTACCAACGATAAAATGACACTCACGACGACCATCACAACTGCAACACAACACAACAATTAACAGCAGCCCCGTTGAAATATTCTTGGATTTCCTCCGGATATCCGCATTTGCGCAAGCACATCACCACAACGCACACCACGCAACGCAACGCAACGCATGCCACGACGCAATCAGGCTGGTTTAAGCACCTTGTGTACAGTAAAACGTCGCTTCGAGGTATTTACTCGTTTCTGGGCAGGGGTCGTCGAACATGAACGCGTCGACCATAAACTCGCAACGGCGCAGGCCTTCGCATCTGAATTCGCCCAGTTGTACGATTTTAGGCGTTATTTATTTATTTATTTTTTTATTTATTTATTTATTTATTTACTACACCATAGGGTGCGCCACAGCCAATCATGGAAGGAAAGAGAAACAGGCAAAGAAACCGAAATAGCGAAAAGAGTGGAAAAAAATCCTGGATCGAACAAATTCGAACCATTCGAACAGAAGCTCATCTATTTATTTATGTATTGTTTATTTATTTATTTATTTATTTATTTATTTATTTATTTACTTATTTACTTTACAAGAAGGAACTCCATAGGTTTTCGCACACCTTTACGTGAATGATATGCTCCGTTTCAATAATTTGGACTGTGAGCGGGGCCTTACCCAGGTAAAAATTCGTGATATGCTGAATGTCTACCTCCACGTTTTATCATGCACTCCTTTTCGATAATTTACCCACGCTCTGGCCTAACCCGTAAGACTTTTGATTTCTTTCTTTCCAAGCAGTCACAAACCCTTGAAAGAAGGGTAGTAAATCTAGGATATGGCGTGGATCAAACCGTGAGAAAGTTTCTGTAATTTCCTGTCATACTGTTATACTTACCAGGTAATCCTGAGTGACAATATCCGCGACCTTTACCCATTCAAACCCATCCCCCCGGAATGAATCCGTGACTTCCCACAATAGTACATGCCTTTTTTTCACTTCACCCTGCAGCAGTCTTCACCTGTTTGTTTGTCAGCTGAGCTCAGCTTACCTCTCGTATCAGCAACCTCCCAGGATTCCTCGTTTTCCCTCACTTTTTCCTCTCGCATCGCAAATATTTGCTCAAAAAGGGCTCATGCGTTTCTTTACGCGCTACCTGCAGATGATTAATAGCCCAATGTGCGCTCTTGAGCGCCCAGTATTAAAGGGTCGCGAGACTCCAAATGCCACCGGCGGAATATTGAGTGATGGGGTCAGTGGGCGACTCTGGCCAGCAGCGCGTAAATCCTTCGCGTCGGCCTTTCAAGCACCGCCGCCCAGCCAAAGAATTGGTGAAAGTGGCACACGCCTCACTAAACACGTCGGTCAGCAGCAGACAGCCTGCGTGGCCAAATCCGTACAGAACCAGGATACCCAAAAAATAGAAAACCCTAGAAAACCCTGCCAGGACTAGCATGCCCGGATGGGTAAGCAGCCAACAGCTGCTTAACCATCCGGGCATGCTCGTCCAGTCACCTGGTGGCTAATTTTGGCAATGTTTGTTCAGCCAGCCGTCACAGTAAACATGTGTGCTAATGGTGTCTGTCTTGCATAGCCCATGAGGCTCCGACAGGCCAGCAAACCCTAGGGATACCCCCGGCACTAATTAGTGCATGCGCTAATTGGGAACCACATTGCAAAGTTTGTTTACCAGTGCACACATATGTGCGTGTTTGTTTCTATTACCGTATTGTTGGCGATAATTGACGCCGATTAATCTGCGTACAATAAGGAACGACCTTCATGCAGAAGATCCACGACCTCATCTCTGGATCTATCCTGGCGGCGATGAAATGAGACCTACTAGTATAGAATGTACTTTGAATCAGCTTTTCCAGAAAGTACATCTCTATCGAATCAAGCCAGCTGGAAAAACACAAAGGCGCTCGAATAATTAGTCGCTAGCACGAATAGCTCGCTTCACGCCGATTCTTCAGGATTCCTATGGTTTTTAGGCTGCAGCAGTCCACATTTCCAGGATCCTGTTGCAGCGCTGTGTTCCTAATTCCATGAAACTCCGCTCTGGAAGCTTCTGGAAGGTTTTAGAGGGCTCAATCATGTTGCACTTCTTTGCAAAGAGACTGGCGGCCCGGGGAGGGCTAAAAATATTAAGCAGGGATTCACAAAGGGCACAAAAGAGCACCCCCGCCCTCCTTACAAGTGCCAGCATTCGCAGGGGGGGGGGGCAAACATGTTACAATGTTCATTTCCAATGCAAATATGAGTGACTAGTGCATCGAAATGCATTATAAATGAAGGCCAAGTGAATAAATGAAGTTTTCAATGTCACAATTTACTTATTCATCAGGCATCTGCCAAGAAAATGCCTGGAAAACCGAACCGCTAGCTTGTCCATCCCCAAAAATCCTAGCCACCCCCAGCCAAATCCACAAAAGCGTTCCTCCAAACCCGGCGGATCGCCTCCGGCTGCAAATGAAATTCGCTCACATGCAGCCCCCTAACATCCATTATGATTCCCTGCCGGAAGCATCTTCGCTTAACCCCATTAGCAGCCGTCCGTTCGTCGCACAGAGCCGGGGGTTTGTAATTGCTGAGTTGACTGAGCTAATGCGCGAAGCAATTAACGATACGCGGAGAGATGGTCACTAAAAAGACAGCCTGTCCAGCCAGAAAACACCATCCCTGCCCGGCTGATTGCAGGTTAGCCGAGCAGTCATGTGTACTGAATGAGCAAGCACATCGACAGACGGTAGTGACAAATGACCGAAACCAGGTGGTCAGCCTGGTAAGGTCAAAGCGATCTACATTTCACACCTTGGCTGAGAATGCATTTATGGGATTTCAATGGGGACTTTGAGGAATCCAAGAAATGAACAAGGTTATCCAGAGAACTGGGAGCATTAGTATCTTAACAGATGAACTCAAAAATCTAAGTGAGAGAGCTGGGTGTTCGCTTTTTTATTTCCAGAAGTACCCTTTCCCCAATTTAGACTGGATTTCCCAAGAATCCAAGAAATTAAGGATCATCATGCTCCTCGCAAAACATACCCCAAACGCTTGCTCCTTGGACAATCGCTCTTTTCCTGGGATAGTTTTCATAGTAATAATCCATAAATTCCTCTTTTTTAACTTTTTTAGAGTGTCAGCTGTTCAAGCGCCCTTATTATGCATGCTATAAGCTACAGACATAAATAACATCTATACAGAACTCTATCTAACGCAAAAATTCGAAAAATCCTCCAGGGATTCTCGACTAGTCATCGTCTTCAGTGGAGCTCATGAACGTTCTCGGAAAGGTTTTTGGGGCGATTTTTCGTAGCACAATGTGATATTTCTTGCTATCTTTACCATTTCCTGTTTTCGCCGCCCGAGAATAGTCGATCGGACAGAGCATATTCATTTTTACCAGGAAAACTCGTTGGTTTTGGAGCACCGGGTAGCTCGTTACCCTTCCGGGAATGTTCATGTATCCCACTATTTAACTTCAGCAATGATTATTCGATTTCTCCCGGAAATAGAAAAAACTTCGCAGTTCTCTAAGGAATTTGCTCGATTACTTCTACGGCATCCCTCCCCTCCAACGTCAATCTCCCAATATACCAGGGAATGCAGTATCCAGGATCTATACCATTTTATTCATTAAATTTTAGCTGAACTACTTTACTTGTAACTAACCAACC
Organism: Ancylostoma ceylanicum; assembly: GCA_000688135.1. Classification (NCBI taxonomy): domain Eukaryota; kingdom Metazoa; phylum Nematoda; class Chromadorea; order Rhabditida; family Ancylostomatidae; genus Ancylostoma; species Ancylostoma ceylanicum. Next base: position 179,871 of record JARK01001345.1, read on the forward strand.
CCTCACACAACTATGTAGCATTCCAACATCGCATGAGCTGTCTAAACAAAGAAATCCTATCGTACGTCCTAAAAAGCGCACCATCTGCCTTTTCAGCTGCCTGTATACAGCGGCGACAACTACGATTTCTACGAAAAACAACACGTCACTGTCTTTGATGGAGGAATGCGCAGCTGTACATTCGGAAATTTCCAGAAAAATTTCCTGTTTCATCGCTACAATATATGTAGAAATTTACAAAAATGTTCGCAGGTATAATCGTGGTGCACCATGGGTGGTTTCCAGCAGAGCATCGGAGAAATTTCTAAAATTTTCCTGTTTCATCGCCATTATATAAAAATTTTCATGGGCCGAGAGTATCTCTTGGCCATTGTTTTCCACCAGGGCAGCGTCAGCAGCCCCAACTGTTGACACTGCACTGTACTGGTGGAGAAGCAAAGTGAATCAGTATCCTGGGAATCCTGCTGGTATCCAGGAATTTTTGGGTGGCTCTATGGACATTTCCCATTGTTCTCCACTGTTATCTTCAATGCTGTGCCACACAGTTTGTTAATTGAGCACATTCATTCGGTAGACGTTTCAACTTTAAATCGTTTACAGCAGTCTTAAAGTGGTTCAAGGTCTTTTCTTCTTTTTTTTCTCTCAAACCTTCCCTACTATTTTTTTCTATAGTTGAGCAAACCGTGTCTTATCTTTCAATCCCACTCGTTTTCCATCTAGACGCCATCCAGCACCCAAGAAAACCCAGCCCTTGCCACCCACATCACCCTAATCCCACCGAAAAACACCCATAAGATTGAACGTCCTCCAATTACATCCACCACCAATCCACTAACAAAGAGCATTCGTCCCACAAAGTACTGGGTGGCTTTTCGGGTAATTGTACGGTCGGGCAAAGAAAGTAAAGACGCACGCGGCGCGCGCGGCAAGCAATGACAACGCCACGATGAAATTGGCACACACAGACGAGCCGCACACGATCTCAGATGTCACCCAGAAGACGGACGACTTCCCCCTGTTGAGCGCGAGCGCGCGACAAGAAAGGCGTGCCGACGGACAAAATGCGACCGAGCCGAACTCCTCGGCATTGTCTACGGTGAATAGACTCATAATCAGGTCATTGCACACGGCAACTCACACAACAATAGCACAGTGGGAGAAGTTTCTCCACGCTTTTCTTAGACCATACCGCAAAAAGATCGGCGTTTGGACAATTGGGCCTCAAGAAATAACACGGATCCATAAAACATGGAGCGTGTCTATCCTGAAGCAGAAGACGGAAGCCCCTAAAATAGCCATACTTGAAGTGTCCAGCTTAGGCATACAAGCTCGCCATGTCCGTGTACGGATGGAAAACGTTCCGATTTGTGATTTTTCCACACAAACTGGCTCTGGTGTTGTCCTTCCACTCCGTAAAAAAATGCCGTAAAGAGGTCAATGAGCATGGACCGCGAGCAATCCAGGAAAGTAGGAGTTCCGGGCATTGCCTATATTTGGACAGATCCCTATATGACCAAGAAACTTGTTAAATAACTGGTTTCTTTTTTTTTTGGCACAAAGCACAAGTCTGACACTACTCTGACACTGGTAAAAAACTTAACCTTGGAGTCAATCGCTGAAAAACTCGCGAAAACCACTCCTCAAAACTCATTTCTTCGCTGAATTTGGCGGCTTTGCACCTTCACTTCAGCGTTGTTTGCCAAATCTTCAGGAAAAACCAAATGCGGATGAGTCACACAGGATAAAGACGTATGTGATGTGCCGACGATCAATCCCTATGTATTCAAGGCCAATGTCAATACGTCCAATTCGCTGAAGAAAAGGAAGGAAGGGAGGATAAGTGGTGGATAGACTTTTTTCCAGTGGGAATCATAGCCACCCACTCCCAACTATGTAACCAAAGAACACCTTCCGCTGCAGGATCACTAAATAAATATTTCTAGAGAAAAAACCTCCACGACGAGACTCTCTGGGCAAGTGTTCCGTGAATCCGCAACGCTATGTTTATACTTCCGCTTCCAGAAAAGCGACACATTTCCCCCGCCATATTACCCGCTCCACAAAAAACCACCCAGAACAAATTTCCTCGCCGATACAAACCAATAAATTCTCGCACTCACGTACACGACACATTGTGACCTTGTCTAACCTTCGAATCAACCCTGGAATTAGATTTGCAATCGCACCAATACGACAGCCGACATTTTTATCCACATCGCCTACCGTAATCTCACAAATTGTTGTTCCCCCGGCAGAAAAACTCAGCGCAAAAACCATGGCTGTGCACAAATTTGAGCGAGGAAAGTGCAAATGTCACAAAACTTCTTTGGAAACGCTTTCCTTTGCAGAATTATTTAACTTTCGTCGTTATCAGCGCGGCTGTGGCAGATGGTATGGAAAAATGTCACAAAGTTTGCAAGCCAAATGGGTCGGACCTACCGCAGCAGGGGTAGGGGGTTTGACTCATTTCAGGGTTTGAAAACCCTTAATTATTAGTTAAAAAATATAAATAAATAAATAAATAATTAAATAGTCAGTTATCGAATTCCAATCGTGTACTATCAAGCCCATGTCCTGGAAGTGTACCACTAAACCTGTACTGGGACATCTGGCATTTTTCTCTGAAACCTCTGATGTTTTCGTAAGGCAATTTCATACAATTATGGAATTTTCCAGTTATTTAGGCGGAAACGTTCCGTCACAGGGCCACACCAAGCCCATGTCCTGGAACAGTACTCCTGGACCTATACGAGGACATCTGGCACTTTTTCTTCGGAAATTTTGAAGTTTTGGCGAGATTCAGCTATTCTGGCAGAAATATGTCATAGGGTATTATCAAGTCCATGTCCTGGTAAAATTCTATTGGATCTGCTAGGACAACTGGCACTTTTCCTTTGGAACTTTTGAAGTTCTCGTAAAGTTATTTTATGCAATTACATTACAAACTCTTTCAGTTAATTGGGCAGAAATATTTCGTCACAGGATACTATCAGCCCATGTCTTGGAAAAGCGGTGAATCTGTACTAGGACATCTGACACTTTTTCGTCGACATTTTGAAGTTTTCGTGGGCAGTTTCATGGAATTATGGGTTCCTCCGAAGAAATCTCAACTCACAGGATATTTTACGGACAGATTTCATTGGCACATGGCAAGTAGTGGAAAAGTGTCCATGTGGACATTTTCCTGCCAATTTTTCGGGTAAAAGGAGATCAAATATCAGGAAAAAAGACGAAATCCACAATGCTACACTGTGGGGAGAGCTATGAAAAGCATTTTAATTGGAAAGACTACTCATCTACTTGCCAGTATTGTTTACTTGTTTACTACTGTAATTGTTTACTACGTGAAACTACCTAAAATCCTTTACCAGCGTTTTCGACTACTCATCACCTTAACTTACCCAAAGGTTAATCCTTTTTTGGAAATACGAAAACTCCACGACATCTAAAGAAGATGTCCTCCTAGATCCCCAATTCCCATGTGGGACTCAAGAAAAACCACCTCATTCTTACAAAAAGTGAAAGGAAACAGCCCAACTTCCTCCATAAATCCTCCCCTCAACCACGAGCCCTCCGTGACAGCTCAAAAACCACCCAACTCAAGAGCAAGACGAGCCACGTACCATCTGTCGCTGGAGCACCTTTGATGTGCTTGCCCCGCACGCATATGAAAGATGCGCGAAAAGAGCCCCCAACGGATTAGGAGGGATACCAAAGCAGCGCTAGGGCGCCGCGCGTCATTTACATAAGACGCACGAGCGTTCATTCATTTTTCTCGGGCATCTTCAGAATCAGTCAGCCGACACAGCAGACACTACGCCAAAAGCGGCTACACACAAATCCTTCCGCGCACAACCAGTTGACCGCCTATGGCCCCGAGTGTCGTGAGGCCATGGAGGAAAAAGCGCACCGCCGCCGACGCCGTTTCACAAAACCATAAAGTCGGTCGCATGGAAAACCTATAGTACAGTGAAGTGGTGCAATTCACAGGAAAAACGTTGGCCCGGATCAAAGTCTTATGACAGGGAGCACAAAGGGAACTGGGTTACTAGGAAGGTTGTCGAAAAAATTAACCAAGAACTGGACGAAGATGAGCGGAATCTCTTCCAGAAAGGCTATTACATGTGTACGCAGTTGGGCCTTTTTGCATCAATGAGAATACCAAGGGTAAACGCGATAACGCTCGTGCCAACGATAGGTAAGTTGGTGGTGCTGACACGTTTACCCTGGGTAATCTCAACGATGCATGTGGCCTTTGGGAGGGGCTGAAATTTGATCAGCTTGTGGTGTCTTCCAAGGGAAGGAGCCTTTTTCCTGCTAGGGGATGAATTTTCATAGGTCATGCAATCCAGGAACCCATAAAAATACCTTCCAGAAACAAAAAATCCGGAATGAAGCCACAGTACCTATATTTCCACAGTACTGGGTTCAATTTTCCCACTTTCCTTACCTCCCCTGAATCTCAGGCAAAAACCACACCCTATTATGGTCCGGAAGAGCCCCATATCCAGTGGAATTGTATGCCTTAACGGGCGCTACAAGCGATTTTTCACGAAATCTACCAGGGCACACCTCACAATTGCTCTTGAAGCTCTTTAAAATCGTAAGTATTCGGTTGGCCCGAAAGTTTTGTACCAACAGCCCAAGAACCAGAATTTCCTGGCCATGGCTATAGAATATAGTTGAATTCTCTACCACTTCTGGACTATAAAATTTGGCAGATCCTGGTTCCATCCATGAACAATAATGTTATGAATTTATGGGAAAAATGTGAATTTTGGTACAACCTAATGAACATGGCTTATGGCTGGGATTCTGGATGATTATAAAAATGGGAAGAATTGTCCTTGATCCCATAAAAACCTTCCATGTGCAGAAACACCACCCTCCTTAACCCAAAGACCTGCTCCCTTTGTCCCGCACGCAACAGTTGTCCTCACACCGTCATTAACTTCACCTTATTACTACTGCGAACCAGGAATCCCCTTAACAACAAGGCCATAGCGCCGTGACGGGGCGCCGGGCAAATCCCTAATCCCACAAGATCTCAAGGCCTTGCATCCAGAAAACGCCACCTGCCACCGGCACGTCATGATAAGCCCAGAATTGAAGCTAGGGGCTGAAAAACAAGCGATTTGAAGACTCTGAGGGCACCAGATTCCCAACCGATAGCAGTGTCCTCGGAAATGAGCATATTCCCTTGCAAACTAGCACAAAACTCTTTCAAGTCGCGCCAGGGCTGATAATAGGAGAGATAACGGAGCAAGCTAACATTACAGCCGCATACTTTCCCGGCGAATCATCACCAAACGGTCGTAAATCGGACTCGCGGCTTATGTCTCACCGCCGTGGCGCTCGCGGACCACAGCCATAAACGGGCTGTTTCAGCGGCATCGTGCCAGCTCTTAGATACAACATAAAACTTGCCCTTCAATGCTCTCCGCCAGCCCGCCCGCGCGCGCGGCCCTCTCAGCTCCATTATGCAAAATCGCGGGCGGCTAGCACTCCGTAAGCGTATACACAACGTCCGTCTGTCGGTGTGTTGAAATATTTATCGTCTGGCGCGCAGCACAAGCGGCAATTTACCTTGAGGCGTGAATTGCTCGCAGCGATCCGCGGATCACCGGGTCAGAACTAGGTAAACTGACCTCTTCCGCAGCGTCGGCATGGTCCTTGGATTGTGACATTGCGTCATCGGCACGACGTCGTCCAGATCGTCGTTTTCGTAGCAGACTCTGGCTGAATAGCGGCCATAGTTCGCCAGTGCTATGGAGATCACCATGCCACGGGGACAGACTAGTTCGGCGGTGCCTCCTTCGCATACTACGATTGAACCTGGAAGGAAGAAGCTCTTAGAATTTGCTGGTAAACATATAAACTCGTATGCAGTCACAGTAATTTTTGGCGCCAATTTTGAATAGTACCTTTTAATCTTTATACAAAAGCGCATTGCGTTCAGGTCGCCATGAAATGGGCAAGTTTAGGCAATTTTTTACCCTCTACGGATAATAATGGACGTCAAGAGGAGGCAAAATTTGTGGCTAAACTCCCTACTCCATGGAAAACACAATCTTTGTCAATGCGATTAGAAAGGAAACTTTGGAGAGTTAAGAAGCCATATGAGGCCAGATAATTTGTGGAGAAAAACCCCAAAAACTGGACAAGTTTCCCCATAGAAACAACTGGAAATCCTCTGGTAAGTTTTCTGGACCGATAGCCAATGTAGTGTATCCAGGCGGACAAATAATGGCTGATATGGTCGTAGTTCATGGATAAACAGCTACCCAATGGAAATTTATCCACGGATAAATGCCTCATGGAGCGGATATTTTTATCCAAGCTGAACTGTGGTTAACTGAGGTTAGCAGATTGGTAAGTAGCCACTATCGACAAAGTATTCAGTTCGTGTTATCCCTCGCACTGCAACCGCGTCAAGGAATGAATACGGGTGGATAAACTATCCTGGATAAAATAATGGATAAGGGATAAAGACCGTTGGTGACGGATAAATAACTGTTGTATTTTTTCCAGCCGATCTTGATCTATACTTTTTGATCTATACATACACATATACGAAGAAAGAATAAAAATTCTCTGGTAAATTATTTTAACCAGGCGGATAAATGTTTGGCTAAATTATTTTAACCAGACGGATAAATGTTTGGCGGGTATGGCTGCATATTGTGGATAAACTAGCTTGATCTACACATACAAGGCCAGGCAAATTACACAGCCCTTGCTTTGCTGAACGTTTTGAAGCATAATATATAGCGAAGGTTCCTGGACGAAAGAAATAAGTGGAGAAAATGAAGAAGAATGAAAAGAGGGAGAGAGAGAGAGAAATTTTCTCCTTAATCCTGGACTTGCAGCTCTTGGTTTTTCTAGAGAAGCAGATCATTTACCCAGATATGTCTGGAAGGCTCTTCTGCACTTTTCCAAGATCAGCTGCCCCGCAGTACCACCCTGGCCCCAAGCGACCCCATTCCAAACCCATTTCACCTTGTTGTGCCCCGCTCTCTGAGCTGCTTGGCCTCATTTCATATAGGAGGCAGCCGTGGCGGCTTGTTGACCAAGTGTGTTTCTATTTGCACAAACGGGTAAACGCTCATCCGTCGTCGTCGTATCTTCTTCCGTCTGTCTATGTGTGCTCGGAACGCGTAATGCAACGACGCAATATAGCATAACATTTTACGCGACGATGAATAGGCTCACTTTCACTCCTTCTCACTGGACAATACTCACGATTCTATTACGTTTACGACAACTTTGACCGAACACGCGACGCGGACAGATGTTCATGTTGTCGTGAGCGTTTCCGATTTCAAACCTGGAGTGGAACTGACCACTCTCAGGATGCGAATCCTAGCTACATAGCTACGTGGATTCCCTGCTAGAACAAGAAGCTAGGGTAAATTACCTAGGCACACACGTTAATACACCAATGATTTACGTTACCCCTTCGAAGCTCGCGCTTGATTTACTGCGCAAGCGGTATTATTAGAAGGAAATATAGCGCTAGGAACATAAATAAGCGAGAAGGATGACTGGGAGCTCGATTTTTCACTATTTGGTGGGGTTTCACGCAATAAATCTGGAAAAATCCGGAAACATTTTAAAATCGAGCTATGTGCACGTTTAAGATTCTCCAATTTTAAACACTTTGTAAGGGGGTAACAACACATTAAAGGGTGGAGCAGGAGTGTGGTAGGATAACAAGGACGTGAATGCCTCATTGAGATTACCCAGGGTAGTGTTGACGCCCTTGGTAACTGTGAGTAAATTTGTGTAGTGTTAGCTGTTTACCCTGGGTAATCCTGGTGATGCATGCGAACCAAGCAAAAACACAGCGAAATAGGAGCTTCCGAGCTTCAACTGCCTTCAAATCTTGGCAAAATTGTGGAGTAAAGGATAACCAATAGAGTGGTAAAATTAAAGAATTGAGGAACACGAGGCTTCCGGTGATGTTCCAGGATAGTTACTGCACAGAACAAATCAGGTATCGTCCATGATGGTTTGCAGAATGACCCATAATTTAGGTGACATGTATGCAGGGTTACTATCCTAGTGAAAAGTCCAGAAACCAACTTCTCACTTAGTTTAACTTCAATGCTATACTATTTTTTAGGTCATAAGCGTGGGTCATCGACGTAATTCTGGGTAAACCGGTGGTAGTCCTAGTTTTCAGGATTTAGATCCTTTAGAAGTTCAGTATAGAAAAGTAATTTTATGTTTATCATATGGGTTCCAGGAAAAGAAATGAGCGATTAGCTCATGCGAGTTCTGGTGCCGTATGCATCATTGGTAAGACCCAGGGTAAACGAGTTGATAGCCCAAAAATTTACCCATAGTTAACACGGGCGTCAACAAGTTTACACTGGGTAATCTCAGGGATGCACGCGAGCCCGGAAAGCAAATTATACGTGTCAGTAGAAAGGATTGAATCAAGAGCCCTAGTAGTTCCTAAAAAAATGTCTTTGGATTCGAAGGACTTCATACTACCTCACCTAGATGCTACAAATTCCGGAATGGATCGATTATCGATTACTCGGCGCACAGTTTCAAAAAATAAAAAAATAAAAGACGGTGACCCCTCTACCGCTTCAAAGCATTCCCACTTTTCCGTACCCCACCCCATCAGTACTACCACACAAACCACATTTGCCCTCGTAATAGGTCCCAAACCATCTACGACTCGTAAAAGTGCGCCTTTTCACTGGCGACACCTCCAATTTCCATAACAAAGACGGCGGACATTCGGGGCAGCGCACATTGGGCGTGTGCTCGGGGTATTACTAAGACTCCCCAGCTACGTTGAAGAAACAAACAAACGCCACGGAGGATTCCAGCCAGAAATCGCCGCGGTAGCAGCATCGCTGGAGAGCGTGACCGGGTAAACACGACTGCATTTCAAGCACGACATAACACCGCCTATACAGTTCTCTGTGCCTCGCACCGCAAGTGCACTTTACCAGATAAAAACATGCTCGTCGGGATCAGATTTCACCTGCGGCAAACAACTTCGTGCATCTCACCGGACCACTTGTCTAAAAAGCCCTTCAGCGCAACGTATTTCCCAGGACGCCCAAACTTTTGGCGATCATCCCCTATAAGCCACAGCCAGACGGCGGAAACCGTCACTACACCTCTCCTCGAGCCCTAGTCGAGTTGTTCCGGCTGTTTGCCAGCAGCTTACCTCTGTCGGCGCTGTTTTTTAGATACCATATGCTCGTATATGCCACCCTCAAGTGAGCTTGAGTAGACCGAACCCAGATAATCCCACAGCCAAACACGGCTTTTGATGCTGCCGACGCGCGCACCGCAAACTTATGGCCTCATGGGGTGACTAATTGGCCAGGATGAGGTAATAGGCTAGGTTTGTTGGGTTTTCTACCGGATGGGCCTCTCCACTACGTCCAGGAACGGAACTATAGAAAAACATCTAAGGATTTTTAGCGCCGTTACGTATTTCCATAGGTGCTGAGCTCGAAATCGGTCAGTGATGGGATTCACGAATGACTTTCCAGGAAGACTGTGACCCACGAGCCCTTTTGAACTGGATGAGTTCTCCTGAAGCCACATGCATCATTTACATTACCCAGGGTGAACGCATTAACACCATGGTGATTTACCCATTGTTAATATGGGCGTCAACACGTTTACCCTGGGTAATCTCAGTGATGCATCCAGGCCCTGGGAGAAAGTATGGATACCTCAGTCAGTGATGACCAGAGCAATGGTAAGGGTAACCACTGCCCTGGGCGAGGGGTGCTCCGAACTCCCCGAAATCCTCCACAGATCCCGTCAAAGGGATCCCAGGATGGAGCAAATCTCCATATTAGTAACCAAACCCAGATCCATGGTACATCAATAGCCTGTTTATCTCTCGGGAAAGCTATCCACAATCAGGATTCCCGACTTCGGAATAAGAAAAATGGGGAAAGTGTAGATTTCTGTGCTCTCAACACCTCTTCTATTATCTCCTCCTGATCAACCTTCTCCAGAAATCACTACCTATTACAGACATCGGCTCAAGGGCCGTATGCATCATTGAGATTACCAGGGTAAATGTGTTGACACCGCACAAACTTACCCATCGTTGACGAGGAGTCAACATATTTACCTTGGGTAATCTCAATGATCATCCACACTCAGGGACCTCAGTCCACAGATAGTAATAGACAGGAACCCTCACCCAATCCCATATATTTATTCGGCTTCCCACTGAGGCTCTTAAACTGCATGGATTTTCTCTTCCTGAAGGAAGTCCACACAGTTTAACAGCTCCAGCCCTAAATTTACTCCATTCCACGAACGCAGTAACTTTCAGAGCCCCGGCTGGATTACAGCCGTGTAACTCGGCTCCACCGATCCTGCACAACCCATGCAGTAAACAAACCGACCGCATGGAATGCTATCCCGTTTTTAAGGATATGTTTAAACAACGGCTGTGATATCCGTCTTCCGTTCGTCTCGTCAGTTTCCACGAAGAAAAAAACTGACGTGAAACCAGAATTTCCTGCACAAGCCATCGGATCTCAGCAAATTTCTTGTTGTCTAAGCTAAGCCATGCTTCTGGTTTTTGGCATTCTCGTACTTTTCCGCCTGATGCTGCATTTACTTCCACTCGTATGTATGCGCTTCCTCTCCTCTAACATAACCAGTTTCATCTCTCTCGGTGGTATGTCTCATGTTTTAATGTTTTCTTCTAATAGCGTGTTTAGAACTGGTTCTTTAACGGTTTGCTGTCTCAATCCACTAAAGGAGAGGGTAATTTGACTCCATCAAAGGTCGAAACCTAACGGAAGCGATTGAGGTCACAGAGACGCCCATTCCAGGAAGGAAAAGCAATCTTTTATTGCTGGCTCACGTACTCGTGCTAGAAAATTACGCTCGCTTTCGTCCTAATTTGTACGAATACGAGTTGTCCGAGTACGAGTACGAGAATGACCTTTGCGGACACAGGTTCAGGCGTGAATTGATCACATAACTCACTGCAAACGACCGCTAACAAAGTAATTTTGTGACGAGTGTCGTGCAGAAATAACTCATTTGACGGGTATCCATGACCGATGAGGTCACCCCACTGAGCTCAGCTCAGCTCATCAAGTAACCATGCGCTTCCTAATTACCGTCGGTACTTCTAGAGCGGCTTGTCAAGCTGTGCACATCAACCGCGCGCGCAACCACCGACAATCACCATCTAATTGCTCGACTTTCAGCGATCCCGACCAGCGCATCTTTTCGTGTGCTCTTTGAGTGAATGTGCTAATTGCACAATCATTCCCTGCTTCAGGCACACGAATTCACCGCGGGAATCATTGCGATCGCCGACACAACACACACAATCAGCAACAACTAATCTCTCGCTCCCGCTCCCACCGTCGCGGCTCAAGCTGTTACCAAGAGAACAAATCACGACGGGAAAAAAGCGCAAATAGTGCTTGAGACACACGTTGAAGCCTTGGGATTTGCATAATCAATATGGTAGATTGCACTTGTTCTGGGGTGACGAAGGCGGCACTTTTATTGGCGACGTATTCGTTGGGAGCACTACGAAGAAACAGTGAACATCAGGGGAATGTAGGCTCATAAACTTTACGGATTACGTCTTTGTTTTCCACAGAATCCAAGCCGCTGGGCATATAAACCTTGTTTTATTACTTCTATCTAAACAGCCAGTCTAATACATCCAGGGAGCAGAAGTCGAAAAAAATTCAATTCATCCTGAAGAACGATGGGATTCGTGGAAACGCCAAAAATTTTCGTAGCCTTTCCCTGGATCTCAGAGCAGTGATATTTGTCCAGATAAATTTTGAAAAATATAACTCAAATACAAACTCGAAGAGCTTATGATCACTCGCACATCAGCCTGACTCTACTGGTTTTTAGGATCGAAATTTCTTCCAGGAAAATGCGCGAATTCTGAAGGCCTCTTCCAGGGAGTTGGGCGAATTTTCAAATTTTTCCCCAGAAAAACATGATAGGATTCTTTCCCACTTTTCTTCTGAATTTCCCATTCAATTCTTGTCAAAAAAAAAGGGAAACTAAATAACCTGAAGATGGGAAAAGGTGAAGACCAAACAAACCCAAAATAGAAATCTTAAAAGGGCTTGTATTTGAGATTTTAACCTGATTTTGCTATGGTGTCAAGGAATTCCCCAACCTGGGCATGTTCTAGGATAAAACCAGGAAAATGAAATTAGGTTACTCAGTGCTGGAATTCATAAAACGAAAACTGAGCCGACCAACAACGTAGTTGGGTTGGTTACCATATAGACTACGTAGTGGTAGGAGACGCAGGACGCTAAAGATTGTCTGCTAGCCTGGTTTCTGTCGGTTATGCGTTCATGAATCCTAGAGCAGGCCTTCAGACATTTTCGCAGTCTTTCCTACAAATCCTATGAATAGAACTGTAATAGAGTGTACTTTTGGTGTTCTTATTAATATTCAATCCTTATTAGACGGAAAATTCCTTGAACTGCTAAGCGACAGGTGAAGTTGAGCGCCTTAAAAGAGATGTTGACCTTTTCATGCTATCCTTGCACTTCTATGAGGAAATTCCTGTTAACTCCTACCCAGTGGACTAAATCCACAACTCCGCTCCCAATCCAGAACTCTCTCCCACCCCGGCTAATCCACGAAGCAGCAGGCTATCGAAAGGCGTAACACTAACATATGACAGTTATCGTGTGGTCAAGGCGACATTATCTGACGTATCGCTGGCGGTGATCCTGTGCCTCCGTGCGCGGGAGGACGGCGACGGCATCGCCAGATCATAATCTCACAGAGCTCGCATACGCAACGTAGCCCACGCACCCACGCTGACTTGGTGCGTCGGGTGCCATTTGACACTTCTCGATCGTAAATCCATCGCGCGCCCACCGCGCACACGTCAAAGCAGCTCATATTGGATAACAGAAGAAAGACACCGCTCATAGCCTTGACGATTTCATGATTACTGGACGATTGACGTGGAGCGCCGGCCGGTCGACGTAACGTTGATCTTAGATGGATTTTATGGGGTTGTAAAGTAACAGGGACACTGATTAAGATTTTTAGGATAAAATCTGGGGCCTGGATGCATAATTGAGATTACCGAGGGAAAATGTGCTGAATTCCGTGTTAACGGTGGGTAAAATTGCGTGGTGTTGGCGTTTACCCTAGGTAATCTCAATGATGCATGCGGCCGCTGAATAAAATGTAACATTCCTATAAGGAATCTGGGTAAAAATGATCGAAGTACTTGCTTTCTGGAGCAATATCCAGATAAACAATCCCCTCTGGCTCAAACCCATGACAATGCCAACAGGGCCTGGATACATTGAGATTACCCAGGATAAACGCGTCGAACGTCACTATTAACGTTGGCACGTTTACCCCGGGTAACCTCAGTGATGCATGCATCCCCTGGAGGCATCACTGAGACTACCAACGGTAATCGTGTTGACGTCCTTTTGAACGATGGGTAAATTTGGACTGTATAAATACGTCCACCCTGCGCAATCCCAGCGATGGCTCTAGATCTGCAAAGGGTATCATTTGAATCCAGAAAATCCAGAAAATAAGGCCATTCGTAGGCCGCGGAAGGCAGGAACAAGAGGGTGTTGTTATTCGAACGAATCCAAAGAAAAAAATGCAAATAGCTCTTCATCAAAGCGGGATTTAGATGTTCCTAAATGGCCTAGGAAGCATTCCAGAAGCTGTGATTCATTTACCAGAATGTTTTCCGTACGGGACTATCCGAAAAACATTGGTAGAAATGTTTCCTAAGGATTTTTTGGGATCCAAATATGGTCCTTTCCTAACGAACGATTTCACATGACGCATGCAAAATCTGGAACGGAAGGAAAGGCGGGGTGAGTATCCAGGGTCTGGATGCATGCGTCACTGGGATTAGCCAGAGTAAACATGTTGAAGCCCATGCTGGCGAGGTAAACTTGTGTGGATTTGGCACGCTTACCCTGGGTAATCTCAATTGTGCAGTCGGCCACAGAAATACACTTGAACCTCTCCGAATGAAACTTGCTGGGCGAAAACATGGTAGTTTGTATCCTTTACTTAACGTCTCCTACCATGTCACAGTACCATACCGAGTTTTAAAGACGACTGGACTTGGTAAGTATACCTCTCCTAATACTCCCGCTCAAGTTTAGATAGCCAGGCCTCATCACTGCCTAGCTGTAATAGTGGCTAAGAGTGACAGGTGATCCGATTTTATAGGTCATCGCGGCATACTAGACAATTTATAGTTGTTGTTCTAGCGCAACCAAAACAATTTTGTTCGTGTTGCCCAAATAAATTGCTCTAAACCCACCAAAATATGCTAATAAGCAGCTGAATCTCTCTGCCAGGCCTATGCAAAACTACACAAATCCCCCCTACTCCTTAAAAACTCCAGCATCTGCTCGCCTCTTGCACCTCTGCTCCAGAAAATGTCCTCACAGCTCCTTAGAACTCCGCAGGGTCCCCGCCGGAAGTGCATTTCATGCCATATGCCAGCAATTGGCACTTGACAACACCTCGAAGTACGAAGTAATGGAGAGTGTGACCCGCGAGGCTCACTGACGGAGTCAACACTAACATTTGGATGACCCCCGATTGCGCAACGCAACAGTGCTTCGTCTTCTCAGCCAGTAATCCCTGCTCTAATCAGTAGATTAGGCCAAACGGCACACGGCAACCGAGCCAAATTGCAGTCATCGGAGCGATAAGTGGAGATGGGGGAGAAAAACGACCTCATCCGGGAGCGCTATATATCCTGGGCTAGGATTCATGAACGCATAACCAAGCAAACCCAGGCTAGCAAACCAACTTTCGCGTCCTGGGTCTCCTCTTGCTGCGTAGTCTGTGGAGGACCATCCACGCTAACCATCGTTGGTTTGCGTGGTTAACGTTTCATGAATCCCAGCCCTGGTGGAGAATTCAAAAGCATCCAATGAACATGCAAGGGTGGGGTACTTGACGAGACTGACAAGATCGACTTATCAAACACTTAGCCACCGCTGCTTCCCGGTTAGCTTTACACTTTAGCAACCAGTATTATAAAACCCTGGTGAAAGCTTCTAGCACGTTGGAAAATGCACTTCCGCATGGAAAACATCCTTCAGTGCTGATTCAGAGCTAGACGAATCATCGTCGAGATTTAAGCACACAAAAGATTCCAGGATGAGTCAAATTTCACTCGCCAGACGCTACAACACCACATCGGGAACAAGTTACTGCGCTATTAGCCACTGTATTCCCTGCCAGGATTCAAAACCATGAAAATTTACTGCACACACGAGAAAAGAGCTGCAAATACTGTCAGTTTCGACAATCTTGTTTATTGGACTCGTTCCAAGTTTCAAATTGGAGGGGTAGGTACCGCCACTTTGGCTCGGTTCCAGCATGATACAAAAAACACGATTGGGCGTGGAGTAAAATGTTGTCTGTGCACTTTCACTCAGTGCATGGAATAAGTATGATTTTCTAACTATAAGAACGAAAATTCCTTGCTTCTACTTCCTTTTCCTTCTTTCTTCGCCCATTTCATGATTTCCTCACTCATTCAATGCCAAAAATTGTTTACTAGAAGCCACTAGTCCCCACTAAATCTCCCCTACAACGCCTATTCCAAAAATTCGCACTTTTCCGCAATTTCAGAGACACGGAAACTGCTGCGTGCTGAGTCTCCAGGTGTAAATAATGACAGCCTGCGACAATGAGCTGCGAAATTCCATGCGCGCTCTGGATGACCATAAATTTCGACGTCAAGTAGGGGAAGTGCGATGAGATTGCGGACTTTTAGAGGCAATTTATTAATGTGGCATAAAAATCTGACACCTATTTATAGGATTTATGGTATTTGAAGCATTTTGGTCTACGATACTACGCCAAAAGATGACAAATTTTTAGATCTAGGATGCTATACTCTCATATGATTACAGTCCTACGCGAAAAGATAGATGGCTTCCGCGAGTGCAGAATCCCGGCGGGACCTCGAAGGATGCGGAGAAAGCATGCTTAAAGTGAGAGGATAGAGTGGGTCCCGCAGCGATTCTGTATGAGACCGTGCGTGTGAGCCGTCTATCTTTTCGGCAAGGACTGTACCTAAGGCTTGATTTTAGCCTGGCATTTTGAAAGAATTTTCGGTTAATATTGAAAAGAAAGGTGTAACAAGAACTACGTGACAAAAGTAAAAGACTTTGAAAACACGAAAACTTACGACAATGCGCATTAGTTAAAGGTACTGTAACTAAGGTGGAGTTCTTTAAATAAGAACAAACTAGGCAAACTTTCATGATGACTCAGGGAATCTGAGATGACAACTAATAACAAATAAGAAAAAAAAAACGAAAACGGGGAACATGCATGCAGAATCTCACGCATGCATTTTCTGTACAGTGTAAAGTGCCCCAATCAACACGATTGAAAAACGCTAAAAATGCCAATCAATAACCAATCCTTGCCGGGCAGCATTGTTTGGCGCAAAATACAGCCTTTCCCGGCGAAGATGAATTACCCCAGCCCAGTAAAACACACTACCAATTGAAACAATACCACTACGACCATAAATCGCCTCGACAAAACAATGAGACACGGTGGATCGGGGCAAACCACGCATAATGAGCAGCGTGGATCCGTGGATCCGCAGCGGAATCGTGATGGCAAATTATCTACCGTCGACAAATCCGCATCTCTAGCTCGTTACACGGCTAAAGCACATCATCATCATGCAACAGGTGCAAGCGAGGCCCACAGCTCTTAGTTGGAGCATAAAAATTGTAATAAAATGCACCTGTCACACCGAAGGCCAGGTATCCTGTTCAAAGCTGTGTCATTAGGCGCTTGACTGGAGGAAAAAAATGGAGGGTCCCTTGAAATTCTGTACTTTGCGGGGTCCCAGGAATGTGTTTCAGTGGGGAGAAGTGGTGACCCGTGCATTCCAAAGAAGCCTTTGCTCATCGTGTATTTACATAATCGAATTTGTAGACGGACTTGCACGCCGGTGGCGGCGATGTTCCGCGGCGAAAAACTACTCGAAAGAAGCTGGAGGCAATAGACTTATTGATGGGGTGCTGGCAATATCATAAAAAAACAGGAAATGATTACGCAAAAGTGGTGCAGCGCTGGGAAATAAAGAATGCTATAAAAGGATTTTATTATATTACATGTAAGACTGCATGTTATTTGGTTTTTTCAGTGGAATGAATTCTGCACAACTTCGGCGGACAGTCTGACCGTGACTTAGACGTGAAATCAAACACAATGGCAGACTGCAAATGCACCACGGGCTCCATATTCGACGGCAAATCAAAACTGGGAGTCGGTTAAAGGACATTTATTATCAAACGTAGCCAGATTAGAGTAGTTCTCCACGTTAAAATAGATCAAAATCGAAATCAAGAGTGTTTTGACGTTGAATATAGAGCTCGTAGTGACTTGCAGCCCGTCACTGCATCTAATTTCACGCCTAAATTACGGTCAGACTGGCCGCGGATGTCGTGCAAAATCCATTTTGAGATTTTTTTTTCGATGTACAAGTATTCGCCCAATATGATGTATTGGAAATAAACGCCGAGAAAATGGTAACAAACTGAAAATCCAAAATCGAAGGACAAAATTGTCGAAAATGTGATTGCAAGGCTATTCCTTCAGAAGAATTGAGACTATGGGCTCTCTCGTTCATACATGTGCATAGACCCTTTCGCTGAGGATGATAACTGGAGAGACATTAGAGAAGCAAAGCAAGCGGGAAAGTGACATTCGGGGAAGTAGGCGATAAAGAAAGCAGTTTGCACAAATTTTCGACAATAACCGCCTTAAAACAGACTATAGTATAATCTATTTCTCTCTGGAAGATAGTAGGAGAAAAGCCCCAGAGAGGAGGAGTGCCGGAAAGTGTGCAGAAATTGAAGAGGGTGAAGAGAAAAACAGACGATGTGCACGGATAGTCAATTATCCTCACGTTTGAAACGAACTATATCCACCCAAATTTTCCGTCAAATTTTGGAGCGCAGCACTAGCATCAGGACGAAGAACTTTTTACGTAACTTTTTACGAACAACTGCTAAAAAACATGCAATAACTAGGTTCTTGAGGCAGCGAACTGTCACTAACTCGTTCAGACCTTCACACCCTTCAAAGAAATTACACGTCAGGCATACAAACGGACTGCATAAAAACCCGTGAAGGCTACAAAGTCATTCAGCGACACTTTCATTGATGAATTTCCTGGCATATCTAAATTTACAGCCGCCTAGCCAGGGGGAATGAAAGCTGTCACAAACACCGATTCAATTAGGGAAATTAACATGGAAACAGCAGTAAACAACAAACAACGTGGGTTTTCAGGGCGGTTTAGCTTAGCATGACTTTTGCTACGATGGAGATGAAACTCACAATCAAATTGGAAGGGTTTTAGCATTAGATATTGAAAAAAAGTCTATTAAAATCCCGCCAAAACAAGGGGTTTGATCTTTTTTCTGAACCCAGGTGGTTCCATCGGCAATTAAAAGACCTGTTCCTTCACAACAAGGAGTTTAGAAGAATTTTTCTTGCAGAAATTGACCGATAAAGTCTCCAAATCGCTCCAAAGGAAATAAAGTTCACCTCCCTGACGACAGCGGTCAATTACATGTCTCGTTTCCAAGGTCACTTACTTTATATTGACAAAATCTCATCGAAATCGTCTCGCACGAGCAATTAGCCATCCGTAGATCCATAACTAATTGTCGCACTCTCTTCACGACATCATCAAGTGTTTGTGTGGCTACGCATTGGGGTGCGTAAGAGTGTTAAATACGCGTGGGACTGACATCTGGATCATAGATGACCGGCCCAAAGCCACTTTAACACGGCTCGCTCGTCGTTAGCTAAGTGTTCGCCTAATATCTTTATGGAATTAGCCTTACATGGCATGCTAATTCCACTCTTAGGATCATCCGGGACATCGTAATCAAGCAGAAGCGGAAGGGCGCGGGCGTTCTGGTAAATTGACACCCGCCTTTGTATACAAACTGCTGGGCGCATATGGTAAGCAGAACAGCATATTCAAAATAAGAAGCAGCACCAAAGCTACACGAAGAAAAACGAAAAAGAAACAGAAATCAAACTCACTGTTAGATTGTGTAACTACGTCCTCTGCACAGGCGACGACGACAATGCTGATCAGCAGCAGCAGCAGTAACAGCATGGAATTCCTCATCGCTACGCGGTATTAAACCCGAATCATTCACGTGAATCTAGTAACTAGTCAGATGTGCGGACAAATCAGTGAAGATGTTCTGAAAGCGACAGCATGAACCGGCTAGCCGAGAAACGCCACGGAACGGCGGCGGAGGTGACCACGGGGGGCGGGGCGACGTGGGAAGGGGCGGGGTCGCCCCGCCGACGACGACGGGGTCGCCCCCGCGACCTCTTCCCTCGTTAGGATACGCTCCCGGATTAATGAGGTGTTAAGCACTTTGAAGAGGTACGCGAATGAAACAACGACGAGAACACTGGAGAAGTAGCAACGGTGACGAGGAGGAAACAACTATGGAAACGACAGATTTCGCAACGAGACCGTTGGTCCCGCACAGAAGTGCCTGATAACAAGGATGATAGGGAACAGTACTGTAGAGCGAATAGTGTGCAAATACGAACATGAGCATTCGAAAACAAACAGAGTAAACAGATTTGGTTCCGGATTACATAACTTTTTCGCTCCTTTGATGACAAACATATTCCGAAATTTCATTGGATTGCTATCTAGCTGCATCTACTATCAACGGAGGAGCCACTTTCATTGAAAATTTCGAAAAATAAGAAATCATGCACTAGTTCCCTCTACTCAGGCACTCGCGCCGGCCGAGCGGCCCGCGAATACCGGCCGAGCGGCCACCGGAAAACCGGCCCGGCCGGTTTTGGATGTACCGCTCGGCCGGAGATCGCCCGCCGCTCGGCCGGAAGGTTTCAATTCACGTTAGCTCTGTTAGGTCCACGTGGATTCGGAGTTCGCTTCCAGCCAAAGTACCTGTACGAGAACAAAAACCACCCATGCAAGAAAATAAAACGATTCTGCCTTTGGTTCCGCGTCGTTTTACTTGCCGGGATCCGAACCTACCTTACCATCTTTCCTCACTGACTTGTAGTCCACTGCGTAACCCACTCGGCCATCCGTGTTGCTATGCAGGGACTCTACCACTCTAGTAATAGCTTCATTTTCTATGAGCTCATCATATTGCCGGTATGCTAGGCCACATGCTGAGCTTGTGGAAACCTGACGTGCCTGGTTTGGGGTTCACCTTGGGGTGTGCGAGTGTGACCAANCTATGAGCTCATCATATTACCGGTATGCTAGGCCACATGCTGAGCTTGTGGAAACCTAGCGTGCCTGGTTTGGGGTTCACCTTGGGGTGTGCGAGTGTGACCAGCTCACTATGAGCATGTAAGGGTTTACAATGAGTCCTTGAGTCTTGATTCCTATGCTCACGCTAGCACACGTCCACGTGAGAATGGAGGGGTGTTTATCGGATGGCGCATGGTCCTCTCAGCGCTGCTTTATCCCATAAGGAGTGTTTACACTTTTTCGCGACACCAAGTCGCGCGGTTGCCAAAGCTCGCAAATTTGCGTACACGCAGAGTTACACACGTAGCTCGATTTGGCGTAAGCGTCTACGTTCATGCGTTCTCATGATAAGTCGTCTAGTCCAGCAAGTTTTAGGCCGAAGCAGCAATAAAATCAAAGAAACAACAGCCTACTTCAGGCTCCGACATTGACGAAATCATCGCGTCGCGTCTGCTAGCAGGTGCTACGCGAATCCGGCTTATCGTGTCGTTTTTCAA
>JARK01001345.1:201068-222782 GCA_000688135.1 Ancylostoma ceylanicum
CAGCGGTCCCTTCCCGTAACTACTAGTACCTTCAATCACAGGAATTATCAGCGCGCCGCTCAGCCGGTACGCCTGAATTCGCGCGCCGCTCGGCCGGTAATTGGGCCGAAATTTAAATTTAGGCGCGCCGCCCAGCCGGTTTCTCAAAATCGCCCGCCGCTCGGCCGAATTTGGCGAGCCGCCCGGCCGGTCACTAGAATTCGGCCGGCCCTCGGCCGGTGCGAGTGCCTGAGTAGTTGGTCTACTCCTACATGTTTGAATTTTGTTCATTTATTTATTCATTTATTTATTTAGCGATGCAAACAAAATTTCACGCGGTAGATAGTGCTTAGACGATTCCATTTGTAACATCATCCATACTCCGTCTAAAAAGCGAAGGTAGTTGAGTATTCAGGCATAAATTTGCAATACGTACACTAAACTGCAAGCATAGCAATTGTGCACTGTCATCTCGTCAAGTGCTGCATGCTTCAACATGTCTTTCAACTTTTTTTCTAATTTCTCTCCAACTATCCTCCTTGATGAAACGCGCTATAAATTCGTTGAGTACAGAAAAAGTCGCATGATGCCTTTTTTTTATTACCAACAGAGGTGACACTTACTCGCTTAGTCGCTTGTACCCGCCTAAAGCCGCCTGGATTCGCTTTCTCCTTTTCTCAAGCTTACTCTGCTATTAATGCTACAAAAAACATCAGCGAAAGAATAAATCCAGTACAGGAGAAGGCACTTTTTCCTCGCAGGACCAACCTGATGAATGCTCTGTAAGGAATCACCGAAATAGCTAGCCCCCGCCGCGAACTATGAACTGCGCTAACGTCCAAAATGCAATCGCTTGCGTTTTCTTTTTTGTAACCCAAGCAGAATCACCGCATATGACATGGGTCAGAACAGGTAAACTCAAGAAAAACCACCGTTACCAGTATTGATACTGTATCTTTATGATGGCGCAATAGCAGAATGTGACAGTGTAACTGGAAGCTATTCAAACTATGTGCTGGTTGGATTTTTTTTGTAGGAGAAATATCGATTGTCCACAAGTGAACGAGTAGAACCATTATGAGAACAAAGACAACCGCATTGTGGATGAAATTCGAACATTCGATGAACTCGAATATCGAAACGATTCGAAATTCATGATGACACGCCAATCGATAGCACCAGGAGGATTGACAGCTCACATGATATTTGTATGTAACATCACGACATTTTTCTCGTCGTTATGACTCATTACTGGCAGTCATACATCAACATTTAAATGGGCGTCGAACAACCAGAAATGTAATTGGTGTTTACAACTGTCATCACCGGCATTCTTGTCACATTCGAGAAAAAACCATAGGAAAGAAATAATACTCCACCCACAATGATAACTGTCAATAGTCGTTTTGTTTTCATCTGTTTATCTAATGTTTGCACAGATATTACTAAACTTCAACCATTCCAACGAGATTTCAGTGGTCGAGGCCCGCTCGCACGCGCTGCACCACTTGCGGCGCGGCTCTCTCATTGTCTGTGCATCCACACATTTCATTTATGGCACCGCTTCCATTCCCCTTCCTACGATCCTCGTGCACTTGTTTAAACCTGTCCAAACAAATGGAGACGTGTACGCGCTGGGTCTCGGTCGCTGAACTTTTCTTTACCATGTGTAGATGCAGACTTAGTGCTTTATTCGACGCGATTTGGGTTTCCAGTAAAAGAGAGCCGAAATTATGGAAAATTAGCCGTTTAGGACACCCATTTTTGGATAACATCCCCGGAATCGACAGTATAATTCAGCAAAAAGATCAAATTGCTCCAAAAAATGTCAAAAGAAGGGGGCGGGCATAGCTGCTTCTCCTGCTGTCTGTGTCCTCTTCATTTTTGCTGTTTACTCATCGCTTGTGCTAAAGACGCAATAAGTATAAAGAGAAAATAAGGAAGAGCTTCTATCATTCTCATGCCCAGAAAAAAAGGCCGCTAGCGACTCCTTAAAGGCGTTAAATGTGAATGGGGCGGTCCCACTATTGTGCGATTGGTGCATTCAAACATCTTTCAGCCTCCTCTCATTCAAATTTGACTTTTTAATTGGAAAAGAAAGGAAAAATAACAGAGTCACCGCCCCATTTTCTTCCTCATGTGGCGCGCCCACGCAATGTCGCTAAAGCACTGGCTGAACGTTTGTCAGCAGGAATGTCGCCGTGAAATAATATGTCGAACTCACCAAAGCTAGTCACATCTATGAGGAACTACTTATGATTTTCTCGAACATAGTGTAAAAATGCAAAGTAGAACGAAATATAGCCATAATCGCAGCGTTTTGCAGGCGCACACAAAAGACCACGGGCTCCCGCCGCGAAAAAGATTACGGTGCTTTTTGAACGACCTCGTCGTCAATGTAGCGCCAATACAATTGAGCGGAAATTGAGGGATTTGACGGCAATTTTCGGGTGTTCACATGGCTTTTGCTGCGGCTCCGTTAGCTTGTTAAGGGTTTGCATTGGTATGCAGAGAGCATTCTCGTTAATCGGATGACTGCGCCCAGCCTACACGCAGCCCTCTGAGGTCCTGTTGAATGTCGGTCGTCTAAAAATGTGCATTTGTCGCAAGTGCACAAGCTGCACGATAAAAAACACCAAATACATCTGCACCGCGTTGTCGGTTGTGTAGCTGCGGCAATTGCACTTTTTCCGACGGCATTGTCCACATAATTGTCGATTTATTCGTGGAATCTGGCTGAACTTGGATTTCAGCGCCTTCAGCTGGGCAAAAGTGCAACTTCTCGCCTCGGGCGATTTGCAAATCGACGTAATTGCAAGGCAGCTGGTCAACATGCACACAACCTGTGGCATCTGAATAATTCCGTCAATTCGCCACGTTGTCGAATTGCCGCCGTCGTCGCGCTTCACTCAACAAACGCGCTCCAATTCATTTAATTGGAAATGTGTGTGTGCCAACGCCCGGGGGAAATTTAGTGGTCCCTCCTAGCAAGCGACGCCTTTTAAGACCTTTTTTTCACTGCTTTTATTTACCATTGTAAATAACCAGAGATAACACGAAAAATCCCACTTAAGACCCACGATATCCTGAGAGGTGACAGTTTTACGGCCATCTCATCCCCAAGGCAGATGAGGTCGTAAATCTAAGCCGCTTAGCAAATTATCTCACCCTGAAATCGGGGTGGTAAAACGGGTCCTCGCTGGAAATATTGCGTAGTGGTGTTGATATACGGGCAATATAAGGCAGTATAAACAAAACTTACCAACGGCAAAATTTCAGATCGCTTCTTCTTGGCATATTGCCAGCGGGGTTTATTGCGTTGTATATCTAAAGCTGTATTGTTCCTAATGAACGGTTATATAATCCATGAATTTTATGGATACTTCTAGCCCAGCATCTTCCAGTAAAAAATTAACAGACAATTTCGCCGGCTTATAAATATTGGATGACCAAGGAATTCGTACAGTTGAAACATGAGCCAATAGCTCAAATTACGGAGCTTCATGTCTGGATTTTTTCCACAAAAGCCTAGGATGTGGATTGACCTTCCAGAGTATTCTGGTAAAATTAGTGACACGACTGGAAAACAAGAAAGTAGTGAAGAAAACTTTGCTTATTTGCAATTTTTCCCAAAATTTTTGAAAATGTCCAGCGAATTTTGTTATTTTCGGCGTTTGGATGACTCCTAGTCGCTGAAAACTTCGGAAAAAAGGGCAGGAGGATGATTTGTTGAGTTTCTCCGAATAAGAAGGCAAAAAATAACCAGAGCCTGCATATTGAGATTACCCAGGGTAAACAAGTCAACACCACGCAAATTCACCCATCCTTAGCACGGTCATCAACTCGTTTACCCTAGGTAAACTGCATCCATGCCCAGGGATTGACCATGCCACCACCCATGGTGTGGTGGCTCGCCACCTTTGAATACTACTCGTAAAATGGGCTATGAGTCAGTGATAAGCGTTGATAACAGCGGTGGGGCTGGCAAAATTTCGAGAGGAGTCCGGGTTTATGGGTTTTGAATGGGAATTACCCTCGGTAAGAGTAAGAGGGGTTCCTGGAAATGGTAATTCCTCATTCCCCTAAATCTCATCCTCTGAAAAAGTTGGACTTTTGGTGCTGGTCACTTTCCCTGAGGCCACATACTTAATTGAGATTACCCAAGGTAAAAGTGTGAACGCCACACAAATTTACCCATCATCACCATTGGCGTCAAAACGTTTACCATGGGTAATCTCGTAATGCATCCAGGCCCGTTATCCCAAAATTACTGGGGGGGGGGGCCTAAGTTTCCTTAAATTTGCCCACCAATATTCCGAAAAAAAAGCTTCCCGGGTAGTTAAAGCTAAACATTTCCAAAACTTTTAGGAAATTTCTCTAGGAGTATAATTATGTCCAGGAACTGAGAGGGACTGGATTCGGGCTTGCTGAACATGGCCAAATTTTGCCTCTGGGAACTTTCTTCTAAGTGGTTTAAGCTACTATTATATACTTAACTTATTATTTATTTAAATCAATGTGTTATTATTTATCAATAATATTTACTGAACCTGGGTAACTATCCAAAGAAGTCTGACCGACAGCAAATGATCTTTTTTAAATTTAGATGCTACAGCTAGGTAGAAATGACGTTTACTTGTGATCTACTAGTTGAACATACAAGTCACCTCGTTATTTCGGTCACGTAGAGCTCTG
Source organism: Ancylostoma ceylanicum (assembly GCA_000688135.1). Lineage (NCBI taxonomy): Eukaryota > Metazoa > Nematoda > Chromadorea > Rhabditida > Ancylostomatidae > Ancylostoma > Ancylostoma ceylanicum. The sequence goes on from JARK01001345.1 coordinate 205,743, forward strand.
GGTCAAATTTAATCATCATGGATACCCCAGAATCCTGAATCAGGGTAACCTTCCGGAGACAACCTAATCCACCAACCTTAACCCAGGGCACGACTTCTTGAGAAAAAAAAATCTCCAAAAAAGCATTCAACACGAAAAAACCCCACGAAAAAAAATTGCTTGCGGGTCCCGACACGAATTACCTCAACGTGTCAACGCTCTATTCGACGTGACTTCTGTCGTCGTCGTATCCATTTAGTCGTATAAAATAAGCGCATGATTAAATTTCCGGACCACTTAATCAATCAGAATTGAGCAAGCAGCGCGTTCAGCCATGCCACCACCCATAGGGTGGTGGCTCGCCACCTTTGAGTACTACTCGTAAAATAGGCTATGAGTCAGTGATAAGGGCTGATAGCGACGATAGAACCGGCAAAATTTCGAGAGGAGCACGGGTTTATGGGTTATAAATGGGAATTACCCTCGGTAAGAGTAAGAGGGGTTCCTGGGGATGGTAATTCCTCATTTTCTGAGCGTAGTTATCCAATATTTTTGAAAGATTAATTTTTTTATCCTGAGCACTGGAAAAAAACCGGAATTCCAGGGATGTACAGAGATGTGCTCTTTTTTCATTTCGTGATTTTTTTTCAGGAAAAAGTTCAGGATTTTCTACACAACCCCAATGCATGATTCAACATTTTTGTGTGTACAGCACCCCACTAACACTACGGTAGATTTCGTAGCCCTTTTGTCCAGATACTAATGTATTCCACTTTTTCTACCTCCACTGAACATAAAAGCCTCCCCGGCAAGGCTCTCCCCGCTTATTTGAACAGGTGAACTTTCCACGGATATGCAGAAAAACGCAAAAGTGCACACAAATTGCGTGCTTAGCGTCCATTACGTGCTATGTAGTGCAGTGTATGGAAAGAGAAATTATACAACGATATGGGATCGGTGTTTCCGCAGTAGTAAAAGAGGAAATCATGCGGAAGACTGAGGAAGAGAAGCTGGTTCAGTTATTCTGCGATGTTTTCTACTGCAGGTGGCAATTCGTCGGTCTCTACAAAACCAAATCAGAAGAGATTGCTTGGAAAAATAGTGGAGGAAAAGGGGAGGAAAGGAGGGGGGAAATGAGGAAAAGGATGAAGGAAGGAATAAGTCTGGGAAAACATGTCAGAAGTCCTATAAAAGTGTGTTGTTTCAACTTCTATAAAAGATCCTCTAGAGCTTTTTTTTTCAAGGAGTTTTCTTCTTTAAGTTTCATAAAATAAATAAATGAATGCATAAATAAATAAATAAATAAATAAATAAATAAATAAATAAATAAATAAATAAATAAATAAATAAATAAATAAATAAAGATCTCCTGGGCTTTTTTATTTCATAAAAAAATGCGAGAAAAATCTAAAATGGACGTCGTTGCTTCCAGGGAAAATGCTGGACCTTAGAAGTTCCCCGCCAAACAAATCGCTTCGAGACCAACAGAGCTTACCCTTTCATTTTAGGCTACGGAAAGATACAAAAAAAAGCCAAGACATCTAATACATTCAAAATGGAGTGTTGGAGCGTTGCATGGAGCGCTGTACCTTAAAGGAGCAATGCGAGCGAGTGCTGCGATTGGTCAACTCACTCAACTGGCCAACCGTGGAGCTTGGGCACGCCCCCTTTGAGGATAAAAGGCCTAACAGTCTCCCACGTTGGGGAAAACACAAAATTTCACTACATTACGGTAGCAGTCACATGTAAACCAACCGTTGCGAGACCCACTAGAGATCTGAGAAAACGGAGGTGCTTGGCAGGGGAAGCCATGTGAAATCAGCACACATTTTTGAGCCACCACTGGCCCCGCCTCCTCAAGAACATGGTCTTTTTTATCATAAAAAACGCATTATAATGGTATGAAATGTCAGTTCCATGTTAACACTAGGTTTCCTTAAGACTTCACAACATGAACTTCTATAAAAGTACTTGATCCGTTTGAGTGGGCGGAGCTAATAGTTTACCACCTATAAACGAGCGAAACCTCTGAATCCTAAGCCTAAGAAAAAAGGCATTTTGCTAGCTCCATATGCAAAAAACTGAGTATTTCTCAATGTTTGGATATTTTAAACACAAATGCGGAGATTTTCCGGAAGTTTTCCCGCCAAAACCCCTTTCTCTCCCTTTATAGGGTGTGCACGGCGCCATCTATTGTAGTCCCCGCAACCGAGCGGTGCTTTCAAGCGCGCTGCTTGAAAATTCCTTGTTTTCCGTGGGGCATGCACCTAGTTAAAGTTTTATGAGGTTTTCGTCACTTAGACGCGAGAAAATTAATCCAATCTGCGAGAACGTCGAAAACGGATCGCAGGGAACGCGTCGTTGAATGACAAAGTGGGGCCTGTTGGCCACGCCGACGACAGCTTGACAGATCAAACTTCACACGAAAATTGTCTGCCAGCTACCGTGGGAATCGCAGTCCCAGAGGAGAGCAATGAGTCGTCCGACGACTAAAAATCTTGTAGTTTCTACACTGTTGTGGGGCAAGAAAATGGACAACTACGGAAGCTTTCCTTAGATGCCACGTGGAAGGTTACGAGCCGTTGGATAAGCCTCTTGAATAAACCAAAAATTCAAGAAGAATTCGCTTCCAAAGGTTGAAATCCAGGATTTCATTAATTTTTTGGTACATGGCACACAATGGTAGCATTTTATGAGGTTCATGCCATAGAGCCCAAAAATAAGCGCAGCGAGAACTGGTCCCCATTTAAATTATGACAACTAATATATAGTCTAATATATAGTAATGGTACCATTGTTTATGTAGTAATAGTATAATACTGTAATGGCATATTATATGTATATTATATATTGTATTGCAGTATGTATTAGTATAATAAAGCTACTGTAGTGGTAGTATAATGGCATATTAATACATAATACACCAGCAGTATATTATAGTTCTCCCCATACAGCTTATGGCATCTGAGTTCTAATATGTAGTAGTAGTATTACTGTATATGTAGTAACAGTATATTATCGTAGTACTATATCAAAAGTTACATTAATACAGTATTACTATTGTAGCTATTACAGTTCCAGTAGTACATTGTAGTAGACCCCAACCAGATTATGACATCTGTATGCTAATATATAGTAGTAGTACTGGATATAAAACAGTAGTGTAGTATTGTACTAGTAGTATATTGTCTAGAACAATACTATAGTATTAGTATAGTAGCTATTATAGTTGTAGTAGTGTCTACTATACATTGTTACCTATTACAGCAGTATTTAGCATATTAATCAGTAATATATAGTACAATAAATAAGGGTACCGTAAAAGGCATTGTACTGTAGAATTTCTTGCTGGATTATAAAGAAATGTAAAAGATCGAGAGCTTGGAACATGGTATACAACTCACTACCAGACTGCATAAATGGGAGATCATGAATCAGACATGAGGGGACCAGTTCTCGCAACCAGGTGAACACACCTTTCTAATACAAAAAAGGAAATAAAAAAATTGAAAAAATTTTCATTTTTTTGAAAAAAGTACTCATAGAGGTAAAAACCTTTTCGTCTCGTTTTTCTGTCTCTAACGTTTTAGCAAGATAAAGAGAGAAATGGTGGAAAATGTTAATATTCTGGATAAATCTGGAGAACCACTGACAATTTGTCCAGTCTTCTTCGAATAAAGAGAGAAATCGGTGAAAATTCTTGGAAAGCAGCTAGGGAACGAGATAAAAAAAGGATAATTTCTCTAGGGCATCCAGTGAGAGGTCAGACATTCAACTCTCCAGTATTTTTCCTTGTTCTACCCAGGAAAATCTGGATAATCAGCTTTTTTTCTGATATTTTCTGGAAAAGAAGAGAACGAGGAAAAGTTTCGGAATTCCATGACGGATTTTCTAGAGGTTTTTCTCCAGCAGGTTGAAACATTATGTATTGTGAATTTTTTCCACAAAAAAAACGCAGTAATGTTGGAAAACTGGTCGAGACATTCAGCTTGGAAATCTCATTAGCAAAGGGTAAAGGCTGGTGCTTGGTTTCCTTGGCAATCAATCCGAATACCATTTACTTTCCTTGGAAACCAGTGCAAAAAAGTCGGTAGAAGTCATTACTACTTGGAAAAAGCTCCAGGAACCATAAGATTCTGGTTAAGAGGGGGTGGGGGCGAACCTTTACAAGAAAAATCCTTTACGTTCCGGAAGTGAAACAAGCGGCTCAGAATAGAGTGACGAGATGCAATAACCATAAAAGGATTCATTAGGCGTGAGCAAATAAAGCAGCAACAGCATCTGCCAACAACGATAAAATCCATTAAAGAGGCCGGGTGGGGGTGAGCTGAGTGAGCTCAGCTGAAAGCGGCTGAGCCGGCCGTCCGCGTTCTCCGTGATGTCAGCCATATCCGGAGGCAACGGAATGGCTTTGATTCCGCCTAATTGACGCGTTCCCACAGCAAGTACTCCTTAGCACCACTGTCCAGCTACTGGGACATGTCCCACGGCTATGATGATTATCGCGCTGTACCTGGAGCCGCATCTGCGGTGTGATAGTGATCTTATCTGGAGCGATAATTGACGCTGGGACACCTGAAATCTCAGCGTTGACGAATTTCGCCGTCGGCCACCTATCGATCACCTGACACTTCAGAATTTCCACGGCAATAAATCACTGTCAGTTGAGAGCAGGTCAGCTGAGAGCCGCGTAAGCGGAGATTAGGTGGGAAACCAGTTATTCCAGTGGATTCAGAGGAAATGGCTACAGCTGAGGTGAAAAGGTAGAGTTAGACAGCTGGGCCAGTGCCAAGGATCTACAGCTAACGGTACGTAACTACGGGTAAAGTAAGCAAAGGTTGCTCAGCGGTAATGGATTGTTCTGGAACAAATCCTAAAACAAAGAAAAATCTTCCCATGATATAATAAACACTATGATCCGGAAAATGCAAATTAAGAATCGAACCTACAATGTATTACAACTACAAAAAATCTAGAAAAAAAAAACAGCACGTAATGATATATTAAATAAAAGATAAATAAATAAATCAATACGAATATGCATAATTGAGATCACCCAGGGTAGACGTACGTACTAAGGCCTGCGTTAAAGATGGCTGAATTTGAGCATTTAACTATGTTTACCCTAGGTAATATAAATGATGTATGCCTACCCAGAATTCCTATTTAATTAAATTGTTGAATGAATAAATAATTAATTAATTAAAAAAATAATATAAAAATCTCAAAGTTTAGTATTTGTAGTGGATCAACATGATCCAATGTAAATGAATGAATAAATGAATAGTCGAATAAATGGATGAGAGAATGAACGAATGAATGAATGAATGAATGAATGAATGGATAAATTGATAAACCAGAGAATCAACAAATTAACGATAGAAATTCTCGTGGAAAGAAAAATCCCCATATAGACGAAGAAAGATCAAAATTTGTGGGTTTTTTTTTCGGGATTTTTGGGACTGATCTCATTCTGGTGTTTTCCAAGCAGACCGATGCCAGTTCACAATTTATAATTCAGAAAATTGGCGAAGTAAGGTCAACAAATAACACGTAGTGCACAAAAACATTGGATAACATTGCTTTACTATTCATGCTATGCATTATTTAGCGAAAGCAAATGGACAACAGAGCTATAAAAATAGAAATTTCGTCGCGAAAGATTTCATGTGGAAATGATGGTTTTTAAGTAAGAGGTAAGAGGATTTCTCGTATTTCTATTACTTCAATGCTCAAAAAATCAAGCAAGCTGTTTGGTAGGAAAATATTTTCCAGGAAGAAAACTCCCGAAAACTAGTGCTATAGTCTGTCTGGTAGTAAAAATGCAACCATTTTGGTTCAAAAGTTTCGTGCTTCAAAATTGTCGCACACTTTAAAAGAACAGGATGCCATCAAACAAATTATCGAAGGATTCATGCGATAGGTTGATATGCCCGCCTGACATGCCGGCTGCGAAAAACAGCTGTTTTATTAGATCCGCAATGAAAACCTTCTATAAGAGGATGTGCCAATGACAGCAGCGGGGAAGATCAAAGAGAAATTTCTGGAAAATTAAGTGAACCCAGGAAAAGAATAAGAAAAGGTAGGAAAATAGCGGCTCTGTACTCTTAGGAAAATAGCGGCTCTGTACTCTATTAGAGGTTTTGGTGAATAGCGCATGGTTTAAACAAGAAATTTAGACGTGTTTAGCGACTAGATGTATCATCGAGGTTACCCAGGGTAAATATGTTGGAGCTCGTGTTAACGATGGGTAAATTTTGTGGTGGGACGCGCTTACCCTGGGTAATCCCAATGACGCATGAGGCCACAGAAGTTGAATCTGTAGACTGTGTTTAAATCATGAATAGCACCGTATTGCCTGATAATAGTAAATTTCCACTTCAATGTGCCCTTAACCCTTCCAGTGTTTAATAAAATGAATAAATAAATAAGTAAATAAATAAACACATACATACATATTTGAACACATTGTGTCTGAAATACCATATCTGAGAGTTCCTGAAGACTCAGTCACTTCCGCGCTAAACACAGGGCATTCCAGAATTGTCATCAGGAAGCGTGGTAACGACACACGTTAAAACTGTTGCACTAATGCTTTTGGATTACGGTAACTTCATCGGGTCGCAATATCACGTCGCGGCCACACAATTTCTTTTTTCTCTATTTTCTCTCGAAATATCTTCCCCGATGAAACGCGCTAGACCCTTGCTTAGAAAATTCTACAGAGACCGCATGCAACAATAAGATTATCCAAGGTAAACGTGTTAATACCCCATAAATTCACCCATCGTGAACACGAGTGTCCAGAGACTTACCCTGGGTAATTCCCTCGATGCATCTAGGACCATCACAAATTTCTTTCTGTGACAAAATGAAATAACCTTCAACTTCTCCTTCTTCAAATATGAATCCTGTTCTTCCTGACTGTTACCCCGCATTCAGAGATGTATTTCATGTATTCAGGGACCACATATTTATATTTTACTGCTGCATTATTTCTAGGTAGATCAAGGACACGCTAGGGCCCGCACTTTAGGCCCGCGCTTCCGGCCCGCTGCTCAAGCCCACTGCTAGCCGGCCCTGCCGCTGCAGAACTTTACAAAAAGCCGAAGAGCATCAATGATGAGGTGCACGCCTAAACAAAGTTACTGGAGCGCTCCGAGTCCGCACAGCCGGCCACAGAATTTCATTACCCGCAGAAACAATCCGCAATGGGGACAAGCCACCCGCCGCGCGTGGCTAAAAATCGTACTTCTCAGTGAATCGACAGCTTTTCGCTGCGATTTCCAGGGAATTTCTGGAAAATTGGAAAACTCCTGGCTAAAAGGCGCAGTGAATCATATCCTGCCTTATAGTTGGAAAATATCGCAGTGGAGATAACTTCTTCGGCACTATTAAATTGAATAATTTATGAGAGTTCCATCGCGCGCGCTCGAGTGGCGTTCCGAATAAATCGCACCGACGACGACGATAGAGACTGTGGGCGGGCGGGAGAGTCGCAATTAGTGCGAGTTCATCAGCGAGTCGTATAGCTCTTAATAAGTAGTGAAGGGCAACCCGCCAAGCAGTAAGGTATGTAGCCAGCGGGTGGCTAAATTTCTTGGGAAAATTATCCTTGGTCAAGTTTGCCTACATCGATAGTGACTATTTGGGTGATTTTACTCCTGGTTTGCTGAAAAAAAAAACCGGGCAAATCGTGTTTTTCGCGAAATTCCACTGGTTTCCTGGGCAATTCCAGCTGAATCCTCGTGCTTTTCCACAAACATCGGCGGATCGCGCCCGAATTCCAGGTAAATTCCTGCTAACGGCCGGTTGCCGCCTAAATTCGTCCACTCAAAATAGAATCTACTACACAAAAATTACGACAGGGGTATAGATTTTAGTAGTCAAAATAGCACTGAGAAGTTTTTTGATCTTGAAAAAAACAAGGAGGGCAAATTTTCCACGTCCTATAAGGAGAAAAAAACCCCTACAAAACAAAAACGCAATGAGAAATGAAGTTAATCTCATACAGCGGGTAAATTCCACAAATCCATGGACTCCTCCACTTTCCCTAGGGCTACGAAGGTTCGGCCCAGGGCTTGAACTCATCAAAACCATCGATGGTCAGTGTGATTGGCCAATCTATGGAGTAGGTAAGGTTAGGAGACGCAGGACGTGAGAATTGGTTACCTGGGAGGCGGTCAAGACGTGCGCCGCGACGCGACCGTGACGCACGCGTCTGCTTTTCAATTCTATGTTGCTCCTTCGAATTCCGCACATTGAATGACAGCGGTGGCCAACCCTGACAACTTTTAGGCCCCAATAGCACTCATTTGCCCTACCATAGCTTGCGTATTTCTCCACAGCGCTGCTCGTACCTTGACGCGCTGCAGCCGCGACGCGCACAAGAATTGACCAATCACAGCAGCGTACCTCTTGTCACGCAGCCGCGCAAACCAACGACGGTCAGTGTGATTGGTCGATCTATGAAGTATGTGAGCTTAGGAGACGCAGGACGGGAAAACTGGTTAGCTAACCCCGTTTATATATGATACCTTGGTTATGCACCCAAGAACCCTAGCTGAAACCAGTAGCTCCCAAGTGACGAACAACGACCCACCCATCGCCTGAAGCTAAAGTAAGCAAGCTGTAACAGGAATTTTCACGAGATTCTGAAAAATCCAGAATTATTTCTTCAGGCCAAGCAAATTTTTCAGCAAATCAGCATGGGATAAATAGTACCGAGGAGAAGAAATAACCAGAATTTCGGGCCATTGGGCAAAAAAATTACAATTTTAAAGGAATTTAGTGTCCGTTTAGTTCTATAACTTGAATATCGGAGACCTCTCAAAAATACTCCAGGAGATTTCTACCTAGCTGCTAGCCCTGAAAGTCTTCAATGACTTGTTTACTTGTTTGTTTACTCCAAACAATCTGTCAAGCGTGTTGTCATTTTCGGAAAAGTTATCCTCTACCATAAAGAACGGAACAGCGTCACGGTTATCCACAGCTAGAATCCTTATTACCAGTCGCTCTCACTCAACACATTCGCGACCTTACACTCTCGGCATGGTGCGGTCCCTCAAGCAAGCATTTGTGCTCAACCGGTTGAGCACGCCGTCCCACGCGTCGCACCATGCGTGTGGATCGGTCGAGCACATTGTCGAGAATGTGCTAATCTGTCAAAATTTTCAAGCCATCTGCTATTTAAAAAGCACAATCCCGTTAATTGCCAGGAATCCTACGGGAAAAATGTTCAGGAAACCGTATAATTTTTTTCATGCCAGTGGTAAATCTTCGGGAAAACCTTATTTAGCCCTCTGACATGCACTAGTACCTATTAAATCTCTTACATATATGGGTAAAACTTGATGATTTACTGGATAAATTAATGAGAAGTCTTCTTTTCCGTGTAGTGTTTGCTCACGTTCCAACTGCGATTACAGGGAAAAGATAGATGAATTATTTGAGGCCAGGAATTTCTAAAGCAAGAAAACCACAAGAAATCTTTCAGGTTTCAAGTTACTAAATTTCTCTGCCTTCTAGTTTTTTTTCTGAATAGAACATCTTTAACCCAACACATGCCGAGGTTTTCAAATAAGAAAACGTTCGAACTCTTCAGGTTTTTTTTCTAGAAGGCTTTGAAGTAGGGAACGCAAAAAAAAACCTGGGAAAATAGGCGAAACAGTTCACAATCCAGAAAATCCAGGAAAAGATACATAATGATGGCGTTGTGGTATATTTGAGTGGGCGCTCTAAGCTTGAAGGTGCCCAGAAAAGCTTACGAGTTCTCCACAAAGGCTCACGAATCCTCCAGAAAACACAGAAATCTGTTTCTGTGCCAGGAGGAATAGTCGAAAGATGTTCTCTGAACCGGGGCGTTTCCACTCCCTACAAAGACCACCCAGGCCACTGGCCCGTGACCGGAAATGAAGTATCCGAGGGTCGAACTCGATTAACTCACTACCGCGGCGGGCGGGCGGCATTTGCCGCCCTCGCATAATTGCCTGCCGGGATTTCCGCCAGCCAAACATTGGCCGGGGCAGCTTCGAGAAATGTTAATTGTGACAGCATCGGAAACGTCAAACCATCTATACAAAGCACTCTCGAGCTGAACAACGGCTGTGTCTACAGCCTCAGGAATTCGTCACTCGCGTTCTAGGGTTCCGTTAAAGTACAATTATGCAGAATAGCCTTATGGAGAGAATTTTCCATTAAAAAAGTTTAAGGAAAAAGTCCAGCACGGAAAAAAGGCGTGGAAAAAGCATAATCGCCGAACGAGCAATCCATGAAAGTGCAATCCAGAGAAAGCTCGTTGTTCAGGGCTGCATGCAGAATTCGAGTGGTGCAGCAACTTCAGAGGGTGCACGTAGGAATATCATTCATCCTCTTATTATTAAATACTATTTTTAAATATATTTTCTTGGCAACAGGTAGTGAAAGTAAATAAATCCCACTAAGTAACCAAGGGCATGTAGTCGGAATCAATGAAATTTTTACAACAACTACTAACAAATACCTACACTGCTCTCCAAACGGTCGTAGACAAGGGCCGGGATCGCGGCGCGGTATTCCTCCGTGTCTCTGCCCAGCATGCCCGCTGCCTCTGTGCAGCAGACAACCAAAGTGTCCGCGCCGCGATCCCGGCCCTTGTCCATGACCGTTTGGTGTTCACTGTACGGTATACGACATTTCATAGCGATTAGCGATCTGAAGAATTCATGGAAAATTTTTACTTACAGAAAAATACTGCGAAAAAGCATCTCAGGGCAAAGAATGCTAAAATTTCACCACAGTAAAAAATTAAGAAGCAGGTCTTTTGGAGGTAAATTTTTCAGCAAATCATTTCTATTACTTTTATTGTTTTTTTTTTGTAAATTGTTGGCGTCTATGGAACACCTCTAATAGGTTTTCGGACGTGAATTTTTTTCTAGAAAATTCGCTTGCCTGCGGTAGCCTCGCATTCCACGAGAAAAGAAATTATTAGGGTCTATGTACCACACATTGAAAAAAATTTACGATGTGGTCGATTGTGACAGTGGCGGGGGAGTGGAAGGGAGGAAGGGAAGGAAGAAGAAACAGATGGCGGAAATAGAGAGAGAGAGAGAGAGAGAGAGAGAGAGAGAGAGAGAGAGAGAAGTTGATGACTTTGCAAAAAAGAACCGAACGACCACATTTCAGAGGCAAAATTACCGAAAAGTAACCTAAAGTTGAATTTCGTTCAAATTCAGATTTGAACATTTGATTAAGAATATTTCAAAACAACATTAAAATTGATGAGTTTGAGTAATATGATACAAAATTTTCCTATACAAAATTTGATCCCATGGCCAGGCGAATTAGCTGAAATGATCATTTTTTGCCAGCAGAGAAGACGCCAGGATGGTAGCACTGAAACATTAGCCCGCAGGGTTTGCACTAGAATGGCCGTACAATAGCAGGACATCTGCCAGAACTACCGTGTGTACTGAATAGCGGCAGTAACTATCTCCCCTCATTTTACTTGTCACTGAGTTTTCCAGAAACTACTGATGATTTATGGTAAACTATGAAATGTTGTCTGGATTTTGGCAGAACCAGGATTTTTCAGCAAATTACGGTATATCAGTCGACTATGCATTGATTTTGGTTGTGGAACAGAATTCCGTGCTATGCTGAAACTTCGATGGAGTTCTCTGGATTCTTGGAACAGCCATAAATCAAACGGCAATTATGTGGTGGCAAGAAGACAGGCATCCAAACCTTTGTAACTGTGGAAAAGGGGATGGAAGGAAAATCGATTTTCCACTCCAGAAAGAAAGACCTAGGTTTCCAGGAAACGAACTCATAAGTTGATTCCAAGTATCAAAAAATCATGGACAGTATACAACAACCATTCATGGCTGGAAATTCTTAGAGTAATCTAGTATTTATCCTACTTACTTATCCTACTCAGAAATTAAATAGTTGACTTTCCTAAACTCTTTTTCTAGGCCATAGTAGCGTTAAATTTTCCGAGGAAATATTCTGGATGCAGTTTTAGGAGAAAAAAGAGGGTGGGTAATGCGATGTTCGACACTTCCAAAAACTTCATTGCAGGACATTGCACCCGATTTACCCTTTCTCTCGCCGTTTGTGACCAAAACATCACCGAAAGAATAGTCTTTCATAGTTTACCGAAAAAAAACCTGGGTTAACTAGGCTGTATTGACTTATGCTATGCTTCACCAAGCAATAGAGAAGAAACACTACACTCAACTACCAAAGGTCAACGCCTAGCGCAGATTTATGTCTTTACGACCGAGCACTACTAGTACGAATAGTCTAATGTCGTTATGGTTACGTGTCCCGTACGAATACTACGCCCTAAACATAACGGACATTCCTCCTCAGCACTAATTCCCGACCATAAGTTTCCACAAAAATCCGCGCGGTTTCAATTAAACCAAACGAGCGCTGTGTTTGACATGGAAAACATACTGATTACATGGGTCTTCCGGGAAATCGAGGGCTTGACCTCGATGTCTCCTTCTCCCGTTTTTTCGAGGGAAAATTTCAGGGTTACAACCTCTAGCCAGGAATCACGTAAAATTGGATTGGTTGCAAACAGCTTCAAGGGGTGAGACGGAGGAATCGGGATGACCCTGAATTAATTAATATAGTGAATTTTTCAGAATTTAGCTCAACTTATTGTTTGTACAGGCGAATCAATTCGAAAATTGGACACTCCACAGATGCATAGCATAGCTGTCTGAGTTCTCGATACCAAATGTCAAGGGGAGGGGGTGGGGAAGCGAAGGGGAAGATGGATGGTCAGCCCTCGAAAAAAAAGGGTAAGGTTACCCCGGAGATCTGAGAAGCTTTTAAAGCAATGGGATACATAAATTGTCCAGACAATTTAAATAAGTTGAAATTTGGCAAAAACATAGAATATTACAGGATGTTGGACGCAGTACAAGAAGAGAGGCGTGCCTGAGCTCTGCGATTGGTCAACTCTTAAAAATGACCAATCAGAGATGTCGGTTGCGCCGCCGACTTCAGACATAGGGCTCCACACGCGATTATGAGTAAAAATCAACAAATTGAGTTCAAGAGTTCAAAATGAAAACACTGAAAACTATAGGTGGAGAGGGCGATGCGGTCGAGCTCTGCGATTGGCCAGTTCGACAAAATGACCAATCACAGATCTCGATCGCTCCGCCCACTTTGGACATGGCGCTCTTCGCCCGGGATGAGTAAAAGCAGGATGAGTAAAAATCAGTAAATTAAGTAAAGTAACGAATAAATCAAACATTCAAAATATAATACTAAAAACCACTGGTGGAGAGGGCGATGCGGCCGAGCTCTGCGATTAGTCAGTTCCTCGAAACAACCAATCACAAATCTCGATCGCACCGCCCATTTGGGAGATAGAGTTCTACGTTCAGGATTATGGGTAAAAACCACTAAACTGAGTTCAAGTATTCGGAATAAACATGATGGGAACCATTGGTGGAGAGGACGATGCGACAGAGCTCTGAGATTGGTTAGTTCGTCAAAATGACCAATCAGAGATCTCGGTTAGACCGCCTATTCCAACCATAGGGATCTACACCCAGGAGTATGAGTAAAAATCGATAAACTGAGTCCAAGCATTCAAAACCGACATAGTGAGAACTTCAGGTGAAGAAGACGATGTTGCTGAGCTTTGCGATTAGTTAGTTTTTCAAAAGGACCAATCACAGATCTCGATCACACCGCCCATTTCGGGCATAGCACTCTACACCCAGAATTATGAGCAAAAATCAATAAATTGGGTAAGTGAATGAGTCGGGCGTTCAAAAGGAACATACTGAGAACTACAGGTGGAGAGGGCGATGCGGTCGAGCTCTGCGATTAGTCAGTTCGTCAAAATGACCACTCAGGTATGTATCTCGTCCGCTCCGCCCATTTCGGACATAGCACTCTACATCCAGGGTTATGAGCAAAAATTAATAAAATAAGTCCAAGCATTCAAAGTGAACAATTTGAGAACAATACGTGGAGAGGGCGAAGTGGCAATTGACCAACCAGAGATCTCAGTCGGACCGCCCACCTCAGACACAGGGCTCCACACCCTACTATAAGTACTATGAGTAAAAATCAATGAAATCATCAAAAACCAATGTCGAAATTAATAATAGTATTGAAAATAAATCAATATCAAAATAAATAACAATCAATTATTAGTAATAATCAATGGAATTAAAACGTTCAAAACAAACATAAAGAAAACTTGGTAAAAATACAAGTAATTGTGTAACTTTTCTCAATACAAGTAAATGTGTAACTTCTCTCAATCTACGACAGTAATTTCCTTCTACCATGTTCTATATCTAAATTCTCTCTTCTACGACTAAATTCGACTCCTAGTCGGAACCTCAGCAGGAGTACGAACGTCACTACATCGAGGGTTGATTGCAAGAACAGCGAATTTCGCGGATCATTTGTGCAACGAAGAGCGGTGAAAACTCAATCTCGTTCATTATAGTAGGAAATAGAGTGCCGACGGCGACGACGGGCGGACGGGCGGGAAGCCCGCCGTCGAATCCCGTCAAATGGCGCGGACAGCGGCGGCATTTCACGGATCACTAAGTACAGAATCCTTTGAATTAAGCATGTTTTCAAGCTGAGGACGAGGTTCTGGAGGAATAAGGAAGCGGTTGGAGGCCTCCGGAAGAAAACACCCGTCTGGAAAGGTGAAAGTGAAAGGCGTTGATTCGGCAAAAAACGCTAACGTGCGAAATTGACGCAGACAACTTGGAAGTTCCGCCAATTAGAGAAACACGCCGTAAAAAGTGTGACCATGTGTGAATAGGTCACGAGTTTGTCAACAGAAAGTCAGCAAAAAGCAAACAAAAGGAGTCAAGTCAAGTTTTACGGCGAAACAATTATGACTGCGTACTGTATTTGGGTCCTTAACCCCTTCATTTATTCCTTTCCACTCCTGGATACGAACAGGTCACCTTAATCTCCAGCCTGAGTTTGTCAAAGTCAAATCTAACTTCTCACGAGTAAAATCCATAAAAAAATCAGAACCAATTAATTTTAATGACCGTAAACTCAAGGGTCAACCGAAATCGACTTCACTCATCGCCACGGCGACATCGAAAAAAGCTGGAACAGGTTCTCTTGGATGGTTTAAGTGTGAAAAATGTATGCGAGAGGACAGAAAAAGGTTTCTCCTTCCCCCAATTGCAACCGTAAAATCAATACGATCTCAATCACCTATAGACTTATGTTTACATACATATGAACAGTAACAACTAGACCGAAAGATAATTCAATGATAAAAAAAAATCAGTTCCAATGAGTAATACGAATTTTTTAATGATATAACCCTAGTTTTATAGGCTAAGTTAACTGGAACGAAATGTCCTCTCCTTAACAAAATAGGGATATGAGTGATATCTATGCCAGAGTTAGCCGCTACATACATATTCACCCGAAAAAAAGTGGCAGATATACTAACAGGCCGTTACTGACAGAAGCAATGACTACGACGTCATTCTCTCAACCCCCTACCTCAGACTTTGTCGCCAAATTAAGGAAAATTTAATGAATTGGTGTTTAACACAGCAGCAAGTTGAAGTATGTATAAAATGAAGGCCACTAGTACTAGCCGATGGGTCAGTGAATGAAAGCGATAGTAAAACAGAAAAAGGGGCTATGAGAAGTTGCAAGAATGTTATGAGAAACAAGAAAATTGAAAAAAAAAGGTAAATAATGGAAGAAATGAGGCCGATGTCCCACAAATAAGCCAATGAGCAAACCTCCCTTCCACTAAAACAGCAGGGCTTCTTTTTACCTTTCACTCAAATTTCAGCCATCATTTCAAAGAGGAGCAAAACCAGGAGAAAAGTACGTATACAATAACCAAAAATTAAAGCAAATTCAAAGGTCGCATGCATCATTTAAATTACCCAGGGCAAGGCTAAAACCTCAGAAATTTACCCATCACTAACAGGACCGTGAACAAGTTTGTCCTGGGTAATTTCAATGATGTCTTTGGGTCCAAGAGAAGGAATAGATAGATAATTCTTGGGAATGTGTCGAATTACAGAAAATTTACGTCAACTTCGATAGAAGTAGCAATTTCCATCTGTTTCAGGTAATTGTCTAGCTTCACGTGAAAGCCTTCAAAGTTATGGGTTAGAGAAAATGACAGGAAATCAAGCCAAATATATAACTTTCACAAAAAAGTTTTGGAAATATTGGTCAGGCTTGATCCCAGTGAGTTTTTCGACATTACCATTCCACGGCTAAAGGCCACGTCGAATGGCATTTTTTTAGCAGTAAAAATTGTTTTGATTCAAACAATTTAAATACATATGTATTACATACTAACGCATTTCCTGAGAGATACTGTCTTTTCTGGAGCAGAAAGGATGAGTTTTGTGACTACTTGCACTTGAAAGAACAGAAAGGAGAGGAGAAAGGAATGAATGACGACAAAATAAACGTGAAAGAGAGGGAGTGAACGTAAACGTAAATTTTTTTCGGAATGAAGGGAAAATCGTAAAACGAAATATTCGTGAGAGGAATTTCCGTAGCCAAAATATCCCGAGTATTTCCAGTGAGCTCTGAGGAAGAAACAGAGAAGAGAAACGAGGAAAAAAGATGGAGGAAACTTCAAAACTGCTAAAAATTGGTATCATTCTATTAGATCAACAACCAGCATGTGTCCAGCAAGTGCGACCCAAGTCACGTCCATTTTCCAGAACAAATCAAAAATTCCTCAAAACCGCGTGATCAACCGCTAGAACCCGGGGTGCGGGTGAGTTGTGCGCAGTCAACGTGTGTTATGACTGTGGCCGACGAGAAGTGAACAGCACTGTGTCACACATCAAGGACGAGCTGTATGTTCCGGCTGGCAAAAAGCCACCCGGCACTGAACCACGAACATATCGTCGGATCGATACGCATCAGCTGAATTGCGCATTCAAATCAGATCAATCGATAACGAAACGTAGTTGATTATCAGCGCGACGTAGCGGACGCAGCTGGGCGGGGGCTGGAATGTCTTCATGTCGCGTGGGTGCCTGTGGTGGAATTCGAGATGCGGAACGGGATGTGAAATGC
>JARK01001345.1:226957-253445 GCA_000688135.1 Ancylostoma ceylanicum
GCTAGCCAGAACCCCCCCCCCCCCGGGATTATTGGAAAGTGTGCTCAAAAGAAAAAATAGAAGAAAAGGCAAGTTTTGATGGAAAATTTTTGAGAAATATGATGTGGATATGTCTCGCACTAAAAAGTACTCGGACATATTCGTGCTTCCTACTTCTTGAAGACATTACCTACTGGTTACGTACCTATTCTTCATGGTACTCATTAGAGTGGTAAACAGCACAAATCATCCTAGGGACAGGTATAAAAATCAAGATTCCTGGACCCACACTCGTAAAGCCACGTCAGCCATTCAGTCGTAAAACGGGTGACCGAAGCGGCTAGTCCTGGATTTTACCATGGATAAACGAAAAATTGCAGGAACAGAAGCGCAGAAAATTCGGAAAGCGGGAATCCGGAAAGGTTCATGCACCTCCAGAGATGCTGATTCCTGAAATACATGGATTACATAATTGATTGCTTGCATTAGTTCAAGGAAGAACATCGACTTATTAGCCACTAGATAGTCCCAGAAATCCAGGCCTATATGTAGAGGGTTCAAACGAACTAGGTACGACAAGCAGGAAATTCTGGATGGAATCCACGAAGACAAGAACATAAGGAGACGCATTATTGCTGCGTTACTGCAGAACACACATTACTGCGATGATACTGCGTGGATAGCAAAGTTAACGGTGGCGGGGACGAAAAAGAAAAGGGATGAGAATGCAGCAGAAGAATAAGTGCAATGAGGACAAGTAGCAAGGACATCATGGTCTTCACAGGACCGGAACAGTGTCTGTTAGTGGGAGAAAAACAGTGCTGGCATGCATCTTTTACCCATTATTACCCATTTTTTACCCATTATTATCATCGTTGGAATCACCCAGGATAAGCGTGTTAACATTCCCCAACACACCTTTGGTTAGCAGGCGTGTTCAAACACGAACATTTACCCAGGGTAATCCCAACGATGCATGCCAGCCAGATCTGAGAATAATTCCCCTATAGTTGCAACCTTGTCACAGTACTGTCATATTAAGATTAGTAAAATGTGGCTTTACACCTGCTTTGTCGAAAATTTCCACTTTTTTCCTGTACAGTAACTGACAAGGGAAGGACACCAGGTGCTCATGGTTTTTCCATATGGGATATGTCTCATTACATAAAGTCAATGATGCCAATTTCGGAAGCGTTCTCCGTTTCTGCTGAGCGACATTGCGAAGAAAGTTATGAACATTTGAATGTACAGCGCTTAGATACGGTTTTTACATCAAGGTGCTGTAACCCTATGAAATTGGCGTTGCCGTGCAAAATGGATCCAGATTTGATTATTTGCATCCTAAATGAAACCCGAAACCCTGCATAATTTCAGAGAAAAACGTTCATAACTTCATCCGCATTCGGATTCAGCAGAAACGGACAACGGATCTGAGATCAGCGTTGTAGACTTCATATTATAAAATATATATCATTTTGAAATGCCACTGTCATCTGGTATCCTTCCCTGGTGACTCCTCTGTCGTTACAGTAATACATTTGTTTTGCGGAACCTCCCCTTCCCTCCTCTGGAACGCAGTGTCAAACTCTCCCTAACTCTCAAAGTTCCAAAAAAAAACCTCGTCTTGGCCCTATTCCAACCCTAAGATCTACCTATCGGCCCTATTCCAATCCTAAGATCTACCTATCCTTTACCACGTAGAGCAAGAGAAAGAACTGGTGAGAAAATATGAACGACGGCGGACAGCCAACACTTTTTCCCGGATCCCGCGCTTTTTCCGCAAACCCACTCCCAAACCCTCCCCCCGTGCAAACCGGTACCGCCAGCGCATTGGCAGGCAGGCAGGCATTCCGGAGCACCATCATTCCAGTCATGATGATCCGCCGCAGCTTCCGTACGATTCACGAAAACAATAGCACGCTTCCGGTCTGTGTGCACACAACGGCACGAGCTGCTGTGCTGAATCATCTGTGTGCGTGCGCTGCTGGATGTGTAGCCCTGTCCGCGTAGCGGTGATTACGGTAATTTCGAAAGCGGCGTTCGTGTTACGTAGCTTCTGCTGCGTGACACATCGATAGTACAGTGCTCACATCTCAGACAGCAGCGAAAACATGCGCTGCTGGCGAGGGGATGGAATTTCCAGGGAAATGAGGTAAATTGAGTGGTTATGGCAAAATCGGGCGGACAAAGATACCGTAGGAGATTAAGGATTGCTCCTAGGAATGGAATATAATAAAAGAACGTTGAACAGCCACTATAACACCGATAGATTCAGGATTTCAACAAAGTTCCTGGAAGTATAGTGGAAGAAACGATAGAGTGAAGAAAAAAGTTATGCAGCTGAAAATATTTGGAAAAAAAGGATGATATTTTACTAAATTTTACTGTTTCTACGATACGATATAATATATACTATTAGTTGTATTAGTGATGGTTTCCAGCACATTATTATATAGTAGCACTATGCTATTGATTACATATACTATACTACTAATACACTATTTGCTATTATAATTTTAATGTTATAACATTTACTACATATACTAGCCCTTCATCATACTACAAGTATATGTATTAACCCACCACCATACTTACCACCATATTAATAGTTATCTGTTGTATTAGCAATATTTCTCCAACACTTTATTAAATAGTAGGACTATATTATTGGTCAGATATACTATACTAAGTACTAATATACTATTTACTATTATAAGTTTAATGTTATAACATTTACTACATATATTAACCCTTCACCATACTACAAGTACGTGTATTAACCCACCACCATACTTACCACCATATTAATAATTATCTGTTGTATTAGTAATATTTTTCCAACACTTTATCAAATAGTAGGACTATGTATATTATTGGTCAGATATACTATACTAAGTACTAATATACTATTTACTGTTATATATTTACTTTTTTAACATCTACTAAATATATTAACCTATTGTCATACAACAAGTACATGTATTGAGCCACCACTATACCTACCATCATATTAGTAATCATTTGTTGTAGTAGTGATATTTTTCCAAATAATATATAAGCATAACAATACTTATAGGTATACTACATTTATATTACTATATATTATGTATTTAGATTTATATTAGATTACAAATTTACATTATTTGTATACATAGACTACTATTTTTATATTCTTCACGGTAGTACAATACTATGCCATTATACTTACTGTACTATATTATTGTATTATATGTATTATCACATTGCATTATATATAAAATTATTACGTCACTGTCCACGCATATAGGACCTGGAATAGAATTCAGGGTGATCTTGGTTTCCTCCAAGTCGTTGTGGGATTTACCAGAGAAAGGAGAAAATATCTGGATAAATAAAATACTTGGGATAATATATGGTAAACAGAAAAATAACCAAAAAATATATAGTCATATAGGTGTTCTGCATGTAGAATGTGTAAAAATGTCGTTCACTCATACAACTATGTATTTACATACCCTGAAGGTTTTGAAATCACTTAATGAGGGAAGGAATTCATATTGAACATTAAAGAGTACTCAATAGTATAATAGTAATAATATTACTTGATAGTACATAATACAGTATTAATACTAGTAAAGTACTGGGTAAAATAAGGTGATACTGTGGGGAAATTTGATTTTACACCGATTCTCTGTGTAATACCGCAAACATTCCACATTACTATATAATATTTTTTGTTTTTCATTCCTCAATAATATGTATACCAGTACTATCCTCTGCTATATATAATTTTACCTGCGTATAAATCAAGGAAGTAAATCAAATCCACGTTAAATTCCTTGGAAAAATCCAGCTACTGCCATTACATAGTGTTAAACCAGGTTTGCATATGCTCCCTTTGATGTGATGTAGTATTTTGCTACCTATAATACGATAGTATGGTAATACAATAGTATAACAGAAGTGTTATGGTTCTAATACATACGTATACATATAGTAATGTAATACAATATGTACAAGCAATAATATATAATATTACATGTAGTATAGTATGTATAATTTCGTGAAATATGTGTATCTATTAAAGCATACTGTTGAAAATATGTAAATAATAATCCTCTCTCTCTCCTCTCTCATCCCACCACCTCTTCCACTATTTATCTTTTCTTGATTGAGATCACATGATCAGATTGAGAGATCGATGACGTCGTCGACGAGCGCAAGTCATTAACTGCTCGAAGAATAACGAATCAGTACGCGGGCATGGTAGTGCGCGGCGGTCGCTGCCTTGACCGCTAGCGGTCATCCATCATCGGATTACTGTAAGATTATGCGACATTGAGTGGACAATAAAGTCGCCTACAATAACACAACCCGTCGGACATCGTCCGGAAGAGAACGTCGGGGAACGGTAACAGGTGTTTGATGCGAGTAGACGGGGATGGTGCGTGGATTTCTGGATGAAGGGATGGCACTAATGTTCTTGGATACCTGGACACAGCCACTAAAAGTCCTTAACGGCCATTCTCGATTAAAATTCTCCCACAAGAATAATTAAATTATGACCCATTAGCACTTAAATCCCTCAAATAAGAGTAAACACCCGATTCCCAAGCACTTTTCCTGAAAAACCCAGCAGTAAGTGCGCGTTGATCGAGAATAAGCGGAAAAACGTGCGGCGAATGAGAGGTTCTCAGCGTTTTTCCTCACGGTTGCAGCGACGCGCGCGCGGCACTTCTTCGCCAGCTTCTCATCGCCGGTGATTCAAATCGACCAGGGTTCATGAGAAGGAGTCGAGTGCTTGCGCTGATCTTGAGGGGATAACTGTGGATTTTCAGGAAAATTCCATGGAAAAAAGTGAGCAGTAAGTTGAGCAGAAGTGACTCCAAAGAAGCAGCAGGAGGGTGGGGGGGGGTCACATGTAGAAAGATTACTATAACTATTATCATAAAGAAATGACCTCTATACACCTCTATAGATCCCCATACACTACTTCATCCATCCATCTACATTTATCAACGGATAGCTCTGGTGATCTTACACCAACGGTTCTCGGTAGAATCCTGGGCATATATCCAATACACTTAACGTAGGAGGGAAATCGTAGCGGGTGTATATCCGTTCCCACTGATCTTTATCCAGTATGCTATCCAATAATAGCAATCCATCCACGTGCTCATTCCTTGACGCAAATGCGGTGCATTGACGAGAGGTAACGCGATTCGTTGATGCAAAAGTCAATGGATCCCTATCAATCGAATATCAACCGGATAAAGATATCCAGCTGTGGCACTAGTGGACACACATAACCGCGGATAGACATTTTTGGATAATAAAGGAAGACAAAGTATAGCTACCACTCCAACATATCCGGAAGAGCATGTCTATGCAACTCGATAATGCATACGTGATACGGGCTCTGGAAAATTTCTAAGTAATTTACGCGATTACTATGAACCAAATTCTCATAAAATTCTGCTGAACTTCGTGTAAACAAAAAGCAAATGTAAAATAAATAAATAAAGAAAAACGAACAAATAAGTACAAAGAATAAGCACAATTTCAAAACAGCCGTCAGATTTCGCTCAAACCCTAGGTAAATCCAGGTTAACTAGCCGAATTCCGCTTGAATTCCGAGTGGATCTCACGTATTTTCCTACTTCATTCCTCTAACCTTCCTCCAGAACATGTTTCAAAAGGGCGTGTAAGGGATTTTCTTTCACATCTTTTAGAAAAACAGATAATTCCTTGGAATAATAGTTTGAATTTTTGAGAAGTCATGAAACCAGTGAAGAATTCATGGCAGCATGAACATCACTTTAACTCATGACGACCGGGCGGCTCACCGGTGAGCCGCGCCTTTTGTCGCATGGTTCAGTTTGAGGGACCGCTAAACCTCAAGGACCTTAGCTGTTTTTTAATGGTAACGTAGTAATACTTTAAAGTCAATATGACGAGCGTTTCGGAGCAGAAAAAGAGGCCAGAAATCGAGAGGACGTGGAAAAGTGTCAGAAAGGGCTCGGTCGTCAACGGGTTAAAACCCCAAACTTCTTGAAGATGTTAGAAGCAGACAAAGAGCTGCTTTACAACCGAAGCCAGCAGGTTGGCTGTTGAAATGAGTGAAAATACGCATTCAAAAGGCCTCAAGATCCAAGTTTATTCGAATCCAGAAGAAGAAATAGGAATATTCCCAGTGTTATGGACAATTCAATAGTAAGAATGAAGGAACAAGAATAAGAGCTTGGGCTTTCAAAATATTTGATGTGGGAAGTGAGGTAAAATTGGAGGGCAATTCCCAAAAAATTTGCAAGACAATCACAAGAGAATCCAGGAGTCAGAGCAGATCTAGAAGAAGTGACTTCCATTCAAAACGTCAGCCATTTACCCCAAGCAATAAAATATGCAAGTAGAAGAACACACTGAATAGCTGTGGAAGATCTCAGCAGCAGCAGCACGTAAACACATGGCTGTTTGTTTGCAATTCGGAAAAAAAACCGGGGAGCGCAATTACCCAAGAGCGCAAACAGAGTAAACAGAAATTCACACGGCACAGTGCTGCGGTTCTGGAATTCTTGGACAATCGCTCGGCTACGAGTGCTAACGGGAGCACAATCGCATAGGACGCGATCGCCAGCGCACGCACTACGTCGTGGGAAAGCCGCCGACGATGCGCAGCAGGCATTGTGCTGCTGCTGCGCGGAGCTGCCGCCTGCGCAAACACGCGCATGACGACCGCTCCGTCAGCTGAACGCTTTTAATTAAATGCTATGGATCCGATTTCACGAAATCGAACGGGGCTCATCCATTATTACTGGCCTATTGCTGGGGAGTAATATGAGATGAGAGGAAATTTAGGGGATTTCCTCAGAGTTCATTAATGCTGAAAGTCGATCCTTAATGGAAGACCTGCCGGTTTTGAACGGTGAGGTTCTTCCAGGGAAAAAAGTAGGAGGTCCTTGACATACAACTAATGTCATCTTGTTATGTCTATACCATGCTCCCTCGGATTTGAGTCGACTTAATTGCCCAAATTTGAGCATATCCCGATTTTCTGAGCTATTTTACGGTATTTTGGGCTTCGCTCATGAAATACTGATTGATTTTTTCATTTTATTGTGGATTTCTATATCTGTACCACAGGTTAATTTGTCCTTATTAAATTATTACCACTCTCATATGCCTCCCCTTCCTTACTGATGAGTATAGGGGGAGGCATACTCCTGGAACCGTATCCAATATATCTGACCGTGGGATGGAAAACATAGCGGGTATATATCCATTCCTATTCATTTTTATCCACTTTCCTGTCCAATATAACTCATCCATCTACGTGTTCATTTCTTGGCGCAAGTGCAGTGTCTCGGTGATAGTCAACACAAAATGAAGAAGAAGTAGATCATGGATCGTTATCATGTGGAAATCTACCGGATAAAGATGACCTGCAGTGAAACGAATGAATTCCCATATCCACGGATATTTTTAATTGGATAGCAGATTCTCGAAACACTGTCACATCTCCGCTAGAGCGTGTTTATCCGATTGGATAACGTATACTGGATACGGGTCCAGGACTGTAGAAGCGAATTTTTGGAAAGCTAACCAACTCTAGGTAGGAATTTGAAGAGAACGAAGCGGTTTCGACATGGATTTTCAGCCAAGTAATTGACTTGCAAGTGCAAGTGGATTTCCAGAAAATATTCTGGAAAATGCAGAAAATTATCAAAAAAAAATAACTCCCCTTTTGTAAGCATTTTATAAGCAGTTTTACCATTGAATTTCTGAACACAATTAGAAGTAAATATCCTGGAAAAAATTACCTAGGTTTTTTAACCACGTGGGTAAATATGATCAGTTTAGCGCATACTGAATCCATGCCTAGAGTAGGAAGATCATCGACAACCCAAAAGCTGCCTGAGCCAGCAATTTTTCAATACAATTTCCATTTGTATAAAATGATTCCTGTTCTACGAAATTTTTTGCATTCCTGATCAATAAATCAATAGCTCCGGAAGAATTCCGGCGCAGCTGCAACCACAACGTCGGCTTGTCGCCGGCACAATGCAGCTGTCAGTTACAGAAGAGGTGATTGTGAATGGAGAGGCACATCGGGCGATGCTGCGACGGCGACGACCACGCTATGGACACGAGGACTGCCATAAAAGGGACGAGTCGGCGAGCCGTTTTCGCTGTGGCTTCGCCTTAGAAACCGTCCCTTTTTGCTGGTTTAGTTGATGGAGTCTGGTCTTGGTGGACGAAAAATCTACACTGTACACTTTATAGACTGGTTTAGAACTGGGGAAAATCCAAGGGAAAAATCGGAAGTTACCATTATTGCCGCCTAAAATGCATCCCACGGTAAGTATATCTTGGTACCCCACCCTAACAGCTTCATGCATTTCCTTCGAAAAATCTCACTCCCGCTAGGATTTCCAGCTAAGAATTTATCACTGCCGTGAAATAAAGGAACAGCCATTGCGGCCACTATTGGGGACGGTAAAATTCTATGAAAACCAAGAGGTATTTCCCATGAGAATATCCTCCCCTACGCCTTACAAAATTGTCCAGAACACTTAGGGAAAAATCGCCAAAAAAAAAAGAAAAAAATCCTGCATTAATGGTCTTGAACCCCGGGTCTGTTAGGGGTTACCGGCAGTAATAGCTGAAGTGGAACATTTCTCGACCGCTTCAACTTTATGACTTGCGCTATGTGTCCTTTTACAAGTCCATAAATGCAGAAAGGCGCGTAAAGTTGGGCTGGTGGTCATAAAACTTTCCTACGGTTCCACAACGAAAGCGAAACCAATTTCAAAATCAAGTCTCTTGGAAATCAAGGATTTCCCGAAAGAGAAAAAGGAGCCTTTGTGAATTCAAATGGAACAAATTATCTTAATAAAATATTAAAGTTGTGTTTGAGCCGAGCTAAAACATTTTGAATTGGTGTGTCCGTTTCAGCAACTAATTTCGCACCAACCTAATAATTGATAAAAGTAATTTCAAAATACAATGGGATGAAAATATTAATAAGAATTCTGACAATATTTTCACCAGTTTTCTTTCGCTTTTCTCATGTCTGGCAGATGATTAGGATTGTCTTTAGATGAGTCTCTCAAATCAATCTAGATATGAACTTTATCCTATTGAAATCATGGTAAATTTGAAAAAAGTTTCCCTGTCTATAATCAGTTTTTAGAATCAAATTCTGAAAAAAAAACAGGATAAGATTCGAGGAAATGTCACACATTTCACCTAGACTGTTTTGCAGGAGAAGAAAAAACAGAGACCTGACCAGGAACTGACACCAAAAATTTCCTTGTATTTCCTCCCAGTAGCCTATTCCCATGACTCATCGACAATTCCACCTCCACAAGTTCAAGTCGAACACCAACACAACCGGTCAGATAACATTTGACTGACATTCGGCCACACTTCTTATCAGAGCAAACAGATCGCACTCGGGTGCGTCAGGCTATCAGTGATGAAATGTCGTAATATTTAGCGACTCGTGGGAACCCTGAGTCCTTGTACCAGATACAAGAATTTTCAGGGACACCTATTAGAATAATAAGATCAGTAAGATTATGAAAAGAGTGAAGTTTGCCAAAAAAAAAGGTGTCGCTCAATTATTAAGCCCTGATACCTCTGATCCCACCTATCTTCAACTCATTTCAGTAAATTAAAAACCAAAAAAAAAACGATGTGAAGAATATTCCATGGAAACAGAATTGAACTGATTCATTTGAATGAAAAAAAAGGAATGGATGAATGAATGAATGAATGAATGAATGAATGAATGAATGAATGAATGAATGAATGAATGAATGAAATGAATGAATGAATGAATGAATGAATGAATGAATGAATGAATGAATGAATGAATGAATGAATGAATGAATGAAAGACTGGCTGAATGAAATGAATGAATGAATGAATGAATGAATGAATGAATGAATGAATGAATGAATGAATGAATGAATGAATGAATGAATGAATGAATGAATGAATGTTCGACTGAATAAGTGAATAAATAAATAAATAAGTAAATAGATAAATAAATATGCCGCATCGACCGCGACGCAGCAACCGCTTCGCTGCATACGGTTGGAAAGAGCTGACCAATCGCGTCGCCGTTCGCAGCCAGCCGCTGACCTCGTCCCAATTGCTTGGGTGCAAATGATCCGTTTCCCATGAACGGATGAATAGATAAATAAATAAATAAATAAATAAAAATTGGATGAATAGGGTGAACTAGCCGACTACTTTCCGATAATGCAGAACTTACCGAGCTCCTTCGCGGGTAGGATGGAATTTCTACATTGAGGAAGTAAGGAATAACCATAAGGAGTTCGAAAAAATCATTATGAAGTGCCCAACAGACACAGCATGCGCATCCTCGTACGAAAATGTTAAGGATTGCAGCAAAGCCACGCCTCCTAAGACATCGCACAACGAAGCTACATAATCTTTTAACGTCACGTAACCAAAGTCACCCAACAATGTGAGCAAACCTGATTACGCAAAGGCTAATTATGCCTCGATCCAGTAAATCAGGAAGACCGTTTCCGTATTAATTTAAAAGTGAAAACAATGGATGAAATCAATAACATTTATTCAACGCATTCTTCATCACAAATACACAGGCACAATTTTATACAATAAATTACTCTTTTTCTCTGCTATATTAAAATCTATATCCTCTATTCAAAACATAATAAGAGCTTCAGCACTAAATAATGTTCAAAACCGGAATACTTCAAATAAAAAAAGGAAAATGCTAAACCCCACTAATAATCACAAAATGAAGATAACAAATAAATTCTTCAAGTGAAGTACACATTATGTACGATGACAAGGCACCCAAAAACAATTGAAGCATTTTACAAAGTGATGATAACCAGTTAAAAACAAAGAAAAAGAAAACACACTGACAAAATAACAGCTGCAAACAATTAATAAATATGTATATATAATACTATGAAAGCGCTAAAATCCTAGCAAATTGCACATTTAGAAAAAAAGCTATGCGTTTAGCCATTTTCAACGGCTTCTAACTGCTCCAAGTCGCTCGGATCTAACTTAGGAATTGGCTTTCCTGCAAAAAAATGTAAAGGTGAAACCCAAAACTAAAGAGGGTCATGAATTTAAAAAGAAAGAGAGTAACACAAAAAATTTAGCACCAAGGAAGTTAATCCGAACTCCAGGAGGGGTAATGTAAACACGGAAATAACAAAAATGGTGAACAAACCGAAGAAAGCTTCAATTTTCTTGATAATCGCCAACGCTTCGCGGCTATCCACGAAGTTGATCGCTATGCCTGCCTTTCCAAACCGGCCAGTGCTGAAAATGTCACATAGTAGCACATAATTAGGCTCGCCTCATCGTATTCTCAGGGCTCAGGGGGAAAACTCAAGAAATTGAGCGGATGCAACGGAGTGCTTACCGTCCAATTCGATGAAGATACGTATCGTAATCGGGCTCTGATGGATTTTCATATAACAATGGAGGATCGTAGTTAATCACAATGGTCACTTGTGAGACGTCGATACCTACAATGGGAATTTGATGAGTAATCTGGGTCCGTATCCAATATACTTAATCCAGTCGGATAAACACGCTCTAGCGGATATGTTACAGTGGTTTCGAGAATTTGCTATCCAATAAAAACATATCCGTGGATATGCAAATCCACTCGTTTCACTGCAGGTTATCTTTATGCGGTCGATTTCCACTTGATAGCAATCCATGATCTACTCCTTCATTTTGTTTTGACTCTCACCGAGACACCGCACTTGCGCAAAGCAATGAACATGTGGATGGATGAGTTATATTGGATAGCAAAGTGGATAAAAACCAGAGGGAACGGATATATACCCGCTGTGTTTTCCCTCCCACGGTCAAATATATTGGATACGGCTCCTACGGCGATCCTCGGACAATTCAGGGTTTTCGCCGGTTTTTCGTACTCATCGGAAACAATCTTGCTTGGATGGCTTTTTTAGACCTCAAACGCAATTTCCGAAGAATTCTGGTATCTTCCACGAAATTACCGCACGAAACCTACTCTATGCCGCACGGCTGACATCACGTGTACAGTTTATCCAAAAAAAAATTCTTGCCTCACGCTGCACTGGCCCGTCAGCTGAGCCACGTCGCGCGACGTATGGTAATGGATAGGCGACGTGGCGTGGAGGAGACGGAGACGGGCGGTGCTGCGTGAGGCAAGGATTTTTTGAGCGACTGTAGTAAAACCTTATGTTAGAAGAAAAACTACTCCAACTGCTACGAGCCAAAGCTAGGGAGTTATTCCCCACACTATGCAAACACACGGATAGCCAGCTATCACTCATTAAGAGGTCGTATAGCATTACTTAGCGGCCTAGTATACAGACTAATCCGATAAGTAAAGCTAGGCCAACATTTGGACAGTTGTGATATAAGGCCTCAAACGCCGGGCATTTACGGTAAGAGAGGGAGAAAATACCTCTCTACAAACTGCAGAATGCAATTCAGAGTGCATAAATCCGTAATGAGAAAGGTATTCAAGATAAAAAAAGGGTAAAGCCCAGGGTTACCAGAAATTTGAACATATAAGAAAAAAACTGTATACTTATTTAGTTAAATAGCCTAGTTATGTATTACTATGTAGTTGCAGAAACAGACCAGAAGTTCCACGAGAGAGGAATCATGGAATTACCAGAAAAATGACAGAATATAATTGAAAAAAAAAAGAAGATACATCAAGATTAATGCTTTTTCGTTGTGAGAAAAATAACTTCTTTGAACGCTTGAAAATCCGAATACTTTCTAACACATAGCTTCAAGGAAAGAAATCAACAAAAATCCTACCTCTAGCACACACATTTGTCGTAATCAACACTTTGAAAATTCCTTCCTTGAATTGCTCTATCGACGCCGCTCGCTCTTCTACTGACATTTCTCCATGCAATACTCCAACCTAAACCTCAACAGTCTATTGATTCTTGACAATTTCGCCAAATATCCTCCAAATTACTGCATAGTTAATGTGTCTGATTAACCAAGTGTCCTTTTTCGATCATTCTTTCCGCCAGCCATGAAGCACTCCTTCTAGTATGCGTGAATATCACACATGACGCTATTGTCAATCCACTGTACAGCTCAACAACCGCCTGAAATCGCAAATAAAGTAAATCCCTCAAGTGAATCAGCATGAGGAATGAGGATAGGATGCAGGAGAGCTAATGAAAGCACAAGGACAAAGAATATTTGACCAAAATTCAACAGAATTTGCTCAACTACGAAGAAGTCACGTTTAAATCCTAAATTTCTCGACTTAACTTGCAAATCAAAGGATTTTTGAAGTCAGAATTGAGGTAAAACC
This sequence comes from Ancylostoma ceylanicum, assembly GCA_000688135.1. Classification (NCBI taxonomy): domain Eukaryota; kingdom Metazoa; phylum Nematoda; class Chromadorea; order Rhabditida; family Ancylostomatidae; genus Ancylostoma; species Ancylostoma ceylanicum. The sequence continues at coordinate 240,273 of JARK01001345.1, forward strand.
TCTTTCGAACCTCCCCCTACCTGATATTTAGCATCACGTCCAGGACACTCCACAAAGTACTGCTTGATGTTTGGCAACGACTGATCCTCGCGCTTCAACCTGAAATCTTCGTAATTAAGCCAAAATTACTACACAAAAAAAGACTCAATGGCAAACTCCTCATTTACGGCACTTGTATAGAATTATCTCCAGCATCAATCAATTTCTTCAAATCCAAATTGACACACCTATTCAAACAACTATTTACAGTGACACCAATCAGTTCAGGTCAAGTATGTTGCAGAACCGTTGGACAATGTGCACTAGTAGCCACCCACAGGGAAATATCAATAGAGGCGGTTATGCCAACAAAAGTTGTGAAAGCTTACGATACCATGGGCGGACATAAATATAACCCATAGAGGGGTGAACTAGTGGTGAGAGAAAAAATACGGAGTTCACAGCAAATCCTCTAAGCAGTTCATGTCAGGACATACACCCTGAAACTCGCCACAAAGATTTTCGTTTTTTTTTTTTCAAATTAGATGTAATAGTTCTCTGACCTACTACCTCCGTTAACTAAGGTGCACTGATTTGATTATTGGTGCATCAAGTTGAATAAATAAAACCTACAGCTCAAAAACCAACTCTTATCAGAGAAGATAACATAATAGCACTGGGTTGCAATCAGATCTTCCGTGTAAAGAAGAAAATCTACAAACATCTAAGATGTTATTCGATTCTACCAATCCCATTACATCCATTTATGATCTACGCGAAAGAAAACTAACCGACACATGTTCACTTCCAGTGACAACCATGTCAGAATAGCAGCCTATTTCTACCAGTATATCGCTGCGTCATTTGGCTAGCACTACGCTCATCTACCACCAGCCATCTCATTGTCATGTTTTTCGATACCAGTAATTATGTGTTGTCTTCTATCAACAGCAACTAATTGGATCATTTGGCGCTGCCGCAATGAAAACACAACATCCGTACAAGGTCGGTTCCCAAACAATCAGGGATGCAACACGGAAACCACTATGCAGAAAAGTATAAAATAATGGAACTTTTACAGCTTTACACAACTTTAACTTTTACATCTGCTTTAGTTGAAAAAAAAAGAAAAATTCTTCGAAATCCCCAAAAGTTGGAACATCGAAAAGGTATTTCCATACGATAAAATCGTCGCAGAGATTACAAAGGTAACTACAAAAGATCGTGCAAGAGATAGTGCGAGAAATGCATAAAAAGCTGGCGCAAGTTTCTGCAGACGAACACGGTGAGATCGGTGGCATGAAAAATATATAGGTATGAAACAGAAAAAAATTGGTATGAAAATAAAAAAAAACAAATTTTGCTTTTTCGCCCACGTACAGCGGCGGAAAATTCTGATGGCGAGGGCTGCGCAGATCTTAAGAAACCACAGCTTCATAATACTGTGAATAAGTTAATGATAAATAAATGATAAAAAATGGTGAAAAAATGATAAAAAAAAAATAAAATGATGATAAAAAATGATGATAAATATAAATGATAAAAAATGATACCGAAACTAGAGGATTACTCTCATGACCATCCCAAAAGTGGACATATGCACAGCAAAGAAATCTTGCGGCAATTGCGACCATGACTTCCACTCATTTTTAAAACGTCAGTATACCACGAAACGGGAGCACTATAGGCATTCCTTCAGGACTTATTTACAACATATAGCTTCAATACGACGGTTTTCAGAAGGTATCGTAGCGTAGGCTTGCAAATGTGAATATTTACTAGTTTAGTAGCTTAAGGGATGGATAAAGATAGCAGTATTTTATTATTTGGGTTGCCGTCAGGGGGATTTCGCTTTTGTCAGGACATGGAACAGCTAAGGGTGATTTTCCTTCCTAACCGCTTCATCACACTACTACATATTTGTCTCCAGGAAAATAAATGACATGAACCTCATCCATGGCACACTTTCTACATTAATGCAGCTACTTCAGGGTATGCCTTATTTCGACTATGAAGGCGCAGCCAGCGATTACGGATGTAGAAACAAATGTGAACAATTCGAAAGAACTGATGGTATATATTTTTCAAATCCGGCAGATTCTCGTCTTGCAAGAAGGTAATACGAGAATGTGCCAATAATGACCTACTTATCATATAGCCAGCTATTCTGGCGTACTGTCAGCATTACGCAACTCGGCAAATCTAACCTCGATCACGGTATTTACGGTGTTAGCAGATTAGCGCACCTGTCCATCCCTAAGATGGACGCTCATCATTAAATTGTGCATCTAAGCTGGTCACAAGTCAGAAAGGGATCAGCATAAAATGTAAATACGCATGAAAAATGAAAAACAAGCTCTTTTCAGTCCCACTGCTAATTTAAATTCATAAATCGACCGTAATACATTTTCTGGTTGTCAACTATACGCAACACCTGGTGAAATAGGACTCTACTGACCCCAAACGAGTTAATGAGCTCGTCATCAAAGGGTCGACGTATAATCGGCGATTTACTTCACAATGGTGCAAAAACGCACAATGGATCTGCTCAATTTGGGACGCTCACCAGAGTAAGTGAGGATAGGGACATGATTTGAAAAATGGAAGGCAGAAAATAAACAGAAAAGTGAAATGAAGGAAAAAGGCCTAAACAAATCTCAAAAAGTAAGTCAGAGGATACAGTAGCAGAGAAAAGACGGAGGATTTCCAAAAAGGCATAATAAGGCTCAGCTCTATGTAAATTTTGGAGCAGAAACTGAGCTGGTCAACAGATGGACCTCAAAAAATGATACTACTGAGTCATTAGGAAAAAGTGCGGACAAAACAAGTAAATATATGGAGATACACTAAATAGAACAAAAGAACTTACGTGACTGTTACCGCATTTTTAATCAGTTGCATTGCAAATTTAACGACATCTTCTCCATAAGTTGCAGAGAACAACATCGTTTGAACAATAGGTGAGGCTTCTTCGATAATGCTGAAAATAGTAGTGCTAGAACTTGTTCGTGCTTGATTAGCTACTCTAGTACAAGCATGTTTACAGAGGAAAGGAAATCCAAGAAGAAAAAGGAGCTTCCGGAGGATATTTCAAGCGCCAATTATTAGGCCTTCTCCATAAAGAACAGTGTAGCCGTTCCTCGTTCAAGCGCCCATATTAGAAACACCCTCATAATTTACTTTTTCTAATACTCTGACGTGAATTGTACACCGGCCACGGCTCTTATGTCTACAAATACACCACAGCTGTTCAGTTTAGACAAAACTCGTTAGAAAAACTGATGGTTTGCCGACAAGCAGAAGATTAAAAGGACTAATCTCTTCGCGGATAAATTTCTACCAGTTTCACAAAAAAAAAATAATCTAGACAGTATTTTTAGCAGATGTGGTTGTATTAGAGAATAATAACAACCGTTGAGGATTAGATCCAAAAACCCTTCAGCTAAAATATAGTGCGTTTCGCCAGGGACAATAGTTGGGAAGACGGCAGAGACAAAAAGAACGAGGGAAAATCTGTAGCAATTGGAAAGAAATGAGAGAAGAGCAGACTGTCCGCACGGATACTCAACTATTGTCGCGTATGAGACAGATTGTACAACTCACTTATATATCTGTGTACTCTGCTGTGTGTAGCCAGCCTGGTTGATCATGACATCAGCTTCATCAAGAACAAGGCAACATATATGAGAAGCATCCAGGCAATTATATTTTGTAAGATAATCCACCAACTGAAAAAAACGCCTTTGGAAATAGACCGAAGAGCGGAAATGACGGGCTTAAAAACTAACTACGCGCAAATTGAGCTAGATAAAAGTACAAAGTACTCACTTTTCCAGGGGTGCCAATAATAATTTGCTCTGTGATAGGCGCTGACGCTAAAATTATCATTCATTAATTGCTGATCCAAAAGCTTATGAAAACAGCAAAGGAAATGGGTAAGAAACCGAAAAGAACCGCACGTTTCACTCCTCTGACTGCATAATGTACAGCAACATCAGGCAAGAACTGAGCCATCTTCGCCACGACATCGCCTAAACAGAACAAATTATGAACCAGGGACGGCGATAAAGAATACCCACAGCCTACACAAACATTTACCAACGACTTAGAGATAATCAATTCTAAAGATAACCCATAGACACCTCAAACACCCTCAATCAATGTTCCCCACAATATTTCCGCATCGCCACACCAACATCCTTCCGAACTCTAATGCTTCTAGATAATTCCACTCGAATTCCAGTTTCTAACTTACAAAAAGCATACGCAGTGCGCAAATTTCAAAAGCAAATTGCACTAACTCTGCTACGAAAAAAAACAGCTACGATTCGCCATAACGCTTCAATTAGCACATCACAAGCTCCAGATTTCAAATATTAAACAGAGTAGCAAGATGGCATCGAAAAATGAATTTCCCATAGAAGCTAGGGGAAAGAAAAAGGAAAAAGGCATCAAAAGAAAGAGACGAAGAAAGAAACAGGGAAATATATAGTTCGTATGTCCTTCTGTGTGTTGATGGCTGGCAGATTGAGGGTGAGCCTGGGTAAAATATCAGGATTACCATGGGTGATCTCAAGGATGCACCCGATTACCATGGGTGATCTCAAGGATGCACCCGGACCCAGGTGCAGGCTTGCGTTTTATTTGAAGGTTTGCGTGTTATTCTTTCCACAGAAGGGTAACACACAACCCCACAGCTGGGTTCAGATACATCCTTGAAATCACCAATGGTAAACGTGGTATCGCACCTAAGTTTACCCTTTACATGCCAGCCACCAACACTTTACTGAAACTTTAGGTGACTTGTTGTACACCTCATTAGGATCAGGACGCATCCAGACCCAATGCCTTTGGCCGTATGCGTTATCGAGATTACCCAGGGTAAGCGCGCTTGCACCCCACATTTACCCATTGTGGACAACACTTTTACCATGGGTGATCTCAAGTTTGCATGCGGCAACAGAAGACCAAGAGGTGTTTTGGGTAACCGCTTACCTATCTGAATAGCAAGCTCGTAGGTAGGTGCTAAGCAGAGACATTGCGGGTATTTTTTGGATGGATCTACACGCGATAACATCGTCAGCACAAACGTCGCAGTCTTTCCAGTGCCGGACTGGGACTGTGCGATAATGTTAGTTGGCCTGGAATTGTAACGTAGCCGAGAAAGTGACTGAAAGCCCACGTGATTTACTACACAATTATCGAAGCAAAAAAAAAAGCAAAATGTGAAATTGTGCTGAAAAAAATGATGAAAACTAGGAAACTGTGGAACTTACGGCTCCATAATCAAAAGTGGCAGTGCGAACTCCTGTATCTTCGATGGTTGCGTGAAGCCCAGCACATTCAAAGCCTCAAGCAATTCTGGTCGTCTATAAAAAAGACTTTGAAAAGACCTTGATGATCCAAAAGTTAGGAAAACTTGTATGTGGAGCGTTGTACTCAGAAAGACCAATGCGTCGAGCTTTGCAATTGGCCAGTTCGACAAATTGACCAATCGCAGGGCTGCTGAACACCGCCCTTTTTGGGCATAACTCTCGAAACTCGAGGAGTTTCCTCTCGAAAAAAGACAAATCAGAATCACAAATTTTAAAAAACCAGGGCTTTGACCGTTTTACGAAACAAAAACAGGAAGCTCACAATAATGACTGGAATAGGAAAAAAGCAACAACAACTCACAATCTGAGATCACGGAAGCTCCGTATTGAATGCAGTGGCGATCGCGGGTCACTTCTATCCAGTGACACATCTATACCACTATTCTGCATTAAATCTACCTTTTTGTGGAGGAATTTGTTAAGAAGAGCGACTTCTTCAGGCCCCATCGCTAAAAGATTTCAATATAGAGGTGATAAGATTGGAGTTCCTCAGATTACAAAATAACTTACGTTTCTCCATAACATCTGGACTGGCTGGTGGAGGCTTCGGCGCGACATATTTGTAAGGGTTGCTCTTAAAAAAAGCATTACAAAGCACAAATCACTCTAACAGGACTAACGTTCCCGACCATAGACATAGGGACACAGAAATGGAAAGCTAGTATGCATAGTGCCGGTCCCCAGTAAACGCATTCCGTTTTCTCAGCCAGAGATCATAAAATCCAGGACTTCTACGGACATTTCCACGAAATTCCACAATATTTTGGTAACCAACCACAAAATTGAGTTTCCTTTGTAGAAGTTTGGTCCATTTGAAACTAAAACCGGGTCCTACTCAACCCGCAGCGGAGCTTGCAACGCTTTATGTGGTGAAACTTGGAAGACTTGTAGATTAATAACCACAAGGTAGTGGCGCCTGTCCTCTCCTCACCCTTTCCTCACCACCCAAACCCTCAAAAACGAAGCCAAAACAAATTTAACAACAAGAAGGACAGGTAGACCAAGAAACGGAAACACTTGAAAAGGAAAACTACTAAGAACATGGAACAATAATCAAATTACAGCATAAACTAACCCCAGGTGGATGCTGGTATTGGAAATTCGGAGGTCCTCCTCTTCCACGAAATCCACCACCGGCAACGAACGCTGGAAAACTCAGACCGGATGTAAAAAAGCAACGGTGAGAACAAGAACTGTATTCATACGTTGCCCTCTCCCAAAAGCTGGTTGTGGTGGAGGTTGCATGGCGTAAGAATACCCGTATCCGCCATTCATGTTAGCGTTGGCGATACCTACGATATGAAGGATAACAGACGCGGAAACGAAAAGCTACGAATGGCAGTCAATACTGAACGTGTGAATCACTAGAAATACGTGGTATTCACCGTCATTCTATACCTAACGTCAGAGCTGTACAAAACAAATTTTAGAATGGGGAAAAACAACAATAGAGTCGAAACGGGTCATCAACGTTCCATCAAAGTACAGTTCTATTTATCCAGCTATAGAATACGACTAAATAGAGAAAATAAAAGTATCATCCGAAAAATATACCAGCCATTGACGCTCCAAATGTGTGTTGCGGCGGCGGCGCTCCATTAAAGCTTGACACCGGTCCCTTATACCCTGAAACATCAAGGATTTCTTAAGAAAACTTCAGAGCTTATATCATATAATAAAATTGATTGGTGCATCTATAGATATTTCTCACGTTTTTGTGAAGAAACTGTCGCGAGCCGCTCTTTTCATCCACTTTGTATATTTTTCTCTTAATTTTCTGAACTAATATGCATGGACTCACTCGAACCTTATTATACTTAGCGACGAAAACTAGAAATACAGCTGCTGATTCACTCCACAAGAAGTAAGGCTGTTCCTATACTCCTCCAAAAGCATAGCGCTTCCGATCGCAGCGGCGCGTCGGCACTAGTTCTGGTGCATATCGATCGCACGCGGCGCGTTGCTGGCACTGCCGCCACTGTCGAAGACACCCAATCAATACGTATCAAAACCAAGACCGCCGTGGCCGCAGCGACCGAGAGAGCTGTACTACTCGAGGAGTGTGGCAGCGGAGTGTAGCAGCACTTTTAATCTTTTCCGGTCGCTGCAACAGTGGTTTTGATACAAATCGATTTAGATCTACGCGCCTTTGGTGATGTCGCCGTTGTCATTGACCCGCGGTCGATCCGTACCTAAACCTCGGAGAGTATAGCACCAGCATATTTAAGATCCTCGTGATAAGATCCTCCGTGTAGTCGAATTGAAACACCGCAGTGTGGACGTGTGACTTACCATCGCTCTCACCATCAGTCATACTTGCATCACACAGCACCGCCCGTCCGCTGAGCCGCACCGATTTACCCATGCATTACCATAGGCGGTACAGCACGGTTCAACAGACGGGTGGTGCTGTGTTATGCAAGGATGATTGAGAGCGACTGTACATGGTCGGTCGGTCGATCTTTCAAGGTGCGTATGTCGCAGCGAGTACAGGTACCTATTCTCCTTATTATCACAGTCATCTTGATCATCTTTTACGCCTCTCTCGGAACACTGTTTAAAGCGACGTCATGGTCTAACTGTTTACCCTAGGGTAATAATTCCACTGCACCATAGTATCCGCCTAATTTGTTTACATTTGCGCAGGCGGCTGTATGAACACAGAAAGAAGCGGGCATCGCAGATCTTATTCCATTATACCCTGGCTGTGAATTTGGCAAAGACTATCTCTTCCACTTCTTCCCCCTTATTCTAACCTTTTTCATAAAAAAAAAGAGAAAAATGAGAGCAGAAATGCACTGCAAAAAGAAAAGTCGAAGACAATGGCAAAAGCCCCTATTTAGGGAGACCGCGTAAGGGTGTGTTTACACTTCATCGCGGTGCAATAGTCGCGTACCCGCGAATTGTTCAAGAGCGGTTGGTCCCGTATGGAAGCGTGGAAGCATGCGCGGCGTCACGCTATGGTAGTCTACGATTATCCTTGGGAAGTGACGTTGCGGATCCTCATCGCTAGCTGTTCATTAGATTTTCTTCGGAAATCACGAAGTATAGTCCTTCTCAAAAAGATAGACGGATTGCGCGTGTGGTTTCTTAGTGTTGCGACTGCACCATCGCGGTGGGACCTACTAGAGCCTCTCACTCGAAGCATGCTCTCTCCGCATCCCTCGCTCAGGTCTCGCGGTGATGGTGCAAACGCGCAATCCGTCTATCTTTCGAGAAGGACTGTACTTTCGTCGACACTGTGGACTACATGTGTGGTTGTTTTGTTCCTGCTCCAGCCGATGTTATATACAGTCTTTCTCAGAAATCCTTGCCTCACTCTGCGCCGCCCATCTGCTACGCCGCGCCGCGTCATCAATGAATAATAATGATAATGTCACCAATGTCGCGTCATTATCATACGTGGTGCGACGTGGTTCAGCTGACGGGCGGTGCAGCGTGAGGCAAGGACTTTTGAGAGAGACTGTAGTGTGTGCTTTTGTGTAGTATGTAAATTTGCGAGATGTTATTGTCGCGACGGCAAGAAGTGACGTCTTCACTGCTCGTCCCGTCCCGCATATTGTGGTCGTCGCTGCGGCGCCATCGCAAATGAAGTATAAACACTACCTAATATTCAGGATCATCGAGGGGAGTCTAGCTCCTTCGAAGACCGTTGAAATTGTAGAAAAGGGTCAGTATTCCCTCAAGGAGCTTGACACGCACAATTTCCAAAAATTTATAAAACAAATCGAGAACCGGTTGGTGAATTCCAACTTTGGCTAACCATTTCCAATAATAACCCACTCCAAATTCTGCTAATCCCGCGACAACGAATGTAACCAACATGATTTCAATCGCTGTTTGTATGAATCATACAGGCATAACAACGACGGATCGACAATGAATCGGCGAACGCCACTAATCCACTTATTGTCGTGCATTGATTGGTGAAGCGAAGCGAAACGTGCAATTTCTAGAAAGTTTGACTAACTAACCGTGAATAGAAGTGGAGTTGCCACCGCCACGGAACGGCATTGAGCCACCCTGAAACATGGAATTCAGATAAACACACAGAATCAAAAGAATGAGTGTTGGTGAAGAAGTAGAATTCAAGAAAAGAAGCTAGTGGAACTGCTAAGACAGGTGAGTTTCCGTCGAACATCATCATCATCAATCACGTTACCATGTTCAAACTTTGATATTCGTCTGCAACTACGGAATGAACCATATTTTCAAAGGAATCAAAATTCTACAAAGAAAACTAGCAATTTCACGTTGTCAGCTAGGGAAATATTGGGAAATTTTGATAAAATGTCCACAGAAAGATCCGGAAAGTAAAGTCACCACAAATAGAACAAAATAGAACTGTTCTAGATGGCGATGAGCGATTTCGATGTTGTGTGCTAAGCTAACGACGCGTGAGAATGCCCGAAACGCCGCAATCGTGCTCTATTTTTGGATCATCTTATTATCTTTTTCATAGACACAGACCAGATCCAATTCGTCTCCCTATAGGAAACACCTATTTTCGTCAAATTTGGAATCTAATGTAGATGCTATTTCAAAGAGAAAATGCAGAAATGAAAGTGCCAGTATCAACCCTTCCATTAAGATTTTATTTAAAGACAGCTACACAGTGAAAATTTGTGTTATCTATTTCACCAAGGGTGAGAAATAGAGAGAAATTAGAGAAAAATAACGCGGAAAACCATGCGGTACTCGGTGGAGCAACAAGACAGAATTTGGTGTCTGCCGTTTAGTGTGGAAACTGCAAGATTTTACACATATACTCAATCCTCGTCGTTTTTGAAGTAGAATGTTTACATTCCTCCACAATAACGTACAGCAAACTCCAAACGGTCCTAGACAAGCGGCGGGACCGCGGCGGCGCGGCGTTTCTGGGCAGAGACCCCAGAGTCAGCAAGCAGAGCCCCTGCGTCTCTGCCTAGGAGCGCCGCGCCGCAGTCCCGCACCTTCTCTACAGGCTTTTGGAGCTCACTGCATGTATATACTCGAATGACACCTCATTTGTTTACTACTCAAGCAACGTGGCTCACGAAGCTACAGCAACTTAGTATACGCGCATGAAATCCAAGATGTTGACACTGAACGGGGAGCCAGTGTTGACTAGCAGAGAATCCGTCGCTTTCGGAACTATTTTTCTCTAATTCCTCTCCAATTTCCGCCTTTAGTGAAACAGGCTGTAACAACAGAAATAAAAGGAAAGAAATAACACCCAAAACGAATAATTCCGTGTGAACATGAACACAAACATTAGAGAAGCACAAAACGACCGCAACTGCAAATGTTTGCAAAGTCGTGAATGACTTCTTTTTTGGGAATACATTGAACACAGAATGTGTCCATAGAAACAGAAACGGAAGTGCTATAAACAGGAGAACAATGTCAGTGAAGACGTAATCGCAGGGTTACTTCACAGCGCATTGAGCAAGCCATTCCATAATCATGGTTTTTCCCTACTTTCGTACTCATCACGCTATGCCGTACGACTCGGGAGCGGAACACGTGTGAAGGAGAAGAGTCGGGAAAACGGAGTTGGTTGGGGGCACTCAGGTTACGTAAAGGATTAGGCTTAGGCTAAGTAGTCCTCATGGGTGAAGCCTACGACCACTTATAGGACATCATTCTCCTACAAATCCTTTCTCGCCAGGGGTCCTTGTCGGATACATCTTCACAATATAGTGCGTTTCACCAGGGAAGGTACAATGAACTCCAAACGGAAGCAGACGAGGGTCCCGCAACGCGGCGTTCTTGGACAGAGACACAGGGGCACTGCATGCTCGCTGTGGTTGGCTCCGCCCAAGAACACCGAGCCGCGGTCCCGCCGTTTGACTACGGCCCTTTAGAGATCACTGTAGTTGGAAGAGAAGCAGTGAGAAGAAATACGCTGGAAAATGTGCAGCGAGCGGAAAGGAATGAATGAAAATAGGTTATCCGCGCAGATACCCAACTGTCCTTGCACTTGAAACACACTATAAAATTTAGACTACAAAATTAAAACAAAATAGAAAAAGAATTTCGTGAAATTACTCGTCACCGCTAATAAATTATATTATGGCGGTAATCATCCTTGCACCACATGATAGCACTCGTCTACCCTGCCGCGACGCATGATGATGCAACGGTGGTGCGGCGTGGCACAGTAGACGGGCAGTGTTCTGCGATGCAAGAATGATTGATCGTCACTGTAAGCACCAGTATTTTATTGCATTTTTTTTTTGCTGGGAAATAATGAGAAAGAGTTGTGCACCGTGTCTGCTTTTTTTTTTTGGAACTCATTATGCTCTGCTATACGAATTTTTCCTCCTAATACCCAAACATTTGAATTTTGGAGACTTACGAACAGCTCATCTATTCGAATTTGGCAAGTTTCTAAAGAGCTCCACGTACTTGAAGGACGAAATTTCAAGCTATTCAGATATCGTTCGAGATGATCGATTCAAACACTAACATATAGAACTTAGGATATGAATTTAAAAAAAAAAACTTTTGCTGGAGTAATAGTAGCCTTGTGCGGGAATATGAACAGAAGAAATGTACTGCTAATAAGTTGAACATAGTCCGTTTCAGAAGGGATGAGAACTGAAAAAAAATTAGAGAGAAAAAGATCAAAACCATGCAGTACTTGGGATGTAAACGGGCACAACGTCTCGCTTGCAGTTTAGCGTTGAAATTGCAACTTTGTGCACAAACACCAAACCGTGGATGATTTCGAAACAGACTAAACAAATGACTCTCTCGCGTAGAAAAGAGCCCCTTACTGTTTTAGAGAATTTGTAAAGCGGATTGGAAAGCTCAGACACGGCCTACAGAACAGCTAAGAACAAAAGCAAAGAGATGAAACTTCCTCGTCGAACTGAATAGGCACGGAAAACCGACGATAGCATTGATTACCGCAGAAAACCGCGACAGAAAACACTATTTGTGTACGATGATCGTTTGTTTTGGTTCCGTGCTGTGCGATTGAAATGCAAATAGGAGGCCGGAATTAGAATATCATTGAGAAAATCACCTTGGTTGTCGGATTAGCCACTGATTCAGCTTTGACCTGTGCATCGTAGCTGCTCACCCAGTCAGACATCGTTCAACGCGTTCAAAGCTGGCGATACTGCGGTGTTTGACGCATCCTTAGCAATGTCAGCAGGTGATAACGAGTAGTTCGGGGTGATACGAAACGAAGCCCACCAGATGACGCTGAATTCGATGCGGGGAAGGGGACGACGGACGCACGGTGTCGTGTATTATCGTGGTGGCGAAAAGGACACCACGGCCCCACTCTCAGTCGGTCAATACGGAAGGGTCACGTTCAGCGATCGCGGCGCCGGTTGTACGAAACTGCCAGCCGGATCGCCGCGGTTCGCCGCCACCGCGGTACATAAACAAAGAGGAATCGCGCTGTGGTCCCGCTCGTATTCTTAGCCGTTCCCGCCTTATTTTTATTTTTAGTCGCTAGTGACCGTGAAATTCATCACAGCCTCCATTGTCCCCAAAAATGTGAAGATGGTGCATAATTATCGAGCGTCTTACCCACTTTTTCCTCATTGAAATTGGCGCTTTTTAAAGGCAGCACCCACGGAAATCCTCACTTCCGAGGTGAGTCGTTCTCCGTGTGGTCGGCTGCCAGATACTCACAACGGTAACTTGGACACAGAAAAAAGCGGCCTAGCTGTGGAGAGACTATCGTGGACACAGAGCCGAGCGTGGCCATTTTGGTGTCCGCCACGCCAGTTAACGCTATTGATTTGGCATGCTACGAGTGGTCTAGCCTAATGTATCATGTGGAATATTGTACAGTGTAGGGTATGGAATGCACACCATC
>JARK01001345.1:255293-276521 GCA_000688135.1 Ancylostoma ceylanicum
CTGGCAACAACCTATTAATATCTAATGCCGGAAGTAAAAACCTAATCCATACAGTTCATTCTGTCAGCAGTGTTCATTACTGTAAGGGAAAAGGAAATTGGGGGGAGGGGCACCCCAGGCTGAAACTCTAAGCCTATAAATAAGCCTAAGCCTAAGCCTAAACCTAAACTTAAGTGCCTCCCCCAGCCCAACTACAGTCCTTCTCGAAAAGATGGGCGATTTCCGTGACTGCAGAACCGTGGCGGGAGAGTATGATCCCCGAGAGGGTCGAGTGGGTCCCACCGCGATCCTGCAGCTGCGACGCTATGAAATCGCATGCGCATCCCGTCTACCTTCTCGACAAGCACTGTAACTTTCCTCTCGCACTACATATATTTTTAAAGGGATATTGGGTGTACGTGGAGCGTCAACCACGTCCTGCATCCTTGTGCTGGCCTGCCGCGCCGCACCAGATGGGCGCTGCGATTTCGGCGACACATGACAGCCACAGCACGGCTGTCCGTTGTGCAAGCAGAGCTTCGTTTAAAAAAGTGGAAAACAAAAAAGGTTCCGTGCCAAGTTCGAGACGAAGATACGAAAAAAATGAGTGTGAAAAACCTCTGCAGAAAGCGCGCTCGTTCTTCGAGTGGATGACTAGAGGCTGTGAGGAGCAGCTCATGATGAGACTGCTTGAAATACCGCGTCTAAGCCTGTCTAAAGAGCTATTTTTCATTTGGTCCCGAAAAGATTCCGGGCTCTCTAACGAAGTCTAGGCTTTACGGATTGACCCTAAATTTGGGGTGAAGAAGCCTCTTAGGCAGCACAATAAGTGTTCAAAAAATTGCACGGAATTCAAGTGAAGTAAAAAAGAATATATGCTCACTAAGGGGTGTAACAGTCCCGTAAGAAGCAGCAAGGGGAGCTCAGCCGTCGGAATCATAATTTTCCTGTTTTTTGGGTACACATAAGTTTCCTGCCATTTTCACGGATCTGTACCAATGCATCCTGCCCTTTAAAATATTACCACAGCGACGAAATCTGCCCGTGTGGCATTTTACTCAAAGCCGACTGCATAACTTCATGAAGCAGGAGCACACCCTATTTCCTAAGGTAATTAGTGGAATTTTTCCTCTAAAAAACCTTATTCCAAGCTCATAAGTTCTTTAAAAAGAACAGTCCAAGCACAAGTTCGGCGAACAAACGAGAATAAAAGAGGCTTAGAGTCCATTCCAAAAACAACGATAGTTGAGTAATTGTGCCTATGTTCAGCATCTCTCACCTGCCTCTCCGAATTTCGCACACTTTCTCGCATTCTCTCTTTCTCCTTTATCTACGGAACTACATTCCTCAATGAAGTTCACCATAGAGATGTTAAAATAAGTGGATGATGACTAGAATGAGCTCGGCGTCGAGCAATGAGTGAAACCAAAAAGTGCGGGTTCCACTTCAAGGCTATTTGGCCACTTCACTGATATTGACCCCTATGGTGAGCACTACACAAGCTGAGAATGTAAACGGAAAGTGTAAATAGAGAACAGGCAAAGTTCAGACGAAATCGAGAACAGGTGAGAAATGTAGAACGTTAAAAATCAGCTATGACCATCTTTGAACTCGTTGGCAAAGCACCCGACGATAGGGGCTCGTGTCAGGACCCGCACCAGTGAAATGAAACCGCTCCTACGGGGCGTGTCGCAAGGCTGCTTTTTCCTGTGCGTAAAGGACACTGAGACGTGCGCGCACCAGTCAGAATTATTTGCGGATGAAATTTTGCATAGAAAGACATCAAGAACGAGGAACTTCGCGCGCGAACCACTCATGAAAATGACTTCGAAAAAATTTTCCGCCAAAAGCCAGTCTTTGAAGCACCTCATCCTTTTTGAAGGATTGATTCGAGAGGATTTCACATCCTTTGCTGATGATTGCTGCGTTGAAATATACATCTGGGCTAGTGCGAGGAAGAAACGTGGGAAATGGGTAAGGATTAAAAACAGGTTTTTGTTGTTTGTATCACAGAGTTTGAAGGGCTGAGCACCCTCTAGGTCTAATAATTGGAGGTTTATAGGGTGCCAGGTGAAGTACCTAAACTCTAGCGAGCTTACGTACAGTGAACTCCAAAGGGCCGTAAGAAAGGGGTGGGGCCGCGGCGCGGCGCGGGCACTCTGCTAGTCTGCTGCACTTTCCTAGGCAGCGGGAAATCACGACGCATCTCTTTTTCCTCTGTGTCTCTGCCCAGTAGGCCCGCTGCATCGGCACAGCAGACAACCAGAGTGCTCGCGCCGCGTTCCCGCCGCTTGTCCACGGGCGTTTGGAGCTTACTGCATGTAGATCATGATTAAGCTAGTACTTTTGGAAAATCCAACAATTTGATGAGTCCATTTCCGGAGTATTAGGCGATTTTGCACCAGACAGAGTACAAGGCTGGACTCTAGACTGTTACCAGTGATATCCTAGGAATCGAAGAATGAGTTCGGAGAGTGAACCCAGCACTCAGCAAAGTCACATGAACAGTTGGCGTGGGTGGGTGTGGGATGCATGATAACGAAGGTTTTTTTCAAAGGGATTTCCTAGAGTAAAATGGCTCCTCCGGCCAGAATCATCGAAAGACTACTTTAATCGACTGTAGATTCGAAAAACTAAAAAAAAAAAATAATTGGATATGGAGAGGTGGCAGAGATTAATAGTAAAATTTTTGCGAAATACAGGCGGGTTCATCGACGCTTTCAACAGGGTGGCACGGGCGTGTACGGACGTTTGTCGCTTGTGACCATTGATGTGGCTGTTTTTGAACAATATTCTCGTAGACATTCACGCAAACATCTGGCAATGAGCATGGTTCAGAAGTTGTAGCATTTATTTTGACCAAGAGGCAAATGTTGGGAAACATTGCATGGAATGTTTATTTCTCGATGAAGTGAAGTGCATTTTGGCCACCCCATTGCTTGGGCACCGGATTTTATTATTTATTTATTTATTTATATATTTATTTATTCCACTAAGAAATGTGCCGTGATACTGGTATTAGTAACAGAAAGAAAAAACTCCAAACGGAAAGATAAAAGAAAAACAGACCACTGGTGATAGAAGTACCATCAAATCTGGGTTAGAAACAACATCAGAACTCAAAACCCTCGATAAAGACGCTAGCTTTAGACTTCTATACCCTCTACTTCCGGGAAATTATTGGGTATAATTGACCTGGGATAGATTTCAGCCAATGTTCATAAATTTTGCAGAATCTGCCTTTTCCGAGAGTACCATTTGATAGAAAAACCACGACAAAAACTGCACCTCAGGTGAGAAAAAGCTAGAAAAAATAAATCCAGGAAGGAAAAAAGTTCCAGGGGGAACAGGATTTCTATGCACAGACTCCCAACCACAGTAGCTTGTAGAAGCTTCCGTACAGTGAACTGCAATCGGTCGTAGACAAGGGGCGGGACCGCGCGCGGCTTTCTTGGGCCAGAGACACAGGGGGCTCTGCATGCTGGCTCGAGTTGTCTGCCTCTGCCTCGACTGCCACGCCGCAGCAGACAACCAGAGCCAGCATGCAGAGCCCCCTGTGTCTCTGCCCGAAAACGCCGCGCGCGGTCCCGCCCCTTGTCTATGTCCGTTTGGAGTTTACTGTATCTAATGACTGTTTTATGCAGAGTGTCCCAAATAATGTTTAAGCATTCTAAACTCTAATAAATGGAAAGTGAATAGAATCGATTGTGAGCTTTTCAAAGGCAATATGTGTTGGACATAAATATATTCAAGCTGGCTACTGCATAATGACAGGAATAGTTCAAGTTCATCTCCGAAGTAAGAGAACAAATGACGTGGTTTAAATAGAAACGTCCCAGCGACATATGCAATGCCCTTAGAGCTGCCTGGATTTTCTCACTGGTTTGAAACTAACGGTTGTAAATCAGCGGATATGGCTGCTTTTACCCCACAAGTTTCCTGGCAGAATTTCTCAGTTGATAAAGCAATTTTGAGAACAATTTACCGACTCATTCCTGGGTAAAGTATGAGGAAGGGGGGAGAGGAGGGCAGCACTTTGAGACAGTCACACCAAATGCGTTAATTATGAAAATTAAAAAAGAAGGAAATATAATAAAGAGCGCGGGAAATGCTAATTTCTGGATTAATGCAGGTTGAGTCGTCTTATGCCTTCAGTCGCATGTCCGACAGGCTCATGTTCTACTTTTTCAGAGAGGGCACTCATCTCCAAATGTCTTTACACCGATACCCATCAGGAATGATTGATAGCTCCTTTTCATTATCGGCTTTCAGTTATCCCCGCTTGGATTTCAGCAGTGATTCCGCGACAAATCCACTTCGTAATCGTGAGCATACCATTATACAGGGAATCACTGTTTATGACATCTGATTCACCACTGTTCGCATGAGTGATAGTTCAATTCAAGGGTAACCTATTTACCCAAATCCTTTACAAACATTAACCATAATTTATATATATACAACATAATAAATGATGGATTATTAATGACTATGCAACGACTCACTGTTCTAAAATGACTACAAGAAATTTGCACAAGCGTAAAAATGCACAGAGCGAAGGCATTCTAAAATAAACAACACAAGATAAAATACGGGTCCTTATCACTAAAATACGGATACTTATCACATGATAGATCCTTACCAATAAAGTGCTTTTCAGCCTTGGTCCCCATGTATACGGTCAACAATAAATAACAATAATAAGTGCTCATCAGCCTATTGGCATTCATCAGTTACAGAAAGCTGATTAATATCACTTAGTGAGTAACAATAACAAGTATTACTGCAATCCCAAACTGCAGATGGTCTACAGAACGCTATTAAGCAGAAGCCTTGCGCTCTTCCGTTCTTTTCAACATCTTCTCAAGGATCTCATAGATAATCACAGGTTTCTGGAAATCATTGTCTACCACGTTCAAAAGGCAGAAATCATCATGGATTTTCTGTATAACGTTTCGAGAAATGGAATCCTTGGGATATAGATTGGCCCTGAAATATTCAAAATTTTAGCAGAATTCCACATCTTTAAAGTAGCATAGAAAATTTTAGAACTATGGAAGCAAATAAAAAGCCGTTCCTTGTTGGAAAAAAATTGAAAATTTAGTGAAAACCAAACCATCAACAGTTTTTAGCTAGTCATCTAGTATCTCTATTCCGGAAATAGTAGTGACCTGGCTCTAAGTGGATCCTGAACTTGATTCTTAACTCACCAATTCTTTATCCACGTGTCGTATGCCTCGTCTTTCCAAGCTCGGAACGCCAACGGATCTACCACAGTCGGCTGAGCAATTTCAGCTCCCGGGAAGACTCCCCAAGTGACAGCAATCGGAGTGGTGGCTTCACCATTCATGTGATCGAAAGATCCCTTCAAAAACCGTAGTAGTAAAGGTAAAAGAAAATATCAGGGCATGGGTTATAATGAGGCAAAAAGGGGCGTGTCAGTTTTTTTGCGATTGGTTCAATCAAGCCTACTCGCCCATCACAGTCAACTCGTAATTAATCGTGCACTATTTTGTCTATTAGCACATGCAAAATTTCAACGAGAGTGGAGACGAGTTAACATCGAAGGGCGGAAAGCCACCGCCTTGTTTTGCCTCATATAGAACCGCACCCAAAATATCAACACAAAAATGGAACAATGCGTCACCACACACTGCTTGAAAATAATTGCAAGAGACATTAGTAAAACCTACATCATGATTGATAATATGATAATTAATTCGTGGATAGTAGTCGTCGACTATTTCCAAAAGTGAAATAGCGTTCTCTTTGCTGATGAAGCACTCAAGGTACGCCTGAAATAAAGTTGAAAAAATATGTACAGATCGAAATCGCTTTCATGCAAAGTCTACACAATGTTACAATCAGAAGAATCTTTAGGCAACGCTGATCACCATGGTTTACATACTTCCCCACAAAAGGGTCGAAAAACCTCTCTTTCAACCCTTTCTTCTTGGAGAGCTCAAGGCGCGCATAGCGACAGCTCCCACAAGGAGTTGCGGAGTTGCGGCGGTGTCATCGATCGTTGACACTAACATGTTAGGAGTACAACTGCAGAGTTGCGGCGTGCTGTTGCGGCAGTGGTATCGATCGCTGACACTAATGTGCTGGGAGTGCAACTCCTTGTGGTAGTTGTCGCAACGTGCACCTCAAACTCTTCAAGAAAAATAGACTAAAGGAAGAGTTTTCCGGCACCATTATAAGGAAAAATGCATACCACTGTGATCAGCGTTGCCTGAAGATTCTTAAGATCTAAATGTCACAGATTTGACAGCTACATGCATGACCCACCCTTACTTTCTACAGCAATCAACGCAATGCTTACTTTCTGGTAACAATAGCCACCTGGCTTTCCCCATCCAACTAGCGGATCTGTCGATGGCGCGCCATTCACCGACGGCTGACTGTTCACTGTCAGGATGCCCTAAAACGGTTACAGTGACACATTTTTACAGCCATAGAGTCCGTAATTGCTTTCAAATCCAAATCAACGTACATTCTCATTACACCACAGCAACTGCTCGTTAATCAGTTTCGTCTCTGCTTGTACACCAACATCTTGCTCATTCCATGGAAGTGTGGTCACCTGGAAATTCTGGACATGACAGACTGGTACGCAAATCCTAGCACGATGAGAAACCTACCTTCACTCCATTCTCGTTGACACCCTGTGAAATGAAGTTAGTGAACACCTTTTTCACGTCATCAAATGACAACAGCTCTTCACCATACATCTTCAGGAGATCCTCTTTCTTAGTTTGTGCCTGGACATTGTCATGCTTCCAGTAGCCAGAAAAGAAATAAACAGTGTTATTCATGTGAACTCACCTTCAGATGGAACAGATAGTAATCCTGCAAATCACCGAAAGCTGGCGATGAACTGTTACCCCAACGACCATTCGGGAAATCGTCCCAATCCTGAAAAATATAGAAATGACTCCGGAAGAAGCTAAACAAGTACCAAAACCACTATACCCGTGTTCTGTAGATATAACTCTTCGGCCTGGCGCTCCAAAAGATTGGCCGCACGTCTTCTTTGCACCTAAAACTTTAAAATGCTAATGATTACACGAGGACGGCACAAATAGCAACGTGTCAAAATTGTAAAAGCATGACTGTACATGACTGTTTCATAACAAAGCGGCAACAATAATTGGAAAATTTTCTAAAAAAAAAGCTGATTGTGGTCTCCATAATAAATACACGCAAAAAACAGTGTTTTGAAAGAAACTTCTCTCACAAAAAAATCTTTGAAGAAGTAGTATACTAACCTCAAGGGATGGTTCGAGCCGTGCGGCTCCCAAGGCAGTGCTCGCATTGGCCTCTTGTGCCAAAGACCCAACTCTTGCAGGATTTCACTGAAATATGTCAGAATTTAGATGGATTAAGTTGGGCCAGAGGTTTTGCAGTCTTTTTTTCAAAAATCCATACAACCTAAATTCAAAAAAAAATAATAACAAAACTGCCATAACATTATGAATGTTTCGGAAAATCTTCTCAGATGTTTCGTTAACGAACGTCTACAAAAAATTATTCCTAACCTGTGCATCTCAATAGAATTAGAATTTATTTTACAAAAAAAAAACGAAGCAAGTTCCTCAAAATGCTCGAAAAAAACCCTACAAGCAAGGTTTCCAATAGCACAACTACAACGAGGCCTACGTTGGCAAAAAAAAAAACCGCCCAACTCTCGCGATCGCTAACAACTCCTCGCGCAAGAATGGCTATCGATTGCCATGGCGCCAAACATTGCATACCAATTAGAAAATCCATCAAACCTTCCATTATTCATAACATTAACGTTAGCACATTCTATTAGTTTCCTCTCCTACCTCGTTCCTTGCGGTCCATCTCGACTGCCCACGCGTTATAAACAGCGCCATGATTACCGTATGACAAAGTAATTCTCCACTTTCACATATGTGGAAATGTAGATGGCGTGACTGTCACAGAATTCATGTACAATTGGTGCTAATTAAATTCTTTGCCACGTGTTCCTTTAGAAATTGGTCGTTTTCTGGGCTCATCACCACGCGATTGACACAATCAAGAAAAATGTCGACCAAGTAAAAGTTAAACCCAAATTTCTATAGTACTGCAGATTAAAAGTGTAGATAGCGTAAGATTAAACAATTCAGTAACTAAAGTTCTAAGACGGAATACTACAAAACTAGGATGAAATAGTGAAAAACTACGCAGAATCGATCTAAATAATTTGATCTCTGCCAGTTCTCAGACTACCGCTTAACAGTAAAGAATTAAGCAAAAGCATTTGTAAATGAAATGAATTTCTGGGGAGAATCCTGAGAATCTGCACGAGGCTAACAATCAAAAGACGAAAATGAGCGTGCACTCTCAACGCAACTATTCAAACATGAATGTGCACTTAAAAAAGTATCGATTCGATGTGGATATGAATGTGAAAAAACCTTGGACATACATGAATGTTACCACAGACCTGTTCAGAATAAAACCGATGGCATAAGTGAACGTCAAACGGCAAGAATTCGTAATAACATTCTCGCATAACATTAAACCCTCAACCTTCAAAGCCAAACAGAGAAGGTGTAGCCAGCTGGGAATACTAACAATGCCCGTTGGGATTGTTCCATAAGACGTTTTATGTCGATAGAGTTCCTATTGCCCCAACAAATACTCGCGATGATCTGCCATAAAATGGCATTGATCTTCGGTGACCTACACATGATGACTCTCACCACTGAAGCCAACGAATAAATTTCTCATCGGATCCTACATATTTAGGATATCAAAGAGCTTCTGGTTCCGATAATCTCCGGAGGAGATAGTGCATTGAAATTTTATTGTAAATAAATGTAAGGAGCTGTATTTTTAATACAAGTTTTATTTTGTGAGCGTTTTATTTATTTGTTTGTTTATTCAACTTTAGTTTTAAATTTTAAATTTTTATGAACTTCATAAACCAATTATAGTTGCATTTTCCATCAACTTTTCATGATCACTTCATTTTGTTCTGGATGATGACGCTGATTACTACATTTTTCCTGAAATCTTTTATTCTCTCGTACCCCTTCAACACGTTTATACTCTCTCCTTTTTTTTTAAATGCTGACGTACCAGCGCTTTTCAAACTTTTAATTAAGAGTATCCGTCACGGACTGCACATATCTGAGCAGGGTTAATCACAACAAGCTATCTATTTCAGAAGAAAGCAGTCTATTTCCAAAATTCAGAATGTATTATTCCTAACCTTCGAGTTCTATGACATGGCACGTGAGCTCGTTTTTGGAGAGTTATCACCCGCCGGCGTAGTGTCAAGCCGTTTTGCCTTTTTTTTATCTCGAAGAACAACAGTCAAGCGTGATTCAAAAAGTGCTCTGACTCACTTTGGCACCTTATAAGTCATTCTAGGCCAATACTGGCCTGTCCTTCCTAGGGTAAGGTCAGGAACAGCAACTTTCTATGCTTTGCCTTAGCGGGCCTGCCGCGCGCGGGTGATAAGTGTACGATAATCATGTGATCTAGTCAAGATAATGTAACCTCCAAAAACCTTACCGGCATGCTCCTTCCCTGTTCATGGTGTAGAGATGAATCGAAGGCGCTGACCCATTGGAAAGAATCCGACGACACATTTCGATAGCCTGCAAATTGTCCGAGTTGTCCACCCAACAAAATTAACCCGCTATAGGATAGCATCCAGATACGGGTTCAAGAAAAGCAACCTCACCTTGATTGTTCCATACTTTCTCACGGCATCGTCATCGTGCTTAATCGGCTCCAAGTCTGAGAGAATCGACTCAGGTATTGTGAGCTGTGACAGCGTAGCTATGCGTCGAATAGAATCGTAGCCCTAAAAAGCCAAATAGCATTCCGAGACGTCCAAGTCACACAAGGAGCTTCACCATAATTGGCATGATTCCAGGAATGATTGGTACGGTGATACCCATCTCCCGACAATCGCGGACAAACTGCTCGAAAACCTAAAATAACTGGAATAAAAAAATGCAGGTGGTGTAAAAAAAAACTAACTATAGGATTCACTCGGAAAGAGTGCCTACCTCTGCCTCGAAAAACAGCTGAGTGACGATGAATTGAGCACCGGCATCGCATTTTGACTTGAGATAGAGCAAATCAGCCTTGTACGACGGAGATTCAGGATGACCGAGTGGATATCCTGTGAAATAACAATCAACTTGAGGTAAGAATGTGAAAATAGCAGCATTTATCGTCATACTTCCTCAAGCATAGGTTCACCATCTTCGGAAATATCGTTAAGAATTTCAAACTAAACCTGCTGGCATGGATTTAGCAACACAAGAAGCTTCAGAGGGTTAGAACTCTTGTGGCCGTCGAAAAGGGTTCTATTTATGACAAGTAATGCGGTGGAATAAACGAAGGCTCTCGATGGCATTTCATATATGAAGCTCTCATTTAGACAAAAAGGCTCACAACTTCAATGTTTCATGCAGTTTTAGTACAAGTTAAACAGTCCTGATGGATGCAAATACTCTATGAGGTGGAGGTCAAATCGAGTCATGCAATACTCGCCACCTCCAAAACAGAAAAAAAAACCGACTTGCTTAACCAATCTGATCAGGGAATGTTCCAGAAAGGCATCACTTGAAAATCAATGAAAAAAAAGCTGTACCAGGTGTTCCACGATTTAAAACCATTATCTTACCTTTCCTCAACAGTTTTTATTTATCTCCAGAACCAATGCTTATCCACATTTCCCGCAACGCTTGCGAATGAATCAGACCGCTGCTAAATTGACCTTTGCGGTAGCCATGAGAGAAAACGCGATCAGGCGGAGATAAGGACGTACGCAATCTTTCGAGTTCAACATCGCTAAATTGCCGCAATAATAAAACTTGGCCAAAGTACGCGCATGACCTGTGGACGCTGACGTTGCAAAAACAGTTATCACTAGTTGAGATTGTACGGAAAGGCTCCAGAAGGACAACTGAGTGCAAAGAAATCATAAAGCACAAAATCCTGGAATTTCAAATAGGTTTGCCCATGAAGAATGAGCTATAGGCAAAAAAACTCAGTAGACGAAATGATGCCCCTTCATTAGGAGATATACCGTATGAGAACTATCTATGAAAACAATTGTGCAAAAAGGAGTTGATATAAGCCAGCTTTTACGTAGAGTAGAACTTATACGCAGAATTTATGTGTAAAGAAGAGGAATAATCGGGGAAGATGGTTGACAATTGAGTTATGCGTTCAAAAATACAAGGCAGCAACAATAGCGGATTGCATCTCAACGCGATATGCAAATTATTCAGAAATGAGATGACTAGGCGACGAAAAAGACGGCACAACTATACTGTAACACAGGCATTCTCCTACTTATTCATTGAATTAGCACAACTTAGAGTTTCGTAGAAGTATAGTTCACCCAATCTATCACACAAAAGTTAAAGAACAAAACTCAGAAAAGAAATAAGGATTTGAAGGAAAGCACAAAAAAAAAATTGTAAGCTTCTCACCAGAACAAGCGATAGTGAAATAATCTCCAAATTCTTCTCGAATCCATCGGATCATATCCAAAGCTCGGTACTTGTAGATTGGAATACCATCTGCATCCTGAAATTTTAACCAAAGACTGATCATCTAACATAACGTTATAGTAATTAAAGAGTACTATGTTTGGGAGATCGCCTCTCAGAGCCAGAATATTTCGCAGTCCAACTGATTTGCTTTGTTCCAAGTGTTTTATCGTCTGCTCCTTTGAATATTGTGCACAAGTCATGTGTAACATTGTGTCAACTCGGCAGTAATCCAGACATCCGGCCGCGATAGAAGATGAAGAGGTCTCCTTGTTCATGTTGGCTGAAAGCGTATAGATACTGATAATCCTTTCTTTTAACCACCAAATGGCTATTTTCTGCAGATGAGGTGCGTGGTTTGATGCATTCATTTCTGCAGGTAAAAATCTGACGAACAAAAGCAGTACATATAAATGACAAAGACATCTTAGCAATGTACCTGGATCACTGCCCAAATGCCACGTAATATCCACGAATAAAGGACCACCTTCATTGAATCGATCAAGCCTAAATGATAACAATACTTCTGGAATCCAACAAATGAACACAACTTTCCCTCACCTAGTGAAGAAATTAGCCACACCATTGGCTGTCTTCGGTGGGAAGAATTCCAGAGAGAAGAATGGGGTTTTATCCTTGATTCTTCTGTTGATCCTTTCGTGCAGGGGGACATATTTATTTCCATGTCCAACCTGAACGGAAGCATTTAACGGGTGAACTCTGACTGAATACATGGAAAAGGCCTATGGATGGGTTAAGATAATGGCGAGATAAAGTTCAGTTCGTTGGAAGCATGCCATAAAACCGGTGCGTTAGGATTTGTTATACGAAACAATATGGTCTGCAGTTTCACTTTTGAACATGAGCAGTACAACACGATATCTGATGTGAAATAATATTCAGGATGAAAAAGTGCAATTGTGTTCAATACTATCTTAGTTCCGAAGCTTTGGCTCACTTATAGTGCGTTTCGTGGGGTACGATAGTTGGGAGGAGAGCAGAGAGAGAAAGAAGGCGAGAAAGCGTGCAGCAGTTGGAGAGGAATGGGAGAAAAGCAGGTTGTCCGCACGGATAGTCAACTTTTGCCAGGTTTAAAACAGATTATACTACTGCAATATGTAATTTACTTCACAGATAACACAAAAATAAAAGCAAAACTTAGGTGAACTCGCTAAACTATTCAGATATTTTAGACGAAGTTACTATGAAGACCTGCACTTACCCATCTATCTTCACGCTTTTCAACGATTTTTGAACCAGCGCTGCTCTTGGACATCGCACAGAGAAAATCGTGGAGGGACAACATATTCGTAGGTGTGATGAAAACCGAATCATTTCAAATGTGGCAGAAACATGATTCAGCTGCGTCATTTAATGTGCATCAATAACGAATGTGTTGGTGGGCGCTAACAAAACGCTACACAGAAGAAAATTCTTCTCTATGCGGCAAATAGAGGGAAAATAAAACATAATACTGACACAAGGGAATTCATCGTACCATAATAATTTTCGGTTTTTAAAGCATATAGCTCATATCTACGCTGAAGAAAGGAGGGTAAAGTGAGAATGAGGAGCTTCCAAAATCAGTGAAAGTCTCCCACACTTCCATTCAGCAGGATATGGAAGGAATTTTCACAGCGTTGACAAAGAATCACGTCGTTTACGAAGCTCACTCCAACTTTTTTAAGTAGTACTTTTTCTTCGATTAATTTTACAGAAATGAGGAAACAAAACCGGACAAGAATGCTGTATATAAAGACGCAGACGTTAAAGCAGTTAGATCTAGACTACCTGTTTCTAAAAATAGTAAGCGAAAAACTTAGTAAACAAATAGAAAAACAAGATTAATAAGCGAAAAACCTATTAAACAAATAAAAAGACCAGCGTCATCAGAGATTGAAATGAACTGTGGTATGGTGCGTTTCGCCGAGTACGATAGTTGGGAAGACAATAGAGAGAAAAAGAATGCGGAAAAGTGTGCAGAATTTGGAGATGAATGAGAGAAAAGCAAGTTGTCCGCACGGATACTCAACTATTGCCGCTGGCGAAAAAGCTATGTATAGAACTAGTAGAATAATAAGAAGAAAATGATTCGAAATGGAGATAAGCTGTGATAGTAGTAATAGAATAAGAAGAAAAAGAATCGAAATTCAGGAGTGAAAATGAAAAGAACCACATTACCCTTACAAAAAATTGGAAGTTTGAGCAGAATAATCAAAATAATTCTCTGTTTCGTTGCTAGTCGTGTGTTGATGAAGCTGGTCCAGAGATGTTCAGTTAAGAACTTTCACTACGGCGCACTAAATTAATGAGAGAAACGTATAGTAAAGATTTCACGACAGATAGGGATCAAAAATATGCAAGCAATGATAAACAAGAGAAATGAAAGAAAATTATAATAAAAACTGTGAGAGAGATAGAGATCAATAACATGAAAGTCAGGAAAAACCAACCTCAAAAGAGAGGTGCTCTTCATCGCTGCTGCTCCTTTCGTGCAGATTTGGCACGCTTCCCCTAAAACGCTAATATCGACACAAATCAATAACGCCTAACCAAGCCGCTCCGAAATCGCAGCACCAGAACCTACCCAGGCGTATCCATGTTAAGTGAAAATGCGGCGAAATCACATTATCGCCCGATGAACAGCACAGAAAAACACCGGAGATCGTATAAAAAGGGAATGGAAAAACTGATGGATTGGTGATGATTAGGGGGAGAAGCTGCCGGATGTGAGGACATTAGTGAGTGTCAGGAAATATCGATCGCCAGCAGACAGCGGAACAAACCCAGCTGCTTTATTTTATGGTGTGAAGCGGGAATCGATAGCTTTTGAATGATGGGAGGGGGAGAATAGGAAGAAAATGAGGACTGCTGTTACAAACGGCAGTTCAGCAGGAAAAGATGTTATCAGAGGATGCACTTTTAGACCGTGCACTTCACAGCAACAAAAATTCAAACGCGAAAGGCGCCAAGTAACGCTGAGAATATGGGGGCTAATATCGGTAAAACGCTGATTTTAAGACTAGATGAAGTTTAAAAAAGAACGAATCAAAAAGTGTTAAACTTCGTGAAAACTGGTAGGGAAAAAGAGTCTGATGGCTTCTCAAAAACTGGATTAATACAATCTTTCAACGAATTTTCATATTGTATGGACTTATCTAATCATAATTATCATATAGCCAGTATCAGAAACGACGATAGTTGAGTATTTGTGCCTATTATCTGCATTTCTCCCTTGCCTCTCCGAACACAGCACTATTTCTCGCGTTCTCTCTTTCTCTAATATTTTCAAAACTATTTTCCCCAATTAAACAGACTATAGAAATTTACAACTCATAATCTAATGAAAGTTCAATTTTTGTGTTTTTGCGTTTTGCACAAGTAAAATCAACAAATTAATTAATCACAGATAAATTCAGCAAATTTATATTATGAGCCATTATTTTCAAAAACACAACCGAACTGTTAAAAACCTCACTCCTTTTCTTGGAAATTTCCAGTTAAGCACGAAAAAAGGATACTTTCATTTAGATCGTGAGAAGTTTTGAAACAATAAATGTCAGAAAAATGCATACATAACCCATGATATGGACCTAATTCCGAAGGCAGAAAGAGTTTATGAAGCAAAACTTTCACCTTTTTTGTTGAGTTCCATCTGCACTAAGTACAAAACATTGTTTACAACTTGTGGTTCCGATAATTTGCAGCAAAACTTATTTTTTATATTTGGATTGATTTTCAATCTTTCTGGAACACTGATAAGTATTTCGCACCAAAAACAATTGCAGACTGTTTTTGTGTTTGGAGACACAAGGGTTACCAGATTAACCGCAACAACATTCCGATCTTTGCTGTTGTTTTTCACGTGAACGCGAAATTTTTCTTTCATCTGGATGTGGTGAAATTTATACTTCATCCACTGCGGAAATCAATGCGGATTTGGATAAATATAAATTCTGGCGCATTCATAGACTGAGACACACCCTGCGTTGCGCAGAATTATGCATAGTTGGGTAGGTTAGAGAGTGCGTCTGTGACTTTGTCTGCAATTACGACTGCGGCGCCGTCTGGCGGCGGATCAGTTGGTTCGGGTGTGGAGC
Source organism: Ancylostoma ceylanicum (assembly GCA_000688135.1). Classification (NCBI taxonomy): domain Eukaryota; kingdom Metazoa; phylum Nematoda; class Chromadorea; order Rhabditida; family Ancylostomatidae; genus Ancylostoma; species Ancylostoma ceylanicum. Next base: position 270,907 of record JARK01001345.1, read on the forward strand.
GTTATACCTCGAAAAGGCGGCGCGACCGACCTCTAAGCGGAGCTTTTCTGCCTCGCCCTTTCCAGAGGCAGCACGTATGATTTTTACCCAGGGTAAACGTGCTGATAACACAAAAATTTACCCAGCGTCAACACATTTACTCCGGGTAATCTCAATGATGCATCCAGATCCGGGTTTAACGCGCGTTGGTTCGATCGATTGGACGATTCAGCAGGATGCGTTTGGTAGGAAATTTATTTAGTGACAATAGGAAAAATCAAAATGGAGGGAACATATACACATTACAGCCCATAGAGGAAAGTGTAAAAAATTAGACATAATCAACTTATGAGCACATCAATACCGCGCCGCAGCCGCAACTGCAGACAAAGCCGTGGACGCACTCTTCAAGCGACCCGACCGTAACCCTATCGAATGAGACGACGGCGCCACGTTAGTAACTCACTCAGTAGTCTCCAATCATAAATCATAACTGTCCAAATCTATTCTCGTTTTTTTTTTTACGTGGAAAAATCGAGAAATTTTTGAAACAGGAATAAAAGTGCATCTTTGCACAATCTGAATACTTTCTAAAGTATTTCCTTCCTGAGCACACGAAATTCATTCTAAACAACGTACTTTGAACAAATAGAAGCAAAGCCAAACTCACATATAAGGAATCGCCGATAATGAGTCGATTTTCTTCAGTCCATGGTGCCCATGATTAGAATGGCCATTCGAAATCGCACTTTCTTTCAATACGTCGACCATTCTTAACAACAGAACTATGCAGGACCATGTCGACAACAAAAGCAGCAATACAAAGTCGTAGCGAGACAAAATCAGGAGCTAGTGAAAAAGGATCCAGCTGTCTGGCACGTGAACGGCACGTGGTTGTGCGAGGTCATTGACCAGCATTGAGTATCGATCAGGAAGTGACAGTTATCCGTGAAACTTCACAGTTTTTTCGAGGATGAGTCGGAATTTTCATTAGAAAATAATATTCTTGAACCTCTTTCAACATTCTCACTAAGAAATAACAACAAATAAAACCAAATCTGAAGCAAAGGGACCATAAAAACTAGGATTACAACCTTCAAGTGGAAAATAATGTTACCAAGAGGGCTCTACAGTTACAGATGATTGCAATAATCAAGACTCGCCAGTACGCTCCTCACCATAGTGCGTTTCACCGGGGATGATAGTTGGGAAGACAGCAGAGAGAAAAAGAACGTGGGAAGGTGTGCAGCAATTGGAGAGGAAATAGAGAAAAGCAGACTGCATGCATGGATACTCAACTATTGCCACGTTTGAAACAGATTTTACCTGTCTGAGCAAGTTAGAACAGGAAACGAAAGAACGTGATGAGCACGGGAACGGCGATGTCAGTGGAATGTGCGGATGCGCAGACCATTAGAGTGCCACGCTGCATGCGGTGTGGCGCGTGCTTCTGGGCCTCGACCTTTGAACTCTGCGCAGTTTTGATTGTATGAACTAGTAATAAATCCATGAATAGTTGATAGCATTTTCGCGACAAACGCTGCAACAAGCCTGACTATGCAGAAGACTTTCAAAAATGTTGCAGCTATGGGAATGAATATCTGTTTAGGATGTGTTGTAAAGCTTCCGAGGCTATTGTTCGCAGATCTGTAGCGATACAGAGTGCACTGTATTGGCAATACGTGCCGAATCGACACTGTTGCCCAGTATAAAAAGAAGAGAAAAAATATCGACGCTATTTTTTCCCTAAAATGCGCAGATTCGAGGACATTCGAGGCTGCCGCCGGCTGGAACTGCGCGCCTGGTTTGACCTCATCGCAGATGTCTTTATCGCTGCCAGGTGCTGTGCAAACGATGCAGCAGAACTGGCAGCAAACAAACATAAAAAGAACGTTCTACATAAAACTTGGCCATGAGGAAACACCCTCGTTTCAGAGTTCTGATTCATTATGAGGAAATTATTACCTGGGTTATGATCTGTTTTAAAAACGGCGGAACTTGAGCGTTTGCGCACGAAATTGCAACCGCGACACTAAACTGCAGGCTCCTGAATGTTAGCCTTTTGTTAGGTCCGTACGGCATGCTTTTTTTTGTTCTTTTTTTTCTCGAACTTCTCTACAAATATCACTGGTAGTGGAACGAACTATGTGCCTCTACGGTGGCGGTCAATTATCCCTGCATAACAGAATGCCCCCTGTCTACTTTGCCGCACCGCGCCACCTATGCTAGGTGCGGCGCGGTAGAGCAAATGGCGGTATTCTGTGGTGTAAGGATGATTGATCACCACTGTAGCAAAGAACGGATCATCTTCATTTAGAGGCGATCACATTTTAAAGACACAACACTTATCCTATCATGCGAACGCAGCTCAGACAAACTTTCGGAAGAACCGCAGCAGAAAACCAGAAGAAAGAGACCTGCGGTATTTCCGACTAGCTGTTGCGGTCCTTCCGAACCATCCCCTACAAATATCCATTGTGCTGTGGAATCCCAATTAAAGTTTTGCTGATATACATTGAATCTTTGGAATGTGAGAATTCGATAGAAACAAAATGCTAAGCACAAAATGCGTACGCTTCGCAGCCGCTCCGCGGGCTTCCGCACCGCGACACAACCGCATGCACGAGTCCAATAAAAGATGGGGACTACATTCATGAAGGCTGTCAAATGCTCTAATTGGGCACATTATCTGTCCAGGTGGTCACTAATAGGTTCTCGAAACTGGAAAGGCGAAACTTTTTGTTTGTCTCAGAGAATAGATCTGAGAAAATGCCGTAGATAATTGGGGATATTGAAATGGCAAAAAGCGAACACCATGGAGATTAGACCGTTCACTGAGCAGCTCCTAATATGCCGAGAATGCGAGTTCTCATTGTCGTTCTGATTTAGCAGCTTTGTATGCACAGCTGCCTCATAGAGGTCCATAGATGCATAAACCCAAAGTGATCAGAAACATCCTTCATTGAGAGGATCAGCAAGAACTATGTACATACACAGAAGATTTTCAATCAGGCAACTATTCGGAATAGAATACGTAGAATAGATTATAGGGCAATTTATACTAGTCAGACGCATGCATAAATTCGCGAAAGATTCTCCATGAAGACCGGTCAACGCGGCATGTACATACACAATGAAAAGAACTACAGTCTTTGTCGAAAAGATAGACGGATTGCGCGTGCGGTTCCTTAGCGTCGCGGCTGCAGAGTCGCGACGGGAGCATGCTCTTTCCGCTTCCCTCGTCCAGGTTCCGCCGCGATGGTGCAGTCGCGCAATCAGTCTTTTTGAGAAGGACTGTATGTAACGGCCGCCGCGAGACCGTGAAGGCGTGCGTCTGAGCTGCTTCATCGAGTAGACGCACGCGCGTCAAACGCACGCATCTAGTATAAATCGCCCCATTCAACTCTAGATGATAATTGTTATTGAACTCGGCTCTTGCTTCACTATTTTTGCCTTTTTAAAATTAAAGATTTTCCTAAATGACTAGTATTCACAGCGAATTCTCCTATTGCTTCCTGTTCCTCGAAAATGTATGGAAGATTCTATTGGTTGAGATTCGCTCGCTGCGCCGCGCCGCTCCACAAGATCAATCGATCGTGAGCACAGTGGAATGTGAGGATGCGCAGACAACGAGATCACCGAGATGCAGATAATGCGGCGCTTGTCGGTGGGTCAGGATTAACGAATTCACCTTCACTTCTGTTTCTCCTGTTTACTCCCTCCATCTCGATTTCCCAAGGCCAATAACAACACTGATGATTTAACTATACTCAGTGATTTAGGGATAAAAGCTATAACTATCTCGCTTTAATAATGTTTCTGCTTCTATATTTCATAGCATACATGTCCATTGTCGCTATATCCGTTGCCGAGTGCTAGCAAGGGCCTGAAAACCAGCGAAAAAAAGACCTGAAGCCAAAAATCACCGATTCTTCTTCTCAGGAAATTCAAAAAGCAATAGAGCTTTCTTTTATGGAATAAAAATGAATACTGAATGCTCCTTGACTGTTTCTGCACAGGTTCCTTGCTTGAAGTTGTTTTCACCCTCGTTTTTTCTATTGCAAGGTCAATGAGAGAAATTCGTGTTGTTCGCTCGAGAACAGCGATTCGTATGAAGATTCGATACGAAACAAGAAAAGCCAGATGACTGAGGTGTTATCGCCACAACGAATCTGAACGGGAACAAACGGCTGGCTTACGAAAAAAAAAAACTTTGTGAAGCATTCATAGCTGGGATATTCCGGGAAAATTGAGAAACTGTGAAGAAAAAGTTTCGGAGAATTACATATATTCAACAAAATCAAGAGTGATTGGCATTATTTCACATAGGCTACCTAAAAGTTATGATTTTTCCTGGAATATGCAGGAATTCTGTAAGAACGCTGCAGAGCTGCTTCAGAATAGCAGAAACCACATAGTAAACGGACCTTTTGCTCATAATTTTTTTGCACAAACAGCTTGGCGCTAGCACAAATGGCTTCTCTCTCCAATTGGAAATAAATTTAGGAAATTGTTTATCTGAAATTTTCACTCGGAAACAGGCTCGATTGCTTAAGTGAACTTATTAAAATAAAATGCGGTATCGATCCAGTTTTCTTTTGTGATCTCTATCGAAAAAAAAGAACCGTTAAGTAGTAACACCTAATTCTTGGCTATTGATGATTGGTTGTTAGCTTCAGAACGAAATTTTACAGCAGAAACAGCAGCGCTGAGAGTAGAAAAAACCCCGCCCCTTTTCACCCAAAAAAAACCACGAACAAAAAAAGTCTATGTGAACCAACAACAGTTTCGTCGCTGAGAAGAAACGCCACCACCCCGTGAGACCCCCAACACCAGCCCCGCCCCCGTCGCTCTAAAGCACTGTTTGTTATCGCACTGTGGTGTATTGCTTTGTGATAGAAACATCGTCCGATCCGCGGTCATTTCACTATCGTATCGCAGTGGTTTGGCCGCCCCGTGAAGTGAAGGACAAAGAACACTGGGCTCAAAAACCAGCCAACAAATGGCAAGGTTGCAGGGGGAAAGGGGCAACATATGGATTTTTGCTACATGTAACTTGCAAGTAAATTGTTTTTCTATGAAATACATAGTTTTCGCTGATGAATGCGCAAAAATTCGGTTACGACCACAAAAATTTCCTCATGAATCGACGAAAATTTCCTCACGGTGATCTCCCTCTAGATATTTTCTAAGTTAAAATGGAACTTTTTTCTCATTCAAATTATAATAATTAAATTTCAGCACAGTTCCGTCTCCGGGTGATAGTAATTGATAGCAGTGACGGACGCAAGGGGGAAGGGCGGAGAGGGGGGAGGTTCGGAATTACTTCACAAAATAAATAAAAATGTATTAGTATATTTTTTTATCAGAATATCTTTGGTTATTCATTTTTATTATCACTTACCAAATAATTTCTACTATTAGTTCGAATGTTTTCTTATTTAGAAACCTCGGCATGATTGATTCCATGTTTAATTCTGATAAGGTCAATAAAAGTGTTTCACCTAAAAAACCTCGAAGACAGAAGAATTAAACATAGAATCTACTATTTATTTAATATTACAATTGATATTTTTTATTAATTTTATTTCCCATCTGGTCCCCAGAGCGGCGGAGACCTCATTCCCCCCCCCCCC
>JARK01001345.1:283523-298927 GCA_000688135.1 Ancylostoma ceylanicum
TTTTTTTTTTTTTTTTTTTTTTTTTTGATGACCCATACCCATTTCTTGATTTCCTTTCACAGTTTTAATGTGCTGGTAGTAATTAGCGGAGAGAGAGAGAGAGAGAGAGAGAGAGAGAGAGAGAGAGAGAGAGAGAGAGAATTTGGCTCAGAATGAAGCAGCACTTGTACCTTGTATTCATATTGTTCAGTAGTACCGGTACTTTTGGCAGTAGTTTTTTTTTTCAACAGCTTACATTGATGAGCTCATAAGTGCTAAAAAGTGAAAACACGATACCTCGATGAGTTCAGCTAAACTCAAGCGACCAGCGTAGATGCTGCTCAGTTCATAGTCGATTGCCACTTCATGAAACTTGATTAGGCTGAAAAATCCAGAAAATTCTCCAAGAAATGATTTGCGACCTCTAAACAGATATTTCCGGAAATAGACTGAACAGAACCGTAACGAATGAAAAAATCCACAGTTTCTGTAATACTTGTAGAAATACATCTATAATACATTGTAGGCGAGATCAAGCTAATTTTCAACAATGATTCCTTCCCGGGTTTTTCTGTTTATAGTTATTCAAATTATATAACACTTTATTGTGCCCCCATTATTCCTCAGAATGAACCTACCGAACAGACTGCTTCGCTTTGAACGCTTCCAGAAGCATCTCCATATCGCTCGTGATGCCGGCATTTACCGGTGGCATGGAAATGCCGTACCCCTTCATGCCTGAGGGAGGTTCTTATGACGGCGACCTGAAGCTAAGCGCTATTAACGTGGCAATAGCACTTTGGCTGGAGACAAGGCATCACTGGCACGATTTATAGAAGGATAACACAGTACCACCATCGGTTGTACCGCAGCACGATAACGATGGAGCACAGTGGTTTAACTAGAAATCATCTGGCACTGTAGGAATGTGTGAGAAAAATTCGAAAGCTTAATTTTTCCAGGTTTCCCCACCCTCCTCTGGGTCGCCCTTCTGCACCCAATACCCACAAATTTTTGCGTGTTGGTCCCAGGAAGAATTTTTTAAAAAATTGAATAATGGCAGTCCGCGGAATCCGAACCCTTCACTCTTTAACCGGCATATGGTATGCTACGCATTCGACCGACGGGTCGACCGGCTCATAAAACTCGGGGTATGGAAAATTCCCAGACGCGGATGGCTAAAATGCCATATTCATACCAAATACACTGAACTCCAAATGGCCGAAGGTAAAGTGCGGGACCACGCGCGGCGTTCTCGGGCAGAGACACAGGGGCTATGCTGGCTCTGGTTGTCTGCCGCGGTGTGGCCCTCGAGTTCTCTGCTACTGGGAGAAGAAGGAAGAAAAAATAAACCGAAACTCCGAAAAAAAAAATGTCTAACCCTAATGCCGTAGACAACGGACAAGGGGGAGCAGGATTTCTATGCACAGACTCCCAAGCACAGTAGCTTGTAGAAGCTTCCGTATAGTGAACTGCAATCGACCGCAGACAAGAGGCGGGATCGCGCGCGGCTTTCTTGGGCAGAGACACAGGGGGCTCTGCATACTGGCTCGAGTTGTCTGCTTCTGCCTCGACTGCCACGCCGCAGCAGACAACCAGAGCCAGCATGCAGAGCCCCTGTGTCTCTGCCCAAGAACGCCGCGCGCGGTCCCGCCCCTTGTCCACGGCCGTTTGGAGTTCACTGTAGGTTTCACTCCGATCTGTGAGATGTACTTGCTCGTAAGTGACTACTGAGTAGCCTCTTATACACAACTTCGCTTGCAAGTTTCCAATGAAACAGTAGTGGCTAGCTACTTTCACCCTAGCGCAAGAACCTAGCACCAAAACTACTGCAAAAACCATTAAGTGTCGCTAACCTTTACAAATATTTACCCTACACGAATATGGTCAACCCATACTAAACAACAGATAACGTGACTGTCATGAACGAAGAATCGACACAAACACAGCATTTGGTTTCGCTAAATATTTATTTTTGCAGAAGAAAATACAGTAGTCAATAAGTTAAAGTCGATAAAGCAATTCCACTTTCTACATCACAAGATAGAAGTCTATGCTAGAACCCATTCGCATGAAATGACTAAAGAACTCGTGAGCGCTAATGGCAAAGGAGGAAAGTTCTCGAATAATGCAAAATGTACAGAAACGAGGCATGTGATACACATATCTCTGCAACAAAATCATTTCACTTGGGAAGAAGAGTTAATTCTTGGTAGCGAGAAATATTCAGCACCTTTAATGGTATAGATTTGGCTTACTGCTACATTCAATCAGAATATGTATTCAATCAAATCAAGGGAAAATGTCTGGGATCACAGAGAATTTCAGAAAATCTGCACGTATATGATAAAGAGAAAGCTCATAACATGTAACTGCAAAATGTGTAAATCAAAAAGTTGACTACAAAAAAAAGGAAAACTACAAAATAGTAGAATGCTATAACAAAGATCTAATCAGACAAGGTATATAACCAGTTATCACAATTGTTGCGATTATTATTTAAAGTTAGGATTTGTAAAACTAGGCTGTGTATTTCGCATGAATTGCAGTATATCTTTCTTCGTTATAATTCCAAGCACTTTGCCATTCTTTGTGACCAGCACCTGAAAGGTAAAAGAATGAAAAAACAATACTGAATGCTTCAAAAAAAAATTTTTTTTAAACCATCCACTCACTTGCCGTAAACCGAGCTTCCTGAACATATCAATAACCGTTTCCATTGGCGTCTGATCCGTAACAGTCATAGGTGCCTGAAATCAACATCAATCGTGCCAGGATTTACTAACTTTAAACCTTTCAAGTCCAAAAACATACGAGATCAATAATCTTCCTAAGCCTTAGTGGAGCAGGTCCTCCTGCTGTTGATTCTGGGACCTGGTTAGTGAAGTAAACAACAGAATCCGTCACTATATACGGCTGTGTTTTCCTAGCCGCATGTAACGCTAGTTGAAGGTCTCGCCTAAACAGAGTACTTCATATCAATTAGAAGTTGAAAGCCTCTGATTTCTGTGAAATTTTTTCCTACGGAACAGAAACTTATTCAACAAAATCTAAAAATGAAAAAAAGAGGAAAACTAGTGGACGAACTAAAAAGAAAAACAACTTGCTCACCTAGTAACAAATCCCACTAAGTACATACTGTTCGTCGATACCACAACAGGGAACCCATTGTAATTTGTCTCACGTAATATCTGCTCGATATCGCCGAGAGACATCCCGTCCTGAAATATTTAATTGGTGATCCGCCAGTAAAAATGCGATTAAAAGTGCAAAATTAAACAATAATTAAGACATATAAAAAGGAAAAGTACTCGGCAGGATTTAATATGAAAGATTATATTCGAAACATAGAAATGCAAGGTAGGGTCAGGAACAGACCTGAACAATTACGGCTAACTCGTGTCTGTGGTCCCCATCGCTATCCGCGGGCATGCTCACAGAAGCTGTAGGGCATGGACGCATTACCTGGAATATATCGCCCTATGTTATCAACAATGACCACGGAATTACAGCACAATTTATAGATGTCTGCTTACCTGAACAGCAATCGTCGAGTACGGATATTCTTCCTTATTATCGAGGAATGGATAACCGTTCAACTCTATGTGAGCATCGTAGATACCCTAAACTCAAAGAAAATGAAGAATGGACAAGCAACGAGCTCTCGCGGTGTAACCAAAGGGATCAGCAAAGCAGACATGAAGGAGAAAGGATATAAAATATAAAAAAAGAATAAAAGTAATGCTGCAAATGGAAACACAAGAAGTGCGTATATTATTAGGTTGTTGCAAAATCGATGTCGGATTTCGACAAATTGACTTTGAATTGTCGTAACTCGGCAAAAACTGAACCTTTTCTGCCGATTCACCACTCATTTGAATCAGCACATCTTCGCCATCTTTCTGCTAAGTTTTTGCTCCATTAGGCCTGAAGCCAAGCTTTTCGGACCCAGGAAAATCGACGAGATCGTTCTGAGCATACGTATTTTTGTGGCTTATTTTTTCTCTCAGGGATAGGTCCCACCGCTTGAATTTGTGGTCATCTGTAGGGGAACAGTCCGCTAAGTAGGTCAAATAAAGGAGAGTCTTGATGTCCGCCTGCATCTACTTCCAGAGCGTCTTGAGTGAAAAGTGTGGTCTGGAGCCACTGTGAAATACTGGAGGATAATCGAATTGGATCCACTTGTTCAGTTTTTCCATCATGCTCGTTCCTCCGACGGCCCCAGTAATAACGGAATAATGAACCTCAAGGCCACCTTCGAGATACTGCACAGGTCTCCTGGTGATAGCTTCTACCAGTGCTTTCAAAACGGCGTTCACGTCATCAAATTTTAGTCCATGACTCTGAGGCACGTGTCTCCAATACTAAATGACTTAGGCCAACACTGGGCTACCACTTTGTTGAGCATTCCCTCCTGCATAGGTTGGCATTATTTCTTGTCCAAGCCACCCTCTCGCTATCGAGTTCGAGTCCACGAAACAGTTTGGGACGAATTTTAGCGGATGAGTACATTTTAATTCAAGTCCAAAAACCACACTAAAAGTGAGCAGATCTGAATAAAAATGAAAAGGCAGAAAGAGGAAGAAATGGGCTTTAGAACAAGTACAAAATATATGGGGAAAGCACCTCTTCATATTCCAAAGCATTAATCCAAAGTTCATGGTCCAAAAATCCGACATCGATTTTGCAACAACCTAATACTTTGTTGAAGTAGCAAATAAAACTAATAAATATATTGCTGCAAAGCAAACGATGGGTGGAGCCATGGGCAGGGATGGATTTAAATGCGGTAAAATACTTGTTACAGATAAATAAAGTGTTCAAAAGTTAGCCAACTTCTAGAATGAGATCCATCCACAGGGTCTGTTTGTATTCTCATGAGTAAGTAAGGGCATACAAAAGGTTCAGCTAATTTGGTTCACAGTTGCATTGAACGTGGTTGGCCTCTGTCTGAGCAGCGAGATTAGTATATTATCGCGTTGACTGAAAACAATGAAAAGCACCGGAACAGACCAGTAGTGTCTGTAAAGGGTTTATGGAATTAATTGAAGAGTGAAATGAAGTAGATGCCAGTTAATCGCGCTGGGCAGTCTAATGTTCAATGAGTAGCAGAGTTGTCTACAGAGTGCACTGATGCAAAAAATGGAGAATTGGGAGTAAACTGAGAGTAAACAGGAACGATAAGATAGGATGTAAGTCATCAAAAAGGTAAAATGGTGTCAGTAGCAGCAAATAAGAGGGCCAGCACAAGCCTTCATGACGAAAAGATGAAAAGAATGGGGCCAGTACGAACTGAAGCGCAAGCAATGTCGAGAAAAACCAAGAAAGAGTGAAAACCAGCAAAAAAAGCATAGAAGGAAGGGAGACGCGGAAGATATATCAGCAGAAGTCCCACTTTAAAAAGTGACTGAATTTGAAATAATAGACCAACAATGGGTCTGGTTAGCATGGGACAGAAAGGGGAACGAAAGGATATAAAAAGGGAAAGTCAAGGAAAAAACAGCTGGATGTGAGAAGATTCCAATAAAGATATTCTCTCTAAAAAGCGATAGCAACGAATAGACGACTTACAGTTTTACAAATTGCATCACCAATCCACTTAGAAAACATCGTGGCAACCATTGTTGGTACTATGAATTCTAAGCTTCCAGTTAGTTCAAACATGATTACCACGAGTGATACTGTCATCCTGAAAGATAAAACCTAGGGCAAAATATCGTAACTATGCGCAAACAATTTAACCTTACCTTGTAACTCCGCCAAGAACCGCAGCTGCTCCAACCATCGCGTATAGTCCCGGCATCACACAGTCTTTCCCAATCTGGCAAGACCAGTAAGTGGAATGGCCGCTTTGCATCTAAAATTAACATAGAATCACTAAGTTAACCAAAATAACCACCGAAGAACAATGTAAGTACCTGAACATTGCGGAAAACGCTCTCCATGCTCATTCCCACAAGCCTTCCCGCAATCGCGCCCATTGCTATTGATGGCACAAACAATCCGCAGGGAACCTACAACAATTCTACTGAGATACAGCTGATGCAAAGTGGAAAAAAAAACTGACTCAGCCTCACCTTTATGCCAAAAGTGAAAATTGTGAATATGAACTTGAAAATCAATGCCACTATGAGTTGCCAAAAAGCGCTCTGAAACATAAGACACATTTAGTAGACTTTACAACAAAAGAAGTTCAAGGCTCACCTGAACACCACTGCCAAAAACACCAGTATGATAGTTGTCATCAACCTTGTTGCTAGTAAATGTTTTGTTCTGATAGTCACACAGGTTAATCATGTAGTCTTCTGGGCCACATCTGTCGAAAAGCTGAAAACGCAAAAAAGAATGTTAAAAGTGTAAATATGGCTTCGAAAGGCCTAGAAACGCAGATGCGAAAATAAGATAAAGCAAATCAAATAAGATAGACAAGTAAAGTATACCTGCTTGATCATGCTCGAAGCACTCTTGCGCATATAAGGATTGAAGTACGAAATAGCAGCTGTGAGGAATGTGACAACAATCACTTCATAAATCGGATTACCGCCTAACGTTTTCGATGTTTTACGGAATCGTGACCATCTGGAACGAAACAAAATGATAAGAAAACGTACTAATCATTACGAGTTCAAAAATAGGAAGATCTTTGAAGCTGAACAAGAGGACTGCACTAATTTCTCAAACTCAAAGTTACCTTCACACTAAGAATTTGACTGTTTTTATATTCGAGAATAGCCCAAAAGCTTCTCACTGAAGCAGTTTGCTTGCATAGTGTCACATTATCTACGTTCTCTTAGTTTTCGTTTTTTTTTTCTTTTCATTTTTGTGAAGGATTTTCCTGAGAGTGGTTTCCTTTTTACAATTTTATCCCTTCACGTGGTTCGGTTCTGTGCTTGTTTGGCGCATCCAAGGGTGTACTTTAATAAGTAAATAAATAAATAAATATATGAAAGAGTAGAATAATTTCGCTTCAATTCCTCGCAGTTATATACCTGGGAGTAGACTACGACTAGAGACTAGTAGATGTTGAGACGAGAAATTGAAACGTGAAGTACCATCCAAACGGATTTCAAATGCACACATGCAACTTTTTTGTTGCTATTTTTATCTAGACAGCAATCACAATAAAATTACATATCACTCACTGCGAATCCTTGATAGTTTTACCGCATCATGGAAAATTTCTAACAACTACCCATCCCCACCCCTCAGAAAAGTTTATTCATGTGTGCAACTCCTTGCACCTCTACGGCCACAAAATCCGTTCAATTCCATTAACGAATTAGCCCCCAATCATGCCCACAGAAAATGAAAAAAAGCGATTCCATTCGAAATGGAGAAAGAATAATCATGCAATCCATTCCATCTTCAGGCAGCCGGGACTTTAACGACATCACGGCAAAAACCAATCCTTGTTAAAGCTAATGCAGTGATGGATAACGGAACGTCACTGATCGATTAACGTTGTTTGGAGGATTTTACGCCGTGGTACCGAGGATATTATAGCCATTTTAGTTCTGCGAAAGAGTACGGTCATGCATGAAATCCTCGTTGTACCTTCGCTGTGGGAATTTCTCAACGGAAAAGGCAATTAAAACAGTGGTTTGAAAAGCAAAACCTATATGCATCAAGTCTTACCTGATGTTCGCAAAAATGAAGAGGCTTCCAAGGATGCCGCCGAACAAGCCTAGTCCAGCAAATGGAATAAGTTCAACAAATGTCCATTTCATCATGTAATCCACATGGAAGAGTGATGTCTAGAAATGGATTCATACATGCAACCAGAAGATGAATAAGAAAAATCACTAGTGAAATATCTCCTGACTTTTTAATTAAGTCACCTGATCACTTCCGAATGGGTTCACAATACGAAGAATGATTCCAGCAACCAAAGCACAGAAAAACGAGCGCCACATGGTCTTCAGAGGGAAATAGTATGACGCCTCTTCCAAACTGAACAGAACAAAATGCAGATGAGCGATTGATGTGGATGAAGTGAAATACGGCCAAATTTACATTAAAAAGCTACGTAAACTGAAGAATAGATGCAGTTACCTGAATAAGACTCCTCCAATAGGAGCGCCGAAGGCCACACTCACACCAGCTGCTGCCGATGCACTCAAAATTTCACGCTTCTTTGCTTCGTTCATTCCGTATTTGGGGAACAAATACGAGAAGATATTGCCGATACAGCAAGCAAGGTGAACCATGGGACCTTCCTTACCCAACGATAATCCTAGAGAAGAGGTAAGTCAGTTTGGAATTGGTAAAAAGGAAAATCAGGAGGGCAGAATTGGAAAAAATGGGAGGATTGGAAAGAAGAAATAAACTTGCACACATTCAAAAACAAACCTGATGCAGACGCAAGAATCAATCCGACGGACTTTATAATGAATGTCCACTTTCCAAGATAACCCCGGATAACGAAACCAGATAGAATACATTTGATTTCCGGTATACCGGAACCACAAGCATATGGTGCAAACACCTGCCGACAAAGAGAAATAAAATCCAGCAGGAAAACAAATAGAAAAATGACAAACAGTACCTTAACAAGTAGCACAGCCAATGTGGCCATAAGAACAGCCCAGCCAACATAGAACATAAACTCCAAAACGTAGAACAATGGACTTTTCGCATAGTAATCCAGCATCTCAGGCCACGCTGTCCACGCACTGCAGTCAGAATCCTAAAAATTTGTTGGAACTGGTTTTCACCGCAGAGTGCTTCAACTAGAAGAAGAACAAAAAGCATAGAAAAGATACCTTAAAAACGGTATCATTGGAAGACCAGCAGCAGTGCTCGCGATCCAGCCAAAATCGATCGGCACAAACACCATCCTAAAAATTAAACTATAAGGAAAAGCATCAAAGGTGGTTCTCTAGCGATTATTAAATTAACGAGGTGATAAGGACAGCATTAACAAGAGGAAATAGGATTATCAGTAGAATAAGAGAAGGCGAAAAAAAGTCAGGAAAAGAAAACGTAATCACCTTCAAGTCGCTCATCCACCGAGCCCCAATGTCTATAACACCAGCCGTTGCTCCGGCGGCTAGACCAACCTACAGTCGATAGAAATTTAATTCTGCTATAAAATTAGATTAAAAAAGGTGATGTCACCATTAAAACGCATATCCAACCCGCACCAGCGTCCCACGCACTCTGAACTATTCCAAGCGGGAAGTCGGCTCTAAAAACGTATAAAGGCAGTATTACAAACATGAGAGACTGTAAACGCCCAGTTTTCAAATAGTCATGAGGTAAAGGTGTGCAAATACAGTTGAACCAAAGCAAATCTAACATAGTTAACAACAAAATAAAAAAGTGCAATTGCAAAAATACAAATATTGACCTTTTACTAACGATGAGCTTATGTCGTAAGCGGTCTCTTGCAAGATCTCGCTGCCAATCGATTGTGTGGAAGTCACCATACTTACTAGAATGATAAAATTATGGAGAGGCTACATTTACAAACTAAAACAAAACAAAAGAAATAGAAGTGGTATTCTTGAATTGTCAGAAAGAAGGGACCTGAACAGAGGTGGTGCGTTATCAACAGGATATTCCTCGTCATCACGGTCATGAGAGTGGCCAGCGGAATTGAATGAAGCGTAACCGCCTAGAGTACGCACTTTCAGATTGATAGATGCGATATCAGGTGAACGAAAGAATAATACCTCCTCCAGTATCGACATGAACAAGTGCAGGGCCGCCCATATCAACTTCGTCGAGTGAAATTTCTCTATGACGGCGTTCCATCTGAACACATCGGCAACCTCTTGTGGAACCAGTCAATAACACATTTACATAAAAACACTAGCAGAACTGGATGCACCTCTCACCTGAATGATACTTCGACGATTTAAAACAGAGGAGGGAACCGATCGTACGGGAGATGATATGAGCGACTCCGACTCTGGTTCCTCCTGCAATTTTCGATCGATCAAAACTACGCGACATGCAAAAGAAACGCGCGGTCAGAAAACACAACTTTTGTAAAGTAACAACATCAGAACTGTTAAAGATAACCAAATTTCAGAAGCAAAAGGTGCTATGCAGGGATTAGCCTGTAATCAATGACTCAGCGCAGCTGACTTAGAAGCTGCGAGCACGAAAAAAGCCCTCAGTGTTTATCACGCGAGTCCCACCCGACTGTACAAACTCCTTGTTTCGCTGCGCTAGATATGATCCATTTTACTGAATATGATATCTGCAGAAAATTCCGAGAGAAAAAGACCGCGAAAAAAGTGTGCACTACCTGAAAAAAGAAGCGAAAAAGAATGGGTAATATGCACGAATACTCAACTATCACTGTGTTTGAAACAGATTATATATGCGCTCGGAAAATTAATTAAAGAATAGTTTGCACACAAATTTCTCTGTGAGAAAGGAAAAAAGACTCTATGAGTCAGTCAGTGGCTGCTTTCGTAATGGAGAAATCAATCGCGTCACGATAGAAACAACTCAACTATGGGACAACCTTGAATACAAGAAATTTCCCGGTAGCCCCTCATTAACCATTGCTCAGAAGGAGTTATTTAAAATATTTGCCGCCAAAACTATAGAAGAAACTTATTTTTAATCCGAAAGCAACCCTCGCAGCCTATTCAAATCGGTTTTCATGAGATAAATTTTGTTGAATTTCTCGCACAACGACCAGCTAAAGTTCAACCGTGACAGCTTTACAAGTAGCCAGCCAGTACTGCTGAGAAAGACAAACCCATGACGTCAAACAACCTAATTTTCTCCTAATCCACATCATGGCTTAGTCTTGGCCAGCAATTAGAATGCAACAGCATACCCCTGCCTTCTTTTCATCTTTTCTTTCCCTATAATTCTAACTAACCACACATAGACTCCCACTACGTTGAATTGACTCCGATGTGACCCATATATGTATACCGTCAATAAGAATGATGTGACCAAACCTACATTCAAGCGTAGCAAACCCTATGGTACAATCTTTGCTATACTAAAGGATGAAGGATGAATAGTTCTAGAACCAATCAATACAGAAAGGAACGATGGAAAGGGCCAAGACACTGGGAATAAGGGAAGAAAGCAATTGAATTTCTGATCAAAAGAAATAAAACGAAAACATAAAACGCGGCAACAAATCGCACAGAAGAAACACACCTCCTTAAGAAGTTTTCGCATCCAACTCAGTCGTGCACCAGTACGTCAGCCCTTCCAGCCTGGGATGAGTTAGAACCAAAATTAACAGAAATTAGAAAAAAAAAACAAAGGGATCGACACAAAATCAATAGGCGAATCCATTCAATATTAAAACGAATTCGAAACGAAAACCAAAGGAGAACATTATTTTATCGTTCCTTGAATGAGAATCTCAAATTCCGACCAGAAAAGATATGACGAAGCTGTCGGGGAGCCCTAACTTAAGATAGACACGCCCTGGAGTCGGATTTACTACGTGGACAGAAAGAGTACACGCTTGTTTCTCCTTCTACCCTCCGTGACAAGGTTGTGCATACCGGACGGCCGTGCATATCTAACACACACTGGTCAACAAAAAGAGGTACTGGTTGCCAACAAATAGGGAAAAAATTTGCAATATTGCAATAATTATACAACCAGAACATTTATAATTCCACAGAGATAAGGATGTGAGGAAGTATGAGTCTCTGATAAATTAGATTGGCAGCAGTCACCATGTAGCCCTACTCTCAGCGTTTCAGAAACGAATGATTTCGGACAAACTGTAGAAGGAACTACATTACCAAAATGAACAACCAAGGCTTTTTTTTTTTGCAAGAGTGATGTCGTATCCTCTAATAAGAAAAAGGAACTAGGATTACAACGCAAGTGAATCCTAGAGAAGAAAAAAGAATGGAAACAAAACAGGCCAGCTGTTGGGATTTTATTTATTCATTTTCTACTTCTCCTCAATTCTACAAAGTGGCTAATTACAGCGCTCGGCCGAATTAAGTCTCCAGGCATAACGCCCATATTCCCTTTTCCTCTCGAGTTGTTACAAAGAAATGCTCACCGTAGTTATCTAAATCGCGTCTATAGATATATCTGCGGCTCAAAATTGCCAAAACAAAGGTGTAAAAACCACAGTTCGCACGCATTATGAAATAAAGCCGCTGCGAACCGAAGCTAGCGAAATGTGCGGCTTATGCCCGAATTATGTATGCAAGTCGCGCGAGCACCATAGCTGAAAGCTGCTCGTTGTGGCTGACACACATCTAGTGCCTGCTGCTGTTCAATTCTGTAGTAAACCCATTATAACAAACTATGATATAACAGAAGCAAACTTACTTCTAGACAAATTTTACGGAGATGATTAGGAAACTTATGGTGCGCGCTCCCGTTTCAATTCAGTTGTATTCATTGCGGGACTGATAAACTATTTAGACTAACAATAAGAACTGCACAGGATAAAGTATGTCGTATCAATCTATGTCCGTTCCACTGGAATGGTACACTCCTCACCAGCATAAATTCGGCTCGCTTGGTAGAAATGGCACAAACCGTGTAAAGAAAAAATTAGGTAAACTGTCAAAATCCATGTGTGAACGAAGGGCAGCAAAAGAACAAGGATTTGGTGAAGTAGGTCTAAAATATCTGCTGTCTGATAACATAACATGAAAGATGGAAACATAAATTTACATCTTCTAGAAAAACTTCCAAAAACCTCTCCTATGATATACAGTGTAGAAATACAACTCCAATCGATGTGAGTTAACATGTTCGTATATATAGGTGCCAGGGAGTTCTCGTACGGTTGATTCCTCTATGCATATCTAAGTTTGGTTTGTTTTGTATTAGTTTTAGTTTCACCATTCACTCTTTTTCTGTCATTGTTAAGCTCATCCTTATTGATGACTAGAATAAAATAAAATAAAATAAAATAAATAACCCTCAGAACCACCTAACCTTCGAGATCTCTTACCTTCAGCAAATTTTAAAGATAATTTAGAGCAAAAAAAGCAAGGACAAGGACGTTCTTTTACACCCAGGTACGTCCTAGAGACATCTATAACAATTTCATGCGAGTTGTACTCAAACGAAAAATGAGCAGAATCCTCCGTTCCACCTGTCATACAAACAGACGCCTGTACGTACTCAAGCTCCTCAAGTTATCCGAGGGGAACCAATTCCGTGACTACCATCAGAGGATGAGTTAGAGGAAGTAACCGTTATGAAAAGACGATACTCTATTCGAAAATCTAATGAAAAGGTAAAGCTCTGATTACAACAAACGCAGAAAAAACTCTCTGATTTACATGAGACAAAAATTTTTTCCTAACAGAATAGTTTTGGAAATTCCAATGGTTAAAGTTGCCAGAGACCCCAGTTTTTTCACAAAAAAAATTAGTTCCCTGTGGAGTGAAACATGAACTTCATTCGCAAACAATCCATGATTCAGAAAAAAAGGCCAGCGTATTTAGTTGAACAGAATGCACATAGGTCAAAAGCTTACAAACACCTTAAAAACAGCAAACTGAAAATAGTCCAGTAATCTTGCTTGTAAATCAAGATAAAATACAGCGAGGATATGTCGCCCATAGCCCCATGAATCAATTACACGAATGAGCGCCCATTTTTCAAGCGGGTGAATGAGGGTGCTGTATATGAGAGCGAGTGATGAGATGAAAAGAAACCAGTCAATCATCAGCCTGCAAACATGACGACTTCATAGGATGACGGATTTATAGCTGTCACACTAGAGGGGTGAGAGAAAGGGATGAAATTTTGAAAATGGAAGAAAAGAAGTGAATAGCACGGCCAGCACTCAAAGAATATCTGTGCGTTAAGTCCACACGCGAACCTATTATAATTTTTTATAATGTCACACTCGCAGAAAATCAAAGCTACAGGTGAATTTTGCACCTACCAAAGAATCCTCCATAAATGATTCTTTTTCTTTTGTCGAATATTTCCATCGATGGTCACACTTCACTTTTCAAAATTAGCCGCAGCTTTCCACGTCATTTGATGTCAAAACCGTGATGGACAGCGGAAGTGGGCGAAATGCACTTGTGCAATCTAACCCACACTTCTCAGTGAAAGTAGATTAGCGATCGGCGTACCAAAAACAACATTTTCTTGATGAAATTTCAAAAATTCGCAGCGTTTTCAAGGTGTCAGATGCAAGTTTCGAGCATGGAGGAATAATTCCTTTCGCAGCAAACATAATAACATAGCGTGTCGGACCTAGTTTTCAAGGGTAATAGATTACTTGTCATGCACGGCGTGCGTTCTGTCACAGTGAGAGATTGCATCACTTCTGTCGAAAATGGGTTAATGATGAAAATTTATTGGTTGCGTTCCGTGTTGCTGTAATCCTTAATCAATGCAAAAGCCGAAATAGGGCAACTGCTCAGCAGCCCTATAACCAGCCGATGAGCACCAGATTATGAGACAACTTGGCTGTAGGAAAACACGGCGGATTTTGATGGAATAGTCGTGGCCACTGGCAGCTCACACGTCTCAGACGTTGAGTATTTGTGGATTATATTGTAGCTATCTCTCAAATAGAAGTAAAACACACGTGTTCCGCTTCGTTGATCGCTGAGGCACTAGACATTCCAAAAAACACCGGGAGAGCAAATGTTGGATGTCAGGAATTCCGCTCATAATGAGGAAAAAAGGGTATAATCAACAGTAGGACAATAAAAATTCACATAAAACTAGCAAACTCACAGCATAAGCGCAGTGGCAAACAAGGCAAAGAGCCAATAACGAATCGAAGAACCTCGATAGGGTTTTTGAAAGATAAACCGGGCTCGGATTCATGAAGACGTAGCCAAACGAAATCCGGCCTGGCAAACCAACTCTTGCATCCTGTGTGCCCTAACATTAAGCTGGCCATGGTACAACCATTCAGGCTAACCATCGATGTTTTGTGGGGTCAACATGGATCCCAGTCCAGTTTGTTCGAAAAAGGTAACTTTTGAAGAAGAGATGGAATAAGCTAGATATAGTTGAGAAATTGAAGTGTTGAAGTGAAGAGTTGAAGTCAGGATTAAGAGGGAAGTAACGCAGTCACAGCCGGTTCAGAAAACATTTTAGCTGCAAAGCAGTGCAAAAACGGAACAGGAAATGATGTGAGAGTACATGAAATGCATGTGTTCAAAGAACCTTATATTCACTACCTTGTGAGTGAAAGTTAGGAACAATTAACATCTGAGTCATTCGAATTCCAATGATCGATTTCCAGCAGATTGAAGATCCAACTGTTTGAACAGGAGAGAACAATAAATAAGTACATCACTGAAGAGACGATAAGAAGAGCTGCAGGGACCTCTCTTCCTCAAACATTTGAATTTTTGAGGAAGAAGGTTGGAAATTCGACCAACTACACCATTCGGTTTTCGTTGGATCCAAGAATGAAAGGCAGCACAAAGAAATCAGACGGGGTTTGTTACCAACCTAAAAAGTGGCAAAAAAAGCAGTTCTGG
>JARK01001345.1:302751-314590 GCA_000688135.1 Ancylostoma ceylanicum
ACGCCCGTTATGAGATACTCCACGACCGGTCGGCAGGACTTCCGACGCAAAACGGTGCCCCGAGCCGTATACTGATCGACGCAGAATCGCGAGCTGAGTACGGAGACAACCGCGCATTTTGAAAAGGACTCCACTGAAAGCTGATAAATCCCAAAAAAGTTCTAAAATACCCGATGTTTGGGCTCTTTGGCAGATAAAAGCAGTGATCCACCATAGATGTGTTGTATATGGTTCGATAGAGGGAACCTTCTCCTAATACCAGACAACCGCGCATTCGAGAAAAAGTGAATATCTGGCGCGTGGCAGGCCGAGACGAGGACCCAACCCTGCCGTGCACCTAATTTTGCGGATTTTCCCACGCCAACTGTGAGCTACTCAGAGGACCTGTGCCAAATATTCACATATTTTTGAACTCAGCAAGTGCTACTGATTACCGATCATGTTGCAGCACGGCAGAGTGCGTCAGAATTTTCCTGAAAATTCCTGGGAGAAAACGAAAAATTGTGGACTACATTTCTGTGCTTATTTTCCTGACGCCTTACCAGTTTTGCATATTCTGACACAGTTCTCTGTCTCCTCTAACTTATCATAGGCTCAGCTTTGACCCCCCCCCCCCCCGGTTGACGCCTACTGGGGCTGACCACCTTCACTTTTCGATCCCGATTTCCACGGATAACCATCACTTTGGAAAAACTATTTGCAAGACTATTCCACCTATGTCTCATTTTTCGACGTTTTCCTAAGCGATTCAAGATTTTCAGATTTTTTGAAGATGCTATCATGATCCAAGAAGAGAATGATTGCAACTGATTTGCTATTTGTGCCACCTATGGCGAGCATATTCCGTCACAGTTAAGTCCAAGCCTATCAAACCTCTGAATAGCAATCTCAGAGAATCGCGCAGCTCTATCCTCCGAGAGTTCAGCCAGTCCCGCCCACATTTTGGGCGCAGCAGCAAGATATCATCTGTTCTGACGAGGGCAGCAGATATTGAGGTTGTCCTGCATCGGGGCAGCACTATTGCTAATAAGCTGCCCAGGCCTGCACCGCCCCTTTTTTTGGGGAAACACTATGCATAAGTTCTGCAGGCATGTCAGCAGTGCTGATTTGTTGCCGCGAATATATGACGAATGCTGCTGAATTCAAACTTGAACGGCCAAAAATGGCGCGCTAAGCGAGGCATCAGCGCAGATTTTCAAAATTCCTTTCATTTTTTGACTCAAAGTGAGTTATTTTCTTGTTGTACCNACCACCTTCACTTTTCGATCCCGATTTCCACGGATAACCATCACTTTGGAAGAACTATTTGCAAGACTATTCCACCTATGGTTTGTTTCAAACAAGAATATCTTATCGTGCAGTTAGATGGTGAACATTCAGCTTTTTGAACTGGCATCTGCTCACTCTTTACTATTTTTGATTGACTCCACAAGCTCTTAAGTTTTAGGACTTCCGCCGTGAAGAACTGGATCTGTCTAACCCTGATCAGCAGGCTATTCTGGCCCGCAACCTTGCTGCAGGATACATGATCTTCGGAGGTGGACTAACTGTTGGTTTCAGCAACCTCGTCTGTGGTTTGGCTGTTGGTGAGTAGTTGTGCATAGTTGCCATTTTTGAACATCTATCTGTAGATTTATATTCGTATGACATGTTCAACCCATGCTGCCGGCTTTGTGGCCAAAATTTCGGGTGGCGGTCAGGAAGAACGATAGGTGTTGACAGCTGGCAGCTGCACCGCGCATCCCATGCAAAGGTTGCCACGCCCAGCTCACATCGGACGCGTAGTAGTCTACTTTGTTCAAAGGCATTAAGGTTTCACCCGGTCCAGGGTTAGTCGAAAGCGGAACTTTGGGATTTAGGGCTAAAATATAATGACTCGTAGTGAATATCTGTCACATTTCCCTGAAATTTCGGATGCGCCATGTATTGATCTCCTGTTAGCTCTTTGAAAGCCCTTCAAGTTTTCGGCCGTTGCGAAAACAGTGCATTCTATGTAAGCACCGTCTAGGTCCGTCATGCTAGAACCAAACACTAATCTTGGTTAAACTCGTCTATTCAATAGGATTCGGTGTTTACTACTAGCTGTTCGCATATTGGGAGTTTTTTTGCCAGTTAACATGAGATTGACAGCACCTTCATGAAGAATCGAAGAAGGAAAGTATTTTCATTTCATTTCTGGGAAGTGGCAAGTAGAGATGTGATTTGAGATACATTCGTAGTAATTCGATTTCTTCCTTCTTTGGTTTCACAAGTTATTCGCTATTGCTTCGGTGTTTATTGAAGTTCATTTTGGTAGTAGCTCGGAAAATGGCTCATGTAACTTTGTAGGTATCGTTGGATCCGGTGCTGCAATTGCCGACGCTGCCAACCCAGCGCTTTTCGTCAAGATTCTGATTATCGAAATTTTCGCCTCTGCTATTGGCCTTTTCGGAATGATCATTGGCATTGTACAGGTAAATTTACCAAATATTTCCTATGTATATTTATATTCTGAAGAATTGATTTTTTTTTCAGACAAATAAGGCAACAATGGGAAACAAATAAGTAGCTTCTACTTCATCTTGCGGATTTTCGAGTGAGCCAAAACATTCCATAACATATTTTCCCGGCACTGGATCGATCGACCTGTTGTCCTCTCGTGACAAATTTCGAACCCTACATATTGTTGCACCTTCCCGTAGCTCTCCCGGTCACCACTTGTAAATTTCCGCAAATTCCCTCATTTTTGTGACTCTGGATGAGATCGTCGTGGAGCAGAACGTCTTGTTTTGTCTCCCTTGTTTTATACATGTATTTCTATATTTTCACCAAAGTGTAGGTTGTTCTATGCTTTTCTGTGATGCGAATTGTGTTAGTCGTTAGCGTTATAGTGAGACAAGCTATATTGTTGTTGTGATTCTGTCAGTTTATAAGTGAATGAATAATATTGCCTACTCTTTATATCTTTTCCTACTATGGGACGTGGTCCTTCTCTTGCTTATTTGAAGAGTGCTGTCTAGACGAACGATCTCTCGAAATAAATATTTGGGAGGTAATTATTTGGTTTCGTGAGAAAATTGAGTGCACATAAAGGTGCAAGCCGTTGCTCAGTCGGCGATCGAGAATAAGCAATGTCTCAGGTGTATTTATATGAAGGGTTTGGCTAACTTCGAGTAGCAGCTTTTAGGGATGGTGTGCTTGACTTATCAAGTGTTGCTTTGAGTGTGATTTCAACTTCTAATTTGCATGGAGTTAGTGCGGGCAAAATTACTGATTAGTCCCTTGGAAAGTATTAGGGGATTGTAAGCTTGTTTAGATTGTCTTCATCTTTGAGACTTGAGATTCGCTAGCACGATGTTCGTAATCTTCCTATGTCCTCGGACAAGTTATAGTCCTGGATCAACTTTGCCATAACGTCCTGCATTGATTAGCTCATCCACTTAGCGGTCTCTACCTGTCTCAACCATTGTGTTGATTTTTCTAGGGAAGGGTAATTGCTATGGACATTTACCAGCCGCACCTGTACTGGCTGAACGTTTTGCCTTCCTGAACTTCATGAAAAAGAGCCTAACATGGCTTAGAAGGTGACATAACTATTTGAACCCCTTATTGATCGTATTAGATAAAAGCTGAATTGTCCGTCCTGGTTGAAGAACGGGGAGAGCCGTTTCCCATTGCATTGTCCTGCCGAGTCTGACGCGCGCGTGGGGTAAATATTTGATAATCGGATCTCAACTGGTCTATTCTGTAAGGAATTTATCTTTTGTAGCTCTTTTTAATTGAGAAGGATGCTGCTGCTGTTTTTTTTTTCATAAAAATGTGATGGTCATATGCTCCTCTAGCACTAACTGTGATCAATTCAAAAACGAATAAGGGTACTCGTATACACGTAGGTATCCATTACCAGTTTTGCTCGCTGCTATTGATTCAGTGATTGGGATGTCTATGTAAAAACTTTCCTGTTGCAATGCAATCTCATCATTTTTCTCTCGAATCTCCAATTTCTATTTCTATCTCGCAACAATTTCCCATCTATCAGTAGGTAAATTGCAACTTCTATGACGTTTCTCAAAAAATTACCAATGGAGCAATAAACTACAGGTTCTAGGTCGTTTCCTTTGTTTCTTGTATGTTTCGAACGAGGGGATTTTCGGGGAATCGCTCTGTTGAAAATTAATGCATTTTCAATTTCGTTGAGCGTGTATGTAACTACATGCTTACTCCCGTTCTCATCATTCTTTTACTGATGGGACATAGTTCTCCACTCATTTTTTCTTTACTGTGTAGTTACCAGCTCATTATGCTCAGCGCATTTGTTTCTGCATATTGATTATGCCCGCACCCGCCCTTCATTTTCAGACCTTGCCCATGGGCAATGGGTATTTGTGGCTGCTGAGTGGAGACGGAGTGCCATATCGAGTGACAGCTGATAATAAGATAGGTGCGGAGGACTGCTTTCATTTGGTTTTTCCTAATTGTTTCGGATTTTTAATTGCGTTTTGTCTGGTATGGGAACTCCATTAGTAGAAGCCAACAGCACACACTACATCGTTTGCAACATAACACTCTGACTATCTGCGCGTCCGCACAATTCAGTGATATTACCGCTCTCATTCTCAAGGGATGCTCCTGCTCCCTGCTGTAACGTTTGTAAACAGGTGGTGATGCACCGAACTGGACCACTGGAGTTTTCTGTAGATGTTAGGTTTGGAAATTAATGCAGGTTAATGTTGAAAACGGGGAAGGATTAGTACATAGTACAGCTACAATCCTTCTCAAAAAGATAGACGGATTGCGCGTTTGCACCATCGCGGCGGGACCTGAACGAGGGATGCGGAGAGAGCATGCTCCAAGTGAGAGGATCGAGTAGGTCCCACCGCGATTCTGGTGCCGCAACGATAAGAAACCGCACGCGCAATCCGTCTATTTTTTTGAGAAGGACTGTATGTACTTGAGTAGTAGTAAATGTAGTAATGAATGTATTTATCATATTTATTAATTTAACTTCGCAGTAGTAGTAAATGTACAGTTCATCCGAAACGATGGGGCCGATGCGGCGGATGGGAAACTTAGGAGCGGTGCGGGAGACTCGGCTACATACCGTGATTTGACCGGCTGTTACCGTTGTATTCGTTGTTTTTTGAATACGGTAAGTTTCTTCATTAGTTTTATTCCAAACAGCTGAATCGGGCCGCGCTGCAACGGCATTGCCTCTGGAATTCCCGCCGGCTTCATCGACCCCATCGTTTCGGATGGATTGTATTTATTACAGGAAACCATTCTCTGGTGCTACTGAAACTAAAAGCCGTTGACCAAAACAGATATTTTTAAGAACATATTTCCGATGCTCAATGGAAACCAGAGCCCGTGTCAGCTGCAGGAAAAGATGTGAAAATCTACCAAATTGTTGGTGCTCCTCATGTAAGATTTTCATTTTCCCTTAGAGTCTGCAAAAACAAAACGCATAGGAATTCCTAGTTGTAGGCAGCGTTTGCTTTGGATTATTCGGGTGCTGTTTATCAGTTTGTGCTGTCTTCTCACCTTACAATACGACAGAAAGTGGAAATCTACTCGAATCAGGTGAGAGCATTGTGCGATTCGCATGCTCGACTTAAAGCTTAGCGTTCTTCAGCGATGGTATCCCATGATTGGGTGGTCATCGCGAACACTGCCCACGGATCGAGCCTCATTCAGCAACGAGGATGGGTCATGTTCAGTAGAGATGACTGGATTCCATCTGAAGTCAGACGGCTGGCGTTGGGAAGAACCTTGGATAGTTGACATGGATGTGCGAAAACACGATAAGGAGGTAGCCAACTTATTTAACTTAGAGAGAACAGAAGTTCCATTTCCTTTTACTAATTTTATCACTGCAGGGATGGGAGTACGCCACAAATTTTGCTGGAGCAGTTTGGAAGCCTGAGAATGGTGTCAGTTCGTTCGTTCGTCGGCGGCGGTGGAAGCGACATATGCGGTACACGAGCCTTGAGAAGTGGGCGGAGGTCAGGTGTATGGTTCATATAGAAGAAATTTAATCACTCAACTTTCAATTACTTTTGTTAACTACAGTTATCCCGGAGTAGTGAAGTGATCGTTGAATTGGCTGTCGGTGGATTTAACGTGTTGCCTGAGCAAGAATGTTTCCTATTCGCGCTGTCAAAAGAAGGAGCTTTATTGAGGTCTGCATGTTCTCCTTTGCCCAGATTTTTGGACACTTTTCGAAGCTGTTAATCATTTTATTAAGGAGAGTCGGTATAAACGCTAACAACCCGGACGGAGATTACTGGCATGAAATTGATGGTGTTATAGAGGAAGGTAGTTGGTATTTAAGCGTTTTCGAGTCAAAATAACCATTGAAATAGGCTGGTTGTGCATCTTAATGCTTGGTTGGACATAGGCGTTTAAATGACGTATGACAACATGTATAATTGTGTTACAACCTTTATCATATATTGTCCGGTATCGTAGGGAGTGCGTCCGTGACTTTGTCTGCAATTACGGCTGCCACACGGTGTCAGCCGGCTGATCAGCTGGTTCATCGATGAAAGGGCGCTGCGGGATGCGTCTGGTGGCAGATTTTATCAAGTAACAGGAGAAAAACGTTAAAATGGAAGGAACCACACCATATACCTGTTGGAATTTACAGAGGCAAGCTTAAAAATTAAACCTAACCAGCTGCTCAGCCGACCGATACCATGCCGTAGGCGTAATTGTAGACGAAGTCACTGATGCACTCTGTAGACTACTCAGACAATAAGAAGGGCCGACCCTATTTTAAAGGCCGTGGGTCGCCCGCAAGCTCATTTGCAGTGGCCCCTGATCGCCCACAAGCTCATTTGGGCGGTGGGTCGACAGTTCTTGTTGTCTGAGCTATCCGGATGTACTACGTACTGACTAAAACATTTTTTTACCGCTTCAGATGAAAGAGCAGAGCTGTCCAAAATTTGCTGTTCCCCTTCTTCGGGCACTCTGCTTGTACTGACATGGGATGGGCGAATGTTCATTCGGTGTGGGATTACTCGAGGTATAGGATACTGACGGAGTTTGCTTCCATCAAGATGATGTACCCTTTTAAGAAATGCCTGATGGTATGTTATGGTCGTGCCTTTCGCCACCTGGGAGCCGACCAGTGGCCTTTGTGTCTTTGGGCAGCAATTCTGTTTGGACAACTTCAGTTGATGGGAAGGTGCATTTTTTAATCATTTGTTTTTGTTTCTGTTCGTTGTCCAACCCATCAGTTACCATATTTTAAAGTTGTGGATGGGGCGAATGAACTGCTGGCCAACAAACCACGAACCTATTCATTCAGCTGTACATTTTTCTGAAGTTGCAGCGGGAGTATATGGAATGTGTTTGAATGAAAAAGACCAGGTTTTGTTTCCTTATTGTTCAATCTTATTCTAGAGGATATTTCTCATGAAATTTCGATGATCGCTGTGCCGAAAGATTAAAATGCATTCATGATCCATTCAGTTGGTTGGTGTGTCCGATACCGGAGTCGTTTATGTTCGTGAAGGAATTTCGAGCGCGGAACCAGCTGGTAGAGCTTTTCTGAAGGTCGTGGAGAGAACGTCATCTGAACCACAGACGTGGGCAATGGTCAGTCCAGACCATTTTTTGAATATCTTTCACCGCATTCTATTTATTTTTAGGTGTCTAACGCTGGAACTGAATACACCAATCTCCCTAAGCACTGGGTTAGCGATCACGTGGTCATTGCCAGCACGTCCCACTACAGGGATACAAAGTGGAGGAAGCAGGTATCAATTTTTTTCTCTTATTGTTTCCTAAAATTCCAGATTCTCCTTTAGATTCTTGAAGACCTATGCGCGGTGAACGATTCTTGTTGGGAAGCGTTCAAGTCAATGAACAATGATCTTGGGGTAATCTTTTTTCTCGAATTCCGTTTCTCGCTTTCTTCGCGTTTTATTTGCAAAATTGTTGATGAAAGAGATTTTCTAGGAGTTGATAGATGATGATGTCAAAAGTGAGTCGTGGAATCACAAGGTTAGAGCGAAGCTGAGACTGGCAGGAGAGCGACGATTCATTACTGGGACGATTTATCTGGGCGTCGAACAGCTGATCTTCCAGGCTAACACTGGAGTCACAATTGTGAAACCATTGAGTGAGGTAATATTCTATGCACGTTCACGATTTTTCTGGATATTCCATGGATTGAGTCGTAAAACTGGAAAAATAACATCAGCATTGGGCGTTGCACTTCTAACAAGGTGACTTCTCACTTGATGAATGCGCAATCAAGTAAGGGAAAACGGCTGTTACCCAATTATATGGGTCGGACGACATTGGGTTTCATTAAGGAACAGATAGACGTTAGAGTGGTGTAGACCGTTCAGTGTTATGCTTTAAGTAATAGTGTCGTTATGTTAGCGACAACTACCATAATTCTTTGTAGGTGACTTCGGCTGTACGCGAATTCGATGCTGGCACGTCAACATTCACGATTCGTACAAGTTTTTGTGACAAGTCATTGGAATTGGGCTTTTCTGAGGAATCTGATCGAGATGAATGGCATGAGTCTCTGGAACAGGTGAGAATAGAATCAAAAATATGTCGTGGAACTGAAATTACAATTTACCATATTGACGGCGATGTGCTCAACGAGTTGAGCACGCGATATATATCACGGGGGCACGTTCGCTTAAGCATGCGTTTCTGCCCAAAAGCAGACTTTTCGACCCATTTTGAGCAGTCAGTTCAGAGACGAACTGCTGCAGATACGAAGAGATTGGTGCATGAATCATGCTGAGGGGTATAGAGCGTTGTACCTGGAGTGGGCGGCGCGGGCGGGCTTTGTGATTGGCCAGTAGGGTGAAGTGTCCACTCGCAGAGCTCAGCCACATCGCCCTTGCCAGATATAACGCCCCGCACCTATCNGCGACGATTTAGCAGCACTTGTCGGTGTACTAGGCGAGAAGTGCTGCTATTGTCGGAGGATAGAGCTGCACGATTCTCTGAGATGTAGATATACAGGCAGTTCAGAGAGAAGTGCGTACTGATGACTCCAATGTGAAGAGTTTAGTAGTGCTCCTGACACGTCGCGCACGTTCTAACTTGTCGTTCGCAACTATTTTTAATTACCGGCCACGTTAATACAGCTCCGAAAACGAAGTGAGAGTACGAGGAATGCATGTGTTCGATCAGTGCTACAGGCTATTCACTGTATAGTTGACATAGCAGTAATCGAACGCATGTGTTCGACGTGATCCCACATCTTTTTCAGAGCTGTTTTGAGATGAAAGGGCAGCAAATAGTTACTGCCTCTAACAGGCTAGAACGTGCGCGATTTGTCAGATGCACCTTTGCGCTCTCCACAAGGGAATACGCACGTTCGCGCTCTCCACAAGGGAATACACCAACACCGATTCTTTTCAGTACCGCCTGTATACTGACTGACTCTCAGGTAAATGGATTTTACCACAAATTGAACAACTCTGATGTTCAGCAGCGATTCGTTTGGCGAGGTGCGTTGCCTGTTTAGCAAACGATTTTGCAATCTGACTATGCAAGGGATGAACTCATGTCCGTCCAAGCATGCGCGCTGCGCCACACCAGAGGGTCGACCAAGAATGAGATTCTGACGGAGTGTGTGGATGAGCAGACAGCCACTGCGCAGACAATTTTGTTATGGGTTGCCAGTCTTCACTGCGACTGATTCGATGCTAAAGTTCTTTATTTCACATAAACACTTTGTGTATCAGCTTTCAGAAACAGAGAAATGTAGTGTACAAAAACATATAGGTGCAAAAAACCATTTATTCAACCCAATCAAGAAGCATTGATTCAAAATGTTGCCGAAATTGGAGCGAGTGAAAGCAATCGCCTCAATATCGCGACCGATAATCTGTTACAGACTACGGGTCATCGGTGGCTCACAGTTGTTCCATTTTGACTGGCGTCAAATACGATCCGACTCGACTTCTGACCGAGTACTCTGTTGACGTAGTGCCGTCGTACAACTCCGAAAATGAAAGACTGGTAAGGCTTCGTGAATGTTATCATCACGGTAACGTGAGCTATCGAATACAGAGAAAGAATACATAGAGCTAAAGCGGGAAAAAGCCTGGCATAATAAGGAGTTGCTAAAACGAAAATATTTTAGTGTCAAGAAAAAGAAGAATTGGAAAGAAAAACAGTACTTGAATTACCTGCTCCCTCAATGAAGATATTCTGTGAAGTAACTGAAAGTATAAGCAAAACTATTGGAATAAATATGAAAAAGAATGGGATTACACTCTGAAGGAGCATCTCTTAGTTCTCAGAATCCAAGAGTCACAAGAAAGCCATCACCTGCCATATTAGACTTCTTAATAGCATTCTATGCATCCGCAAAGAAGCTACGGTCATCCGCGAGCCGCTTCTTGTGAGAACTCTTCGAATCCGCCGTATAATCAAAGCTATAGCAATGAACACAATGATACCATAGGCAAAACAGCTGAGAGAAAATTCCGTGTGTTCGCGATACTTTTGTGGTAGAATCAGCATCAGTGCTGAGTTTGGAGACACATCAAGGGAATGCTAAAATTCAAAAATAATTTTCATTTAGCAATTGTGGTGCTCAAGTGAAAGAGACATGAAATCGTTCTACGATCAAAAAGTGAGTCTCTCTAGAACGTATCCAATGGAATATTTAGACCTCATTGACATAGCGCTGCTTCTCCTCCTCCGAACTGAATGCTCTTGTATACATGACCGACAGACAAATAATCAGCACAAGAGGATGTCCAAATAGGAGCGCATTGATGAAAGGCCCTGAAAATGTTTTGCTTGAAATCATTTTATTGATGCTAGGTGCTAGGTAAGGTCCTAGTAAATCGTTTTACCAGACAGATGAAATGCGGCACGAACAGGAAAGAAACTCATGTGAGCTGGGCGCATGATGTATCAGGTCTGCACATACTATCGCTGTTTGAAAAACCACCAAGCAACATATAGTACTAATACTTTTGCGTAATCTAGTGTGCTTCCACGATCACCTTTACATGATTCCTGATTGCAAAAGTCATTGTCACAGTCAGTCATCACAGTCATTGCTGATCTTGATGTGTCGGTTGTTGTGTCGAAGCGAGGAACTGATATGTGACTTCAAAGGCTTTCAAAACCCATTCTCGAAATCCAGAGAGAACCAAAAAGAACAAAATCTTCTAAGAGAAGTCCTGCGTAGCTGCCGCAAGCAATGAAGATGCATGCTAGGGTGTGCATCGCTTCTACTTCATCCTTTCAATCAAACATGCTAGCGTAGTGCTCTTGATAATGTCTCTGCGGTGGGGCTTTTCAGCCGATTGATGTGCTGCTTTTTGCGCTTATCCTCTGAAATTAGGTTCCTTCAAGGCGTTAGTGGATAGAATGTACATCCTTCCGAATGTCATGTTATGCACTCTAAATGCTTCCCATGGACGCACATTGCACAATCAATTTTTTTCTGCTTAAGTGCATAAACTGTAACGGCCCAAGTTGAAAAGCCTTTATTTCAGATGAAATTACAAGGAAAAGATCTCCATATCGAGAAATGTTTCTGTTGCTACGAGATTACCCTGCAGATGTCATCTTCTAACCCGACAAAAATACATTTGTACCTGCAGGTGATTCATTCATTGAGGTGTTGATTATATAGAGCCGATACGCAAAGCCGATTTCAATGCTCCATAGTAGTGACATCAGAGACCAGAGAAGTAGCAGCTAAATAAATAAAAACGATCTCTGGGAAAAGTGGAATTCTCGATTGATTGATCCATATACACACAGCAATCTGTATATATAAAAGTGAAAGTTTGTGTGTGTGTGTGTGTGTGTGTGTGTGTGTGTGTGTGTGTGTGTGTGTGTGTGTGTGTGTGTGTGT